>CM038229.1:55364030-55603633 GCA_021442155.1 Cymbidium sinense
TATTTTGCATTTCTTGTTTATATATATATATATATATATATATATATATAATATGTGTTATGTTCTTTCTGCTTAAAAATTGGAATAATTTTAACAATACAAATGAACAAAATTAATGTGTAATTAAAAGATAAATCAAGAAGAGTTCTTTTATTTTAGACGTAAGATAAATAAGTACTTATTCCTTTAGACATAAGTGAAGTTAAAAATAATAAAATATGAATTTAGTTTTTAAGTATTTCAAAGAATTAAGAATTGCTTGATCAAGAAAAAAGCACTCTTGTAAATAATGGACTTGGATGGTAAAAATGTACATTTTGCATTTATTGTTATTTCCCTGAGTTGTGTATGAGGTCTATAACTTTACAAATTATGCATGAAAATAGTAATTAAAAGTATTGGACTATCCTATAATACAATTAAAATTCCATTAAATAGTTAGTTTTTAATCACATAATATTAAAATATATAAATTAATTGTTTATATCAAAGAAGAGATGTATAAGAATTAGAAGGTTATATGGTGTATAAATTATGTTAGATATTAAATAAATTTGGGTGATGAGTTTAGATTTTTTTATGATAATTTTAAAATATGTTTCTTTTTTATATTAAATAAAGTAAAAAAAAAAAATGCGAGATCACTTTTTATTCAAAAAATTTCAAATATGATGCACTCTCTTATGGCTAAATAATATGTAAATATATAAATATATATAATTGGGTTAAGGCGAGTGGTAAACCTAACTTTCCAGACTACGTGTAAATACTGCCTGAATCCAAACGCTGAAGGTGACCAAACCAGAGCTATGAATATTATTTTCTGCTTCTTCCCATCTTTAAATCCCTAACTTCGGATTCTTGCATGACAACATAGTGACTTTAGTTCAATTATTTTCTATCGATCGTTGGTTTATATGATCAACAATAATGCAAAATTTAAAAATTAAGAGATCATTGATTGCTATGTTAGTTTAATGTGTCTTAAGAGGTTATATAATGCTATTTGACATAGCTTGACTTGTAGTTTTTTATAACATTTTGCATTACAAGGTTCTTTATTATACTAATTATGCAAATATTTTGTTGACTCTATACACTAATCACTTTCTTCTATCTTATGTAATCCTTTTTCTTGTCCCTTTTCTCTCTCTTTAACTAGTGGAAATGTGATCTTAGAATCTTGGATAAGTTATGATGCATATTTAAAACTTTCACATCAATGGCCAAGATCACTAAATATAAAATCATTCACTGGAAAATTCAATTGTAACTTCCGACATCTCCATCTTTCTAACATGTTTGAAAAAATATTTGCATATGAGATCCCAAATAATCCAAGAAAAAACACTAGTACCTAAGTCACCTTTTTGGACATTGGCATTATAATTTCATCTAAATCCCACTAACTTGTTTAAGAAGTTACTTTTGTTTAAGATGGGTTTATTTGGGATAGTTGCTATATGAAAAAGTAATTATAGTGCTAAAAAAAAAATGTTGTTTAAGAAGCTGTAGTAGGGCTTACAAATTTTTTTATTTTTTAAAAGTCAAATCACATCTTTTGGCCTTCACCTAAAGAGTTAGGCCATGAGGTAGTTTTATCACAAATTCTTTAAAGCAAAAACGCAGTCAAAAACAGCAATGTGCAGCCACGCCACACAAAAACACTCTAAGATTGATCTGTTTATCACTTTTGTGTGCTTTAAGCTTCAAATACTTAACAATAAATATGTTATCTTTTTTATATAATAGATTTAAGTCACACGCACAATTTATTTGTCTTTGTGATTAAGGTATACTTGTTTATACTTGTCACAAATATTTAATTAATAAATGATCTAAGCATTATGAGTAAGAAAATCATATTGGGCTCAGCCTTGCATTACAAGGAAGTACAAAAATAAGAAAAGTTTCCTCTACTAGAATGTTATTCTTTTGTGTTTAGTGTGTTGATTTGATCAAACATAATCTATCACATGTTTTAAAATTCAATTGCTTGCTACTTTTGCATTATTTGATTTTTTTTCAAACATTGTTATTTTTTATTTTTATTTTTTATATTTTCTAGTTTGCACCTAAAGAAAATTTTCATGTATTCAGTGATATTTGATCAAAAATTTAGAGATTGTTTTGTGTGGTCAAAATAATATTAAAGTCTATGGTTGCATTATTAGGTTAATTAAATGTAAAATATATTATTTTTCTCAATAAAAATAATAAATGATATAATTTAATCATGATTGAGTAAATTATGACTCTATAGAAACACATTTCAACTTTCTTAAAGATCAACATTATATTTCTTGCATTTGATAGGAAGCATTATTTTTGAAATTCATTTATTGATAATTTGGAACACTTTTTTTAATATTTTAATTGAATTGATTCTGAATATATTGAAGTTATTGAAATAAAATTAGTAGGATATGCATTGGTTTCCGACAATCAAATGTTGGAGGTGTCGAGATTAGCAAGAATGTGTCCCGACATCGACAGCAGAATCAATGGCGTCGACTTTAGGTGTCAGTGAGGGAGAGTGAGAAAAGAGAGACCGGCCGAAGTTAAACGGCAAGTAGCATTACACAAGATAAAAAAATGCCCTCTTAGAAGGCATTTTTTAATTATAGTTCTTAATATTAACAAAACTTCAATGACTTTTACATCAATGACATTTAAAACTTTAAAACAAATGGCAGCCAAAATGCTTGATTGAATGTTTTATAAATGTTAGCTAAAATTAAAATTATTTGTGTAAGGCATCTTAACTTAGTGGTTGAGAGTTTATGTTTTCACAAGCTTGAGTCAAGCTATGCATACATTATTTGTGTGAATTTACGAAGACTTCTAAAGAAAATAATTGAAATCTTTTCGAATCCATGCTAATCAATTATTGCAAACTTAAGTCATGATGATAAGAAGTTGCTTCTGTATGAAAAAAACTTAATGAAAAGTATATCATGCCAAATACCTACCTGTTCAACAGGACGATGATGCCAGACAGTTTGACTCTTGAGCAATATCGATAAAGAACGGCGACGCTGGCAAAGGCTGTGTGGGTTTGAAAGTTTTGAGCCTTGGCAGACAATGGTTACAATTGTTTTTCTTTTTTCTTTTTTCCTTCAAAATGATTGATATTGATAAAACCAAATAGAATAAATCCTAGCCATCCAAAATAGATTGGATGTATAATATTTGTAGCTTTATCTATTCATCTATCATGAGAACTGGAAAGGATTTAAATCCAAAACAAAGAAAATAATCATTTAAAAAACAAAATTAAACATCTATCAAAGGAACCCACCGGAGGGCCCAAAACATGAGAATAAAGTCTTTCACAGTGCCTAACTAACCAATCATTATCATAGTGAGGTTTCTTTAAGTGTGTTTAGCTCAAAAAATCTTACAAAATTGATGAATAAAAGAGAACGTGTGCTCAGCTCACCTAAAATTCTCTAAATCACATCAGCACTCAAATACCCATCACATGTAGGGGGTGTTTGGCAACAGATTGGATTTATTTCAAGTAGGATTTACTAAATCAAAGCCGATTTATTAAATCGAAGTTAAAAGTGCATTTGAGAATTTATTAAATCTTATTAAATCCATAAAAATGTTTGATAACTTATTTAAGGATTTAAGTCTGTTATAATTAAATAATAATTTTTTGAAGAATTTGAAAAAAAATGTAATATTAAAATTAAAAATCATCATTTAATAAAGATATCATGTTCATTAGAAAAATAGATAAATGTTACATTATTTAGATCTAGTAAATGATATTATGATAATGCAATTTCATTTTTCAACTCCTTTGATAAAGTCAATCGTTGTGACGAGTTCGCCCCAATTCCTGTATATACAAAAAAATTATATTAGCAAACTATAATATCAAAAAAAAATTTCTTAATTTACAAAGCTACTCTCTTATCCATGCTTCACACACAGGCTATTATGTCTCAAACCATCAGAACTCTTCGCCATACATGCAAGGTCGTCATCATCACATTGACCTCTCTCAATTCCACACATGTTGTATTTCTCTTTGAGACATATTAAAATAAAATTTCATAATGACCAATATATAGTATGCATTTAATGATTACAAAGAATTTGTGTGTGAGTCAGATTTGAAATATTTCTAAATTTTTCATTTCATAAGCATTAAATAAAAACAACTTTTGTGTTTCAGAAACGCCAATTATTTCAAAACCTTTTTTTCTAAATCATTTATTCAGATTGATAATTGATAAATAAACTTTTTATCAAAAGAAACTACCATAACATTTTGTGAAGTAAATCTTTTTATGATATCTATTCTGCAATCATGAATTAACAACAAGGTATGTATCATCGAACTTAAGCGAAAAAATAGATAAAATTGGGATTGCCTATACAAATGAATGATAATCACCTTGTGCTAAGGATGAACTCATCGAATAATGAAACAATGTTTGCAACACTGAAAAGTATCGACTATCATTTCCAATGAATGTTAAAAAAATTCACAAAGCTGTCTATAACTATGAGCATGTGCAACATCTCTTAGAAAAATAATTGTTTTGCATCCATCATGCTCTTGTGTTGTTAATAACCACATACAAAAGATCTCAAACTGCATAAATACTTGGTCGAATCTAAATGTTTAACGTGGATGTTTAATAATAAGTACATATTGATGCGTATTGTCTATCAAAAAAATTTCAAATATAATTTTCTTCATCAGATGCTTGAGCATCATCGCTAACAGATTTGCAAGGCATAAACTTACCCGAATCACTTCTTCTCATATTTCATCTGGTGCAATCATACATCATCTCATCCCAACCCCATCCACTACTATTAGTTTATTGATATAACATAATAAGTCCGCTTTCATTCTTATATTCATAAATAATATTTTGTTCTAATTTTATTTATTGGAAAATACCTCAGCCATTTATCTCTCCAAGACACCATTACGATATTACACACAAATTTCCAAAGTATATCTCCGAAAGCAACGTTATGATGTTCTAGCCATTTTGGAATTCTATCAATGGTTTGTGTGTCCTCTTGCTAAGTTGTTAATTCATCACCTACATTAAGGTGCGAACTTGTCGACCGAGATCTTTGGATTTTCCCTTTAAAAATCCTTTCATATCTACAAATATTATTGAAATTTTTGTGTTAATAAAATTATAACTATTATATTGAAAGGATAGTGTGATTGAAATTAATTGCCTATAACAAGAAATATCTTATTTTTGTGTTTGTTTAATACAAATGTTTATATGTTGACTAATCGATATAGAAATAGTGATAGTTTTAATGGTTTACACATAATGTTTCATTTTATTTAGTTGCATTTTTTTAAATTTTTGAGCAATCAACTTTCTAAGCTAATGTCTAAAGAATATTTTGAATATATTCTAAAGTCAAAAATTTTGTAAGAAATAATATATTGAGAAATATGTCTAAACTAATGTATTGAAAAAAACGTTCAAAAAAAAAAAAAAAGAGAACTAATGACATCAAAGCTATGATCTAAATAACTTATTAACAAAAAAATTCTAAATATTGAATTATGTGACAAAAATCCTACACTAATTATGTCATGTTGCTATCATTATAATAAGATATATGCCTAATGTATGAGCGAACCCAACATATCTTTTGTTGGGTTTACTAAGGTAAACATAGACATGATTTTCTACATTTAAGATACAAGATTTTTCATCTTGTCATATACTAGAAAGATATTTATTTTACTATCTTTCTTTCCAGATTCATAATGAAACAACCATAACATAGACTATATACCTTTAATAATTAATAAAAATAATAATTAAATTATGATTTAATAAATAAGGACAATTTTTCTAGAAACTAATTAATTATGTAAACAGTTAAAGACACTTCCAACAATAATAAAATTCTATTTAAATGTGACATTCTCTAACAAGGCTCACACAATGTGATTTATCTTATCAATACAACTACTTGAAGTCCAAAGTATTTTGTTTGACAGGATTTAAAATAAATATTGCCTAAAATATGATGCCAAGCCACTTGTTAATTTAAAACTTTAAGATGAATCTTATGTTAAAAAAAACAGTATTAGTTAATATTTAGGAAGTATTCTTCATAAGATAATATGTTAGCTTTTGTTGAAACAGTGTTACATGACATTATTATACCATGAAATTCTTTATGCATTCAAGATGGTATGATGCTTGAAATAGGAATTGTGGCCAATCGATCTACATGTAATTATAACTACGGGATTTACCATCTCACCAATTTATGAATAAATTATCATGAGATTGATGAAGCAAGTATACCGATAAATCAATTTAGAGATCAGATCATTTATAATTCAAGTGATTATCAAGTAATTTAAAAAAAAGAAGAAGAAGAAGTTGTCATTCATATTAATTTGCTAATGTAGCATGAAAATATAGCCATAAGTACTTGCTTTAGAAATTTTTTAACATTATTAAAAAATAAAACTCCAGCTCTCCGGAAAACACTAAGCCAACCTCTAAAAAAACCAAAATTCCTAATTGTTCAATGTCTCGACATTATGTTTTGGACAATTTTAATTCAATACAAGCATGTTAAGGTCTCTTCATCATTATCAGGAAAGCTTCGGATTATATCTTTCCCAAAATAAAAGAAGGAGAATGATTTTTTTTTTCAGAACAAAAAAAAGAAGCAAGAACAACGCACATTTCTCCCTTTCCTTATGCTTCTTGTAGAACAACAGATATCATAAGATCCCCTCTTCCCCCTCTTACGGATGGTTTATTCAGTCAGGTACGATAAATCGTACAATATATACAACCAAAATAAAATTTGCTAATGTTACACTCCAAGCTTAGTACATCTGTGTGTTATTTTTAGCAAATAAGTAAAATGTTGCCTTGTTTAGATCCACTCTTACATAAAAAACACAAAATTTAATTTTCTAATAAAGTAAAATAACTGGGATAGATTGCTGGACCTTTCAACTACCAAAAAATATAAGACAGACTAAAACCATAAGCCAATGACATGGACTTTGCATTGCTGAAGAATAATTCTTCGAGGGACAAGAAAAATCCAAACTTAAAAGGCAAGCCATATTCTAAAATTTGATCTACGCTGGTATCACTCGACCAGCAAGTATACAGACAGAGAGGACAACTTTATTTTCATTGTAGAATCTAGAGAAGAAATACCAGCGTACTTATGGTAGCAATCTACCACGTGATGCAAAGTTGTGGCTAGGTGAAAATTTGGGAGTGAAGAGCTAACGATCCGTCAGTTATGAGCAAAGAATAAAGGTTTTGAAAGGAGTGCCAAAGCACCGCCATACCCAAATCCGGATTTACCCCAATTTCCGATTTGCGGAGGCACATACGGATTTACTAAATTCTAAGAAGGTGTTTGATAGGATTTACGGATTTAGCCATCTAAATATCTAGTAAATTCATTATCAAACACTCCCGTAGATTCAATTAAAACTAAAAGCATAAAAAAAAGGGAACCCAAATCCTTCTTTCTCCCTTCCTTCTTTCTTTCTCCCTTCCTCTCTCCCTCTCTCGTGTGTTTTGGGGGTTCAGTTTCGGCAACCCGAAACCGAGCCTGCCTTTCAATTCTTCTCTCTATAGCTAATCGTCGACGATTATATTTTATTTTATTTTATTTTATTTTTCGGTTATTGCAATCTCTCCCTCTTATAAAAATTTCATCCTCAAAATTAAATAACAATTATAGAAATAAACATACCTTTAATTAAACAATTGAGGATAAAGTTCTCGCATCTCTGATTCCTTCTCCCACGTCACTTCTCGAATTGATCCATGTTTCCATAATATACAGACAAATGAAATTTCCCTATTACTGAGATGTTTAACACCATACTCTATAATTCTTTCTGGCTCCTCCACAAATGTGAGATCTGGTTGAATATCAATAGGATCTGCAATAAATTTGTTGGTTTCATTAGTAATATACTTTAAGAGAAATATGAAACACATTGCACTCTGCATGTGAGAAAAGCGCTATAAGCCACTTCTTTCTTTTCAAGATTTCATATGGACCAATATAGCGTGGGCTCAACTTTCCAACTTTACCAAATCGTTTTATACCTTTCATGGGGTGAGAAATACAAATTCTCCCACTTCAAACTCTACTAGCTGATGTTTAGCAACATAGTATTTTCTCTCTATCTTGAACAACTTTTAATCATCACGAATCAATCGGATCTTTTCACTTCATCTACTACATCTGCACCAATGGTTCTTCTTTCACCTGTCTCCACCCAACAAAGCGGTGTTCTATATTTCCTTCCATACAATGCTTCATAGGGAGCCATACCAATAATTGCTTGAAAGCTATTATTGTGGGCAAACTCAATCAAAGGCAAATGAATTTCCCAATTTCCCCCAAAATCAAGAATACAAAGTCTAAGCCAATCTTCAAGTGTTTGAATTGTTCTTTTCCGACCGCCATCGGGAAGGAATGCGATCGAAAGTAAGCTTCATATCTAAAGTTTCTTGAATTTTTCTCCATAGTATAGATGTAAATCGACCATCTCGATCGGACACTATAGATTTTGGCACACCATGTAACTTCATGATTTCATCAACATACTTCCTTGCTAGCTTTTCAACAGCATCAGATTGTTTAATATGTATAAAGTATTCAGATTTAGTCAATCTATCAATAATAACCAAAATAACATCGCATCCTCTTCTGGATCTAGGTAAGCTAACCACAAAATCCATAGCAATATCATCACATTTCCACTCGGGTATTGGCAAAGGCTGTTAAAGTCCACTTGGCTTCTACTGTTTAGCCTTAACCATCTGACATGATTGACACTTGTAGACAAATTCAGCTACACTTCTTTTCATTCCTGACCACCAAAATATTTCCTTAAGATCTTGATACATTTTACTACTGCTTGGATGAATTGTATAATTAGAATGATGTGCTTCATGTAAGATGTATTTCCTCAAATCTCCAATATCTGGAATGCAAACCCTGCCATGATACTTCAGTAATCCCTCTTCATCGATTTCAAAATCTTTTGTATGACCTACTTTTACCAAATCTAAAATTTTTGAAAGTCATCATCTTGAGGTAAAACATCTCGTATTCTATCTTTCAAATTTGATTGTATAGCCATTTGATTTAACAATAAAGTATGATCATCTATAGATTTAATAATTAAAATTTCTAATTTTTCTAAATCTTTAATCAACTCTTATTGAGAGATCAACCAATAAGCACTACCAGATGTTTTTCTACTTAAAGCATTAGCAACTTCATTTGTCTTCTCTGGATAATATTGAATATCCAAATCATAATCATTAATGAGTTCCAACCATCACCTTTGCCTTAAATTTAGCTCCTTACGAGTAAAGATATATTTCATCATGATTAGTGAAAACTTCACACCTTACTCCATATAAATAATGCCTCCAAATTTTTAATGCAAATACCATTGCTGCTAGCTCCAGATCATGAGTTGGATAATTCTTTTCATGATTTTTCAATTATCTTGAAGCATAAGAAATCACTCTTCCATTCTACATTATACATCCCAAGCCTCTTAATGATGCATCACTATAATTTTGAAATCTTTCTGTCCCTAATGGAATAGTTACTGCGATTAAACGCTTCAATTTTGAAAAGCCTCTTCACACCGATAATTCAAACTTGCTTTCGAAGTTAGCCTTGATAGTGGCATGACAATCTATGAAAACCCTTCAACTCTCTGTAATATCCTACCAACCCTAAGAAACTTCGACTTCTACGATAGTTGGTTGGGTATTGTTCGACTTTACTCGATCCAATTGAAACACCTTCACTACTAATCATGTGCCCCGAATATGATACTATTTAACCAAAATTCACACTTTAAATTTTTTTCATACAATTCATTTCTCTTCAGAGCTTGTAAAATAATGTGAAAATGATTTTCATGAGTTGTTTCATCTCTCAAATAAACTAGAATATCATCTATGAATACAATCACAAATGAATCTAAAAAATGTTTAAAGATTCTAGTCATGAGATCCATAAATACAGTTGGAGCATTTAAGCCAAAGGCATCACCACAAACTCATAGCATACCTTGTACTAAATGCGCCTTTGGTATATCTTTTTCTTTGATTCTCAACGATGATAACGATCTTAAATAAATCTTTGAAAATACTAAGCTCCTTCTAGTCAAAAGATCATCAATTTTGGCAAGGATATTTATTCTTCAATGTGAGTTTGTTAAGCTCTCTATAATCTATGCATAGCCTTAAGCTCCCATCTTTCTTTTTCACAAATAATACAAGAGATCCCCAAGGAGATGTGTTAGGTCTGATAAATTCCTTCTCTAACAATTATTGTAGCTGATTCTTCAACTCTTGTAATTCTTTAATCGCCATTCTATATGACACTTTTGCTATAGGTTTTGCACTTTAAATTAAATCAATAGAGAAATCTATCTCTTTGATTGGAGGTAAACCTAGTAAATCATCCAGATAGACTTATGGATACTCTTTTACTACTGGTATATCCTCTATCTTATTTACCTCTTTAGTAAAGAACAAAGAAAACCTTCATAGCCTTTTGCTAACATCTTTTGAACTTTTAAGCAAGACACCATCATAGCTAATATTCTCTTATGTCTTACAAATTTGAATTCTCCTTCTCCAGGAATATTGAATTTGACTATTTTTTACAACAATCTATAATAGCATAATATTTAGATAGCCAATCCATTCCTAAAATCACATCAAATTCATATATTGGTAGTACTATTAAATCTGCATCTAAGCTTCTTTCATGGATATTTAGGTTCACATTGCACAGATTTTTAGCATTCATTTAAGACCCATTTGTCATTGCCACTGAAAGTACTACAGACATTTTCATAACTTGCAATCCCAAAATTTTCACACATTCCTCAGATATAAATGAATGTGATGCTCTAGTAACAAATAAAACTCTAACTGATTTACTTTCAATAAAGATGATACATATAAATGAGTAGACATATAAAGCAAATATGTCTAACACAATATAAAATTTTAACAATGCTAATTTAAATAAAGACATGCTTATAATAACATCGAAGTCTTTGCTTCGTGAGTGCATAAACTCGAGGTTGTGTGTTCGCCATCGAGTTTAAGATGGAACTGATGCGCGATACCATCTTTTGTCTACCAATGAGGAGGTTGAACACTTTCCTAGTATCCATTGAAGATTTCGACTCAAGAGAGGGCAAGATTTTGCCATATGTCCTGGCCGATGGCACCAGCAAGTGTTTGTTCTTGAGACACTCTCCTTTATGTTTCTTCCACATTTTGGGCATGTACATGCTATCAACATTGGATCTTTAGGCTTCTTCCAGTTTGATTTTTCAATTTGAACATTCGCCATTTTGTATCATCATTCCTCCTCTTGAATATCTCTCCTCTCGAGTAGCTTGCACATCCATTCTATCCTTCTAGCCCACTCCAGATAGCATAGTCATCAATACCCAAAGGAATCAAGGGCTGTATGACTACATCCTTCAATCCATATAAACTATGACATTTTTCTTCTGCATTTGGTATCAATTGAGGTGCATACCTTGAAAGCATTGTGAACTCGCCTTCATTGTATTATAATGATCTCCTATATTAACTGATGAATTTGTCAGATTTGTCTCTGAGAGAAGTACAAACCAATCTCAAAGTCTTCATAAAGTCCTCCCATAAAATAATATTGCAGATTTCCTTCAAACTTCTCAGAATCGCCCCGCCACCATCTTCGCCTCTCAAAAGCAAAAGAAGCTAAAGCAACTTTTCTTCTGAGGGCATGACATGCTTTCTAAAATTTTCTATCCATCAACCGCTTTTGATTTATAGGTCCTCCTGTCCCTGAGAAAAGAGGTGACCTCATATCCTGAATTAATTTCAAGTATTTGTCAATAGGAACCCCGCCACTTCCACCAGCTTGTGTATCGATTTCTTATTGAGTCATTGCTTCCATCATTTGAGTAAATGCATCTATCGCTAGTGAAGGCGGTTGCACCAAATTCTGGTGCTCAGCGGTTTGTGCCTCTCTATTTTTACCTAACATCTTCTTGAATTGATTTCATAGGCCTGAGAAGCACAAATTTATTATAACCATTAGGGGTGTAAACGAAATGAATTGAGCTATGAACTGTTGTGTTCTATTTTGAAATTTGTTTTATTGTGTTCTTTAACTAAACGAGCTAACGGTTTTAACACGAAGTGAACAACAAGCTTTTTTTGAGAGGAGGATTCAACCTGCCAATCTTTTGTATAATATTTTAACCACTAAGCCACGCTTGATTGTGTATATATATATATATATATATATATATATATATATATATATATATATAATAATAATAATAATAATAATAATAATAATAATAATAATAGTAAATAATAAATAAAAATAATAGTAATAAAATAATAATAATAATAATAATAGTAATAAATAAAAATAATAGTAATACAATAATAATAATAATAATAATAATAATAATAATAATAATAAATAATAATAATAATAATAATAATATAATATAATATAATATAATTTTTTATTTCGAGCTAAATCGAGCCGAACACGATCGAACAAATAATTGTTCATGTTCTCTTTATATATCGAAATTGATGTGTTCTGCTTAGTTAATTCGAATAGAAATGCAACAACGAGCTTTTTTGATGTATAATAACCATTACACATCAACCAATATAATCATATGTAAATCTCTTCATACAATTTATCCTCTTCCTAATGGCTCTTTGATTATGATCATACTTATATCCCTAAATATAAAATCTTGCTCTGATACCACTCTTGTCATGACCCGACCCGGGAGCTTGGAATACCAAGGCGAGAACAGACGATCGGACATATAAAAGAAAACTTACATAACAATTCTAATCTTAAATAAAATCTCCAATCATACAAGAGCCACTACAATCCACAAATAATTTAAAATTTTGTCCACACATATATATACTACAAAGTTCATAAGACATACAATTTAAACATAATTCAACATAACTAACATAATTACCTATCTCCTGTAGTCTTTCTATGGCGATAAACATAACCCTCCCTTCTATCAGCCATTTAGTTGGGGTGGTTACCTGAAAAAATTTAAACAACTAACAATTGAATAAAATTCGGTCAATTACACTATAATAAACAAGAATGTAACTAAGTATGCATGCGCTTTTCTTATCACGTACATAAAAGAAATTTTCTCAAACAATCAAACATATGAGAGGGTAGGTATACATAAGCATTTCGTGTGAACTTTTACTTTTACTTTTATCATTCGTCTTTGGAGTCACCGTCTAAACCTTTACCAATACTCATCCAAAGGATTAGTAGCAATTACCATTACTATTTGCCAATTTTATTGGCCCTTTTTCATCATTTCGCGCGTACATTGCGGTACCATAAGCTGAACTCCACTTTCAACATACACATTCATAACATACAATGATACTATACATATGAATTCAAAAATAAATCGGTTAATTTTATAAAATGACAAAGTAATATGATCAAGATTCAAGTTATTATCCAAAATGAAGAAAACAAGAATTACATTAATAATTTATGAAGGAAAATAATCACAACTTGCAGTACATGAATAAGTCATAATCATACAAATATGCATTTCATCACCAGAAATTAAAGACATTTTTTACTATAAATGTAAGAATATAATTACTCACTTTAACTTGTAGTTTCCTCTTGAATCTCCTTTCCTTTAATGCTTCTTTCTTTAATTGAAATTCCTATAACATAAAATATTGATTGGATCAATATTAGAAAACGGTTTATTTTATTTTATTCATTTGATATTTATATATAGTTTTATTATTTGACGCTCATATTCATCAATATTCATTGTGTATTTTCTAAATCAAGTTAAATTAACCTTTAATTCATTTAATATAATGATATGTCTAATTTGCCATCTAATACATCTAAATCTATTAATCTATTATTTTTCTTAATATAAAATGCTAAGTGTTAAAGTGACTTAATATATTTCATTTATTGTTTATCATACCCTTGAAAATGATTCTAAAATAATTAACGTGCTATAGATAAATTTTATTTTCTTTTAATGTTTATCATTTCCCTTCAAATGATTTTAAATCAATTAACGATAATATAACTTAGCATAGGTTTAAGATTTTATTAAATTTGCAATTATATTTCATATATATAGGGTTTAATACTTAATTACTTAACTTTTATTCATCATACATATTTCCAATTACATTTCTTGCTGAAATTTATAAACCCTAAGTCAAAATTATAAACCCTAAGTTAAAATTATAAACCCTAAGTTAAAATTATAAATAATAATAATAATCAAATATACTTACCTCTATCCCTTTCTTATTGGTTCCAGTCAATACACGCATGCGACGCTTCTTCTCCTTTCCTCGTTTCAGACGCGACTGTTTCAGACGAAAGGCCGGCTTTCCTCCTTCCTTCTTCTTCCTCCGCACGGCTTTAGCGCTCTCTCCTCCTTCTTCTCTACCGATGACACGATGGCATGACCGTATCTCACTCACTCTATTAGGGCCGGACGCACTAAAGGTAAGTCTTCCCTTCTTTCTTTCTCCCTTCCTCTCTCCTCTCTGTGTTTTGTTTTGGCAACCAAACCGAGCCTGCCAATTCTTCTCTAAGGCTAACCGTAGATGGTTATATTTTATTTTATTTTATTATTATTTTTTGGTTATTACAAAATGACATATAACTAATTATTTATTCATTTATTTTAAGTTGCTATGATTAGTTCCTTATCCTTTTTTTTTGCTTTTCTAAACGGCATGGAGATTGCATATTATAGAAATGACATGCTAAGATGAGATGATGGTGCCATCTAAATCGTATACGACTTCTCGTATAAAAATTCAATTTGGGGACTCACGAGTCACGGGTAAGCCAAATGGGCCATAATAATACCTGTGATCCTCATTTTCTGGAATTATAAGCCGCCGGACAAAATTCCAATGGCTAATCAAATCTGCACTATCCAATGCCTTCATCATGCGGATCATAAAATAAAGAGTGGCTATAAATAATATATATTATATGTTGGATAATAAATATAAATATCTTTCATAAAAACATATTTTTATCAAAGATATTTAATAAACATTAGGATTTTATATATAAAGCTTGTGAGATTCTAGATGGAATGCTAATAAGATTATATTTGGAAGCAGAGAAAAGTCATATTAGTCTTTATTTATTTAAGCTTGTGGAGGCCATCTATTCATCCATGAGAGTTCATTCAATAACATAATATGAACGTTCTAACTAGTTTTAGCAATTATTCAATAACATAATATGAGAGTTCATTCAATAACAATCAATTAACCAATTAAGTTATTATTGACTAGTATTGAACATAGATAAAACTTTCTCATTTAGAAAAATATAGAGATATATTACTAATTGTGATAGTTATTGATGCTAATGATGATTTAGGGTATGTTTGGGATAAGTTTTTGAAAAGTAGTAAAAGTTCTCATGGAAAATAATTTTTTTTGTTGTGTTATAAATATTTTTTTTAAAAATAATTCAAAAAGTAGCTTTTTGATAACCACCACACTCTTAACAGCTCTAGATTTCAAAACAGCTTTTTCACCATAAATTTTTTTGAAAAACAGCTAAAAATTTGTTAACCAAACGAAGCTACTTTGTTTCTGAAAAAACAAAACAGTCAGAAAGCTGTCCTAAACGCACCGTTACTATCATTAATATATGTTATTTTGAAGTCTTTCTAAAATGAGTCATGGTGGTAATTCCTAAAAATAATGAATGAAATAATTCCATAACAACTATAAAGTCTGTAGTTACTCAAACTATTGCTTTGTGGCTATAGGATTTGATATGACACTTAAAATACTACTAGTCGAAGCACGAATCTTGATGCTAAAAGCAAGCTGATCCGAAGTTGAAACTGGTCGAGATCAAGCACTTAAAATATCCTTGGAAACTCTGGGATGCTAGTTAATTCTCTAAATAACTCTCAAACATGGAGTGTTTATAGTCAAATCGAGCATCTCACGGCGGATCTAAAGAGCCCAAGATCTCATAATTCGACTTCATTTGAGCATTCAAATACACAAAACATATATATATGATCAAGTGAATCATCATGAGCCATGGAGAGAGTAGATTTTGCATACAGCGCCACTCTCCATATATCTTCTCATTCCTCATATGGGGAGACCAAGAAGAGAGAGAGAGCTTTAAAGCTTGAAAATCTCCGTATAATCGAACCACTCGATGGTCGCCGACCACCTTGTTACAACCACCGCCGCCGCGGCCTACCGCCACCGTGATCCTTTGCCATCAATCTCGGTCGCCTGCCACCACCGCCGCCTCGTCCGGCCATCGTTGCCAACCATCAGTCACCATCATCGCTGACCACCGACGCGACCACATCGTGCTCATCATTCCTGATCCCGGACCATCCCGATGACCTTCATCGGCCGAATTTCACACCATTACTATATGGCTATTGTTGCCTGATTTTGGAATTCTCATTGTCAGCACTTTTCATATATAATTTTGTAATCCCGTATCGGGAAAACTTGTACTCCAAAACAAATATATAGTGGAAGCTTTTTATGCTACACCCCGTGGTTTTTTTTCTCTTTTCGAGGTTTTCACGTAAAAAAATTCTAATTTTCGTCACTTTTAAATATTGTATGTTGGATTTCACAACAGGCTAAGTAACTTTCATTCTAGCAAGTTTTCTAGACGCATGGATTATTACTTATTCATGTAAGAAGCTTTATACAATTCATAACCCTTACTCACATGAGACTACCACTTTAAATCAGCTTGAAGTTGGCCATAAAACTTATGTATCTCAAGTTTGAGTCGTTAGGCCACTTGGGGTGTCATAATTAGTGCATAAGTTAAATATTAGTCATACAAAGAAAATTATTTACTCCTCATTATGTAAATTGAAATGACAATATATCCTAGAGAATCAAACACAAATACTTCCCAACCGGATAACACTAGGGCATAAATTTATTCTTTTATTTTAGTGAGAACATTCAGCATATATATTTTTCAAGTATAGATAAAGTGATAAATATTCTGCACAATACTCCAAAGCAGGATGGGCTGAACATTAGAAACTATAACAACAACAAAAATAAGTGATCGATCATGGGACAAAAGATCAACATTTCTTCCTGTAGGTGCTTGATTTGTTGGACTTATAGTTCGAATGGAAAAAGCAAACGACATGAAAATCATAAAAGAATATATAACATCAGTTTAATCAAAATCAAAGTGGAAACCATACAAGTTTCACACAATAACTAACTGTGAAGCATGAGCCAAAATTCACCTAGTTACAGATTTTTGGGATTTCTGATTGGACTGCAATTTAAATATCGAATAGTTTTTAATAAATTTTGAGTAACAAAAATGAGGTGAAAACCTAGAAGGCAGTACTATAAAATCATATGTAATTCAAATTGAGAAACATAGGCATTTCAATGTATACAAATACCACTGAACTTTTGTGGAGGTGAGCTGATACGGATCTTCCATTGTACTTAGCATTCGTATTTCTTTAACCACCCATCCAAAACTCTAAAGACCATTCCTACCAAAATTATTGTGCTCCATTTCATCAGTAGCAACCCTTTTGGCAACCCAGCTGTTCTCATCCAGTTGTCTCATTTTAGCACGACCACCCTCACAAGTCCATCCACCAAAATTGGGAAAATAAGCGGGAGAAGAACGATCATTGCAATAAGAATTAACTAATCAATCCAATGCACATTCCCCATCAAAGACTAGTCTATCAAAACAAAGAAATTTCAGAACAAATGTACTAAGAGAAACATCGACATTAATGAATAATTTCAACCAAAAGGGGTGATATCAGCAAAGATCAGAATGAAAAACACAGGAGTGACTGAAGGAACTTAGCTCACCAACAAAGTAATCGTCTTGTAGAAGAAGATGAAGGACAAGATAGTGCACCTAATTACAACCTAGGAAAGATATCATTTTTTTGTGTGAATCATTTGAGCCATTTTCATGGCAAACTCATATACATATGCATTCCCTGAGATTCGAATCTGGGATCTCCGAGAACAAAACAAGACCTCAATCAACTGATTGAGATAAAAAACACAAGAAAGCTATCATCATTGTGAAGAAGAAAAAAAAAAGAACAAGACATTGCACCTAATTGAACCCAAGAAATCTATTGCTCAACACGTCGTGTCGTGGTATTATATAGGAGTCCACGAAGTGTGACTTAGGTGGTATGTCGTGCGAGCCATGCGATATCAATAAGCAAGTCATAGCCATCAAAATAGCCATGCACCATGAGGTTAAGTTACCGAAGTCACAAGAAACTTATTTATGGATTTATGAGGAGGCAACATGGTCTTCTTGGGGGATAAAAAAGCAAATATTAAATTGGGAAGTTGTATCTATAAAAACAATATTGTGAAAAATCTAATAAAAAAAGAGTAAAAAAAAAGAGATTCGAGATTTAATAGTTCAACAAAGATTAAATTGGAAGTTGAATCATATGATGTAATAAATATTAAAATTATTATAAAAATTTAAATGATATAATAATATAAATATATGATAAATATAAAAATAAAATAAAAATATATAAATAATATTTTTTAATAATTATAAATTAAAAAAATAAATTAAATTTTATTAAGATATAATTATACGGCCATTATATATCTAAATATATGTAAATTAAATATATTTAAAATAAGAACAAGTTTTATATAGATTTATAAATATAAATATAATTTATAGTAAAATATAAAGCTTAAAATGTAAAAAATTATATCAAAACTTTAAACATATATATATATTAATAAATATATATTATGTAAAATATTTATAATATATTATTAAAAAATTTATAATTTTAAAATAACTTGTTTTTATTATTAAGAAATTTATAATATGAGTATAAAGTTAATATTTTAAATATTATTTTTAGATTTATATATTTTAATTCATTTAATATTTTTAAACCCCAATTTTTTTGGTCTAATTTCTTATTCCTATAGTCCAAGCCAAATTTCAACATGCTCCTAAAATCTTTTACCCACATCACAAAAGAAAGCTAGTGTTACACTCTTTATATAAAAAAAGGCTTCCAAAGAAAAGTTTAGGACCTACCTAAGAGGTTTGATATATCTTAAATTAATTTGGCTAAACTTATAATAATAATAATAATAATAACAATTTAAGGTTTACTAAATTTATTTTAAATTAATTAAAATATCATGTTTAATTATCATTTAATTTTTTTTAACTATTTCATTAAAAAAAATTAAAAGTGATTAATGAGCTTAACTTAGACTGATTGATTTTATATAATTGGGACTTGTCCTTCGGTTGGCCGGATGAATTGACGATTTAAGCTAATTATTTACTAATTCGATGCAAAGGGAATTTTTATGGTTAATGGCTAATTTATAGTTGAACACGAGTCGACCAGTTCGATCTGACTTTTAAAATAGTGGATAAAAGAGAAATTAAAAAGCGTTATACAAAATGTATGCCCTTTTTTTAACCAACTTAGTAATTAAATGACAAACACATGCACCCAATGTGCATCAAATACGAGGCAGGAGATTGGAAGAAAATCCCCCCAACCACTGGACCAAGCAGTTCAAGGCGCAAAATGTAGTTTGAATCATTATGGGTTTATATGGAGAAGTCATGCCTAAAGACCGTTGGAATGTTGATCTAGTATTTATAATTACAACTTTCTTTATGCTAATTATCTATCCTACACTGCTTATCTATGCTAAGTGCACTTTCTTTTATTGATTAGAATGATGGCTTCAAAAAATGATGCATGCCTTATGGCTAAGCTTCTAAGCTTCACTACTATTTGTTTGATTTGCATCATTTCACACACTCATGGTACGCATCTCCTTTATCAACAATTACTTAGAAGAGCTCCATTTAACAAGATAGATATATGCATCCATATGAAAATTTTGTTTAGAATGTTTAAATGTTTGAAGGATTTAATCCAATAAAATGTGAGTTTATACTTGTATTTTATTAAAATAACTTCATATTATATATGCATAGTGCATCTACTGAGACCTAGTCCCTATTGTAAAAAAGGTGTTCGCAATTTGTTGCTTATCGTTATATCTAAAGCATGCTACTTTTTAAAATAAAAGATTGATGGTTAACTAATGTTTATTTTCTTGACATGTCTTTGCTTGTGAGTAACAAATATGATTCAATTATAAGCACTGATAATTTGTTAAAATTTTAATTTGTTCTCCTAGACCAACTCCGACAACTATTGCAGCAGTGTTTGATCCATAGAGCCACCAGCAGGAAGGCAACTTGTGAGCTTGTCAATAGGGCTTTGTCTCTTCAAGATGAAGCTACCTCAGTCGTTGGACCACTGATCTTGAGCTCCAGGGAGGTAAATTCCTGCAAATTGTAGAAATCCTCTTAGGTGTTGGTGTTTTATGAAAGATTTTACAATGTGATTTCCATAGGGATCTATTTGGATCTCTTCCCCAACTATTTTGTAGTCAATCGATTCCTCACGAGCATTGAAGCTTGATCGAGAGCAGAAGGTGTCCATCTTTTGTCGCTCGAGAGATAAAGGATCATCTGACGTTCGTTCCATGTGATTAGAATGGATGACCGTGATTTAATCCATCAAAAATCTTGATTTAATCCCTTAAGATCCATGGGAATCATCTCTGTCATCCGATCTGAGATCGAACGATGGGGACGAAAAGCACGACCGTGAACTCAACACGCCACGCCGAAGGTTTAAGTACTATCCCGGTGCCATGAAAGCGCCGCCACGCCGCCCCACGCGGGTTGAGGGGGTTAATTAAGTGTAAAAATGTGATTAATTGCTCTGAATTTCAAAAAATTATAACTAATTATAAAAAAATCCTAAAAATATAAGTAAACCCATTTTGGAAAGGATAAACAAAGGAGAATTTAATAAAAAAATCAATAAGGTTTGAATAGTGAATAGTGCTTAATTAGGGTTTGAAATATTTCTTAATTAGCTTAATTTATCTCTAATTACTTGGTTAATAAGTCTCAAAGTGGATAGGTTAGTTTCATGGGATGTGCTCTGCCTCCCATAATTTTCTTAAGATTTATTAACTAGGTAATTAGGAGAATTTGAAATTCAAATATTAATTACCCTCATTAAATATTTAATAATTATTAAAAATGCCAAATAGTAAAAATTAAGTAATTAAAGATTATTAATCACCGATTAACAGTGAAATGATAAAGAGGTGTGATTATGACATCTTTCCTAATTGTTTTCCCAAATCCATTTCATAAAGGAGGGTAATTAATTCATAATTTAATTAAGGTTAATAAAGCAATCTAAATGGTCAAATTAAGTTAAATTAAAATGATAATTAGATCACATAACTCAAATTAAATTTATTGGTTTCTCTTTATGTGTTTAATAATAGAAAGAGTCTTAAGAAAATTATGATTAACCAATGGGTGTGGGAAATTCATAAGAGTACTTAGCTTAGTTTATTCCTTAATCTAATTAACACTTAAGCATGAGCCTATTGCATTAGGTTCCTTAGGAAGCATTGCAACTTTAATTTATAATAAGCATGTCATTTGAGGTTCATGAATAAGTGGTTAATTAGATTAAAGTATAAAGCAAATGAATTAAGAGTCAAACTTAATTAATTCATAACCAACTTAATTATTTCAAACATAGTCAAAAGGGGAATAGAAAAGTCAAACAATAGAAAAGTCTATCTTATCTAATTACAAAAACCTTATTTTCCAATTTGTCAACATATTGATAGGAAATCATCATGCATTGGGATGGGGTAAAAATAACAAATATTATTTCCCCTCTTTAAATTTAATAATTCAAATCCAAAATCAAACTTCATAAGAAGCTTTGGTTTTCTTTAAATGATTTCATTCAACTTGATTGTCCTTAAGAATTCATGCAATTAAATGGACTATGTGAAATTGTTCAATTATTCCTTCTCAATCATCATAAATTTTGTATGCTATTCATGTTTTCAAGTCAAGTAATCAAGCGAATATATTTATGTAGAGTTGCATGTGTTGAATTAAACCTATTATATGTGTGGCTATTATCACTAATAAATTTCAAAAATATTTTTAAAATTATAAATGTAAGTTAAATTGATATTAGCTTTGAATATTATATATGATTTACATGTGCTTATAACCAAAACATGTCAAAGTATTGTGTTATCTTTATGATTCATGTATGTGTTTACATCTGTTTGAATATATAAGTATATAATTTGAACATCCCGAGAATATGAGACTTTAAGTAGCCCCATAGAGATCTTAGATTACCTCACTTCCCTGCTTAACAAAGCACATAGTTATTCAATTTCATTATTATGTGTACTTGTACTAGAATTTGGATGAAACTTTTATTTTACATGGGTAAACAATTCACTAAATCTTTTACATAATTTTCATTCTCATGGTTATGTGTACATTCATATGTATTTAAGATAGCAAGTATATAGTATGGACATCCCAAGAATACAGGGCTTTAAGTAGCCCCAAGGAGGTCTTAGATTATCTCACTTCCTTGGTTTAAACAACAATATGTCTTGCTTAGAACTTTAATATGTGTGTGTGTACTTAGCTAAGAAATAAAATTTCTCTTTTCTACCAAAATATATGCATTCATAATCATTTTAATGTGCCAAAAATACATTGCATGTATAGGTATATTAAGTCCTAAATCATATACATGTTATTGATGATGAAAAGGAATGGTGCAACATTGTTTATGTGATGCCAATTCAATTACATTAATTTTAAGATGCCTTTTATGTTGAATAGGATTCCTTAAGATTAACCCAAACATAGGATTAATAAAACCTTTAATAAATCATTCATTAAAAGATGCCAAGTCATAATAATATGCCTTTAGAAAATAACTTAGTGTAAGGATGGAAGAGTTAAGCCTCCCTCCTCTCTTTATTACTTAAATGCTAAGGGAATATCAAATGAAATAAAAAATACAAATTAAAATTCACTGATCCCCTAAATAACTTAAAGTGAAACCACCTTTCGTGTTTAAATTAAATAATTCTAAACTTAAATGATTATAATTCCAAAGCCTATTACATACCACACCAAGCCTAAGCACACACATTAAAATTCTTAGTCACTACTTTTAGCTTTAAGTTAGGACGGTGTATGTTGTGACATTATATTTTCATTTTTGATGCAATATTTTAGACTAGATGTTAGGATTATTTATACATAAAGTAGATGCTAGGCCGATTTTAGCCTAATGATATTCTTATAGGGGATTATGCTAAAGGGGCCGCTAAAATAATAATTAAATATAAATACTTTTGCTTTCACGTTGCTTATGCCCCCTAAGCATAATCCATATTAGGATAGGTAGGATTGGTTACCCATGTGCAAGGTGCTAAGTCCAAATTACATAATATAACTGTTTGAGTTTATATGTATGTTTAGCTAACATCTATTTTGCAGGTGTAGTTAGATTTTACTTTTCTATAAATATGTAATTTTGTAATAGAAATTTGGATTAGTGGGGTTTAGGATGAGTAGTGGCTAGAGGGTAAAGTCCTGAGAGGCCCTGTGAAGCCTTGAAGCAAAATCAAATCAAAGGAAGAAGAAGGAAAAGTGAAGAATGAAGACCCCCATAACATCTAATTTAATTATAAATGTAATATTCTTTTGTAATCTAAGTTGTATAAGGGTAGAGCTCAGCTACCCAAATTTTTTTATTTTATGTATATGGTACGGCAAAGACGACCTTTTTTTATTTCAAGATAATCTATAACTGTTTGATTATTATGTTTAGTTTACGTAATAAAAATTGCATGTTCTTTATAGGATTCTTAAAACTTGATGTTTGAATGTGTGGCCTAGATTGGTAAGCTATTTAAAACAAAATGTATTTTTTTACCCCAATTAATAACTCATAACTAAATTTTAAATCCACTCTTAACCTCACTTTAAAGCCTAGGTTATAAATAAGATAATTAAAAGATTTAGCAACCCCTTAACTGAATCATGTATATTTTAATATCATGCATAACATTTTATTTCATTCTTGAATAGGGAGGGTCTCCACTCTTGCATGATAGGGGAATGCTTGACTTATGAGGGCATTCCTTGTAGTGGAGAACACATCCTCCTCATGATAATAATCATATTTCATCCTACATTTAGGTATAATTCTCCTAAGCCTTTGTCCTAATCAACATGATATAAAAGTTTGTAAATTTTGCATTTAGTCTAAGTCATAATTTTATACCAATCCTGCTCTAGTCTCCTAGGGAGTGAGTTTAGGGCTCTAGTCTCCTTACTAATTAAATAACAACCTAGCTATCTTGCACATACATAAGACCGTCCTACATGGGTTTAAAGCGTAGGAGGTGTTAGATGACGGCCACTCCAGGCAGTTGTAAGTCCAGAAGAGTTGAGATATGTTTATTCTCTCTTGTGGAGGTAAACCATTATGTCCTATTTTCTACTTAGATTTAGGTCGTGCTTTTAGTTTTTGCTAAAGAATCTTAGATTTAGGATCCTAGGTTGCTTGTTTCCTTTGGACTACGAGTATAAGTCCTCACCTCTTAGACATTTTTACAATCTTGTGTCGATGAATTATAAGCCTTAATATTGTAATAAAATTTCAATTCAAATGGAATAAAATCTCTCTTTCAAATATATAAGGCCTCACCATAAGGTAGATTAGAGTGCTTACTAGGCTTCCTAGTATCATGAGTATTCCCTACTTTTCTTTTTATGGAATCCAAAATAAGTCTTTCCAAATTGAACATTCCCACTTGATTTCCAAAAATATCCAATCCTTTGATTGTATAACCTTGAAATCTTTGGAGATATGATTGACTAATTTAATTGAGAGTTTTATTAAGAAATCCAATTTCCTAGGATGTAATTAACTATGGAAGCTTGCTTCCATAAGGAACTAAGGAACCCGCCATAAAATAAACCCTATTTTACTTTTCCATATAAAGTAGGGGAAAAATCTATGGTATACATGAAGATCTATATGCATTAGGAGTCCTTATTAGGTGATTAGGTTCATTGTAGGCTGATGTCTCTATCTTTTGAGATGGTACATCATACCTTAATGTCATACCCGATCACTTCAATAAGTACCCCCTAAGATTTGTGTAGTGTCCACACCTAATTCTAATTAAAACACCACACTTATTAATAGCAAAGCTACTATAAAAGATTAATATTTACATCAATTCCTCTTATTATAAGTAAAGTTCTCTAGCATTCCTCCAATATAAAGTACCATCCAAATTTAGCATAGATAAAATGATAAATGCTCAAATCTAAAAGATATGATTGAAATGATTTGATCAATATATATATATATATATATATATATATATATATATATATATATATATATATATATATATATATATATATATATATATATATATATATATATATATATATATATATATATAATCTCTCATGATTTAACATATAACTTCGCTAACTCATATAGTGATCTTATGATTCCTCCCAAGTATCAAACACATATATCTTGTTGCATTTATTCTTACATCCCATTTTCATAGTTGAAGCTTTCATAGTGAACCTCTCTTTACATAACCTCTAATCTTATTTAGTTTTAAATCAAATTGCTATTAAATATTTACTAATAAGAAATAACTAAAAACTCAAATATACACTGCCATGTCCCCACCCCTAATAATATTGGATGAGTGTGTGGAGCTATATTTGAGATTCTTCATGCCTCATGCATTAAGATGATTCTTACTTGATGCACGTAGTCATCAATAATAAAGTTTAGATGCATAATCATTTTGTATTAATATAATTATATGCTTGCTTTTATTAGAGTAGATCACATTGTACACTACATTATTTTTAATGAACTAATCACATAATACAAATTTTTAGAGACTTAGAAGGGTTCAACACAGGATTAGGCCATGTATTAGGGATTAGGGAAATCACCTACCTTATAGCCTAAACCCAATCCATGTACACCTTAAATTTAATCCAAATCCAAATTTCAAACATGACCTCAAATTCAATCCAAATCAAAGTCAATTAAGCCAACCCAAACTTCATGTCATGATTGTTGATCATCCTAGGTTAGTCAATTGTCATCAATTGAGTCAAACCAAGTCAACCTAGCTCATCGACCAAGTCAACCCTCTAACCCATATGAACCCAAACTAGCCAAATTGTAACCTAGACCAAATGGATTGCAACTAATGGCTCAAGTTCATTTCAATTGACTATTAAACTTGACCAAAGTCTCAATCGAGCTTAATTGACTCACTAGACCCAAAACCCATTGAACCCAACTTGACCTTGCCGGTCAAATCAACCAAAAATCCAATTAAATCAAAATTTAACTTAACCAAAGGCTATAATATATTCAAAATGATCAGCCAAACCCAAAGCCATGATTCAAGCCAATTTGCTAATTAGGTCACTTCAACTGACCTATTTGACCCAAATGAACTCAAATGAACCAAAATCAAATCTAAACCAAATTAAACCAAACCAATGAACCAATACACTCATATGAACTTGATCCAACCCTTAGTTTGACCCAATTTAACCAATTGGTCAACATAACTTGATTTGATCCAATTTGGCCCAAAAGGGTCAAATTTACCCAAATTAAACCAAATGAACTCAAAATGATATGAAATTTGGTCCAACTCACTTTTGACTCATTTCAAATCTACTCAAATCAAATTCAATGCTAAATGTTCACTTTTGTCTTGGGTCAATGGCATCCCATGAGGAAAGTCACTTTCTAAAATGGTCATTTCTCTTCCTTAGTCACTTGACACTCATCCATTGGTTCACATAGGCACCAAGAACACTGACCAACCTAACCCAAGAGGTGGTTGGGGCAGCCATGACTC
Organism: Cymbidium sinense; assembly: GCA_021442155.1. Taxonomy (NCBI): domain Eukaryota; kingdom Viridiplantae; phylum Streptophyta; class Magnoliopsida; order Asparagales; family Orchidaceae; genus Cymbidium; species Cymbidium sinense. The sequence continues at coordinate 55,391,042 of CM038229.1, forward strand.
ATGGGGAGGTGATTTCACCTCACCTCTCCCATTGGAACAGTTGGCATGAAGGACATCCACCTCCCCTTGCTAGGACACTCATTAGTCCTTTATGGCAGCCACCTCCCATGCCTTGGCCACTCAAATCAAGCCACCTAAGGAGAATCCCAACCACCCCAAGCCAATGAGACACACTAGGAGCCAAAATCATAAGGAATGAGATGATTTTTGGCCATTCAAAAAACATAGAAAATAGAGAGGCAAAAAACTCTTCCTCCCAAACTCATTTCACTCTCTAGAGCTCCTAAACCCACTAGCAACCCTTCTCACTTCATTTTGGAGTGAAAGCCATCAAAATCAAGTGGATTCCGACGAGAAGTAGCGACATTTGGTGGACACATCATTTCAGAGCGAAGTAAGACCTAGATCTATTCCAAAGCCTCTTCGTGCATTCAGAAGCATGCTCAGATCTTCACCGCTACTAGAAATTATCCCTGATGAGGTAATTTTCAAGAACGTAGTCACCTTAGAGCTTTTGATGATTTTGCATGATTTTAGAAACTTCCCTTAGATAAACCTTGAATGTTTTATATTATATCATCCCCACACGAATTGGGAAGTTTTCTAGTGAAGATCGCGTAATCAAGCCTATTTGGATGAAATTTTGCTCAAAATTATGAAATCCCATCGGTTTCGCCTGCTAGAAAGCAGCAGCCATCCGATCCCATGCCTGGGGATCGACAAAGATCTCAAGCTGACGCATTTCTTTTGAATTAAAATTCGGACCATCCCATCCATGATCGGATAATGAGACCGCATCGCTAACCCTTCCGTTCATCTCGACGTACGGTGACGGTGCCCAACCGCACGTCAACATGAGTAAGCGCGTGGCCCTATCAGCACCGCATGACGCTGACTGGGTTAAGTAGGAAATTCAGCCTTTTCGATTTTAAAAATTAATTAAATCACCTAAAACTTCAAAAATTTATACAAAATAAAATACTTAACTAAATATTGTAAATAATGGCTTGTTGGTTATCTTTCCAAGTCGAATCCAACGAACCTAAAATATCCAAATTTCACTGAATATGTTGAGCTTAATTTGAGTTTTAGTGAAAATCAAATTTCATTAATTAAACCAAAAATACATGTTAGATTGATTTGAAATTTTTAGGGATTGAAATTAAAGTAAAAATACACACACCATTAAAATTTAAATTTAAAAGGATTTCGGGATTTGAATATATTACATTCTGAAGTTCAAATAGTCAAAATAAATTAATGGACTTTATAGAAATCTTGAAAAATCATTTAAATCAGCTAAAACTTTGGAAAATTATGAAAAATCATAGAAAAATCCAAAAACAAAATAAATAAATAGACAGTCATTTTAAAGGTATTTCAAAGGAGAATTTATTAAAATTAATTCTAATTATATTTAAATAGTAATTAAGGCCTAATTTTAGTTTAATAAAAAAATTAATTTGCTTAATTACTCCCTAATTACCCAAGTAATTAATCCCAAACTTTTTGAGGATGATTAATGTGATGACATATGAAGTGATAGTAATTATGATTACATATAGGTTTTCTTGTGCTTATAGCTTAAATATGTGAAATAGAGCTTTCTTTTCTTTAATCTATATGTAGTTTCACATGTATTTGAATGTTAATAAGTATATAGTATAGACATCTCAAAAATATGAGGCTTTAGTTAGCCCCAAGGAGGTCGTTTGATTACTTGACTTCCCTAGTTTAACAATGACACATACTTATTTGATTTCATTTACATGTGTTCCTATATTAGAATTAGGATAAAATTCTATTTCACATACATAAATGTTCTAATCAAATAAAAATATAATTTTTGCATGACTTTCTTTCTCTTACTTACATATATGCATTCATGTGTAGTGAGATAGCAAAGTATATACTGACATTTCAGAATATAGGCTTTACCCAAAGAGGTCATTTGATTACCTCACTTTTCTAGTTTAACAAAGGCACATACTCTCTTATTTCTCTTTACATGTGTATGTATGTGTGGCTAAAGGATAAAAATCCATCTTTTCTACTAAGAATACATGCATTCATAATTGATTAAATGATTGAATTAATTAGCCATATGATTTGGGGTCTGTTTCCTTATATTCTTACATACAAATTTACATGTGTTTGAATGCAAATGAGTATATACTTTGGACATCCCGAGAATACGAGGCTTTAGCTAGCCCCAATGAATTCATTTGATTCCCTCACTTCCCTAGTTTAACAATGACACATACCTATTTAATTTCATTCTTATGTCTTTTTGTATAAAAATTTGTATAAAGCTCTAAATTAACATGATTAAATAATTCAATCAAATAAGAAATATAAATTTGAAATATGCACATCTACATTCATCATTTGAGTGTGATAAAACATGTTGTATGTATAGTCATACTTAGATTTAAGTCATATACTTGCTACATGTGATGGAAAGGAATAAATTGATGTATGTCATGTTTTAGTAGTTCACTCAAATTAATCTTAAAAAAAGCCTTTCATGTTGAATGCAATCATTTAAGGTGAACCTAAACTTAGGATTAGTTTAAAATGTGTAATAAGCCATTCACTAAAGAGAACTAAATTAAATTAATATGCTTTAGAATGGTTAAGGTAGAGATGAAAGAGGAAATCCTCTTTCTTCTCTTTATAACACTTCTAAGTTGATATATAAAATAAAACCAACATAAATTAAAACTTGCCAATCAATTAAAGCACTTGAAGTGAAACCACACTTTAAATTGAATCTTTCTGCACTTAGAAAATATTAACTCTAAAACCTAGTTAGGACATACCACACAAGCCTTAATATACACACAATAGATTAAGTCCTCACTTCTAGCCTTATGTTAGTGTGGACATGGTTTGATGTATGTTTTATTTTGTGATGTATTATTTTAGACTGGATGTTAGTGTATGTTTCATAGACTAGATGGTAGGCCTTGATTAGCCTAATCATGTTTTCTACAGGGGATTGTGCTTAAGGGGCCTCTCAAAAATAAATATAAATGCTCTCTTTCCAAGTTGCTTAAGCCCCTAAGCATAATCGAAGTTAGGACAGGTGGGCTTGGCTATCCATGTGTAATGTGCTAAGTCCAAATTATAAATATAACTTTTTGAGTTGTATGTGTGTCTAGCTAACACTTGTCTTATAAATGTAGTTAGATTTACTTTTTCTATTCTTAATATAATTTTTCATTAGAAATTAGGATTAGTGTTATGGGGGGATAAGGATGAGCATTGGCTAGAAGGTTTTATTCTAGGAGGTCATGTGATGCCTTTGAAGTGGAGCAAACCAAATCAAAGAAGTAGAAAAGACACATAAAAATATGAAGACATGAAGACTTGAAGACCCCAACATTTGTTATTTGTAAATTAGAAGTTATTCTTTTATGTACCGGTTGTAGAGCTCGACTACCCATTTTCTCTTTCGGGTCGTGGTTCACCACACCGCTTTTATTCTTTTGTTAGCTATAAAATGTTTGATGTCATATTTATCTTGTGCATTAGAAATTACATGCCTTATCATAATTTCTTTTTGATTGATGATTGAATGTGTGGCCTGGATGCGACTAGGCTCTTAGAAAAAATAATTTTTTTTCTATCCAACTACAATTCATAACTAAAATTTTCTACAACTCATAACCTCACATAAAGCCTATGTACTAAATCAAGATAATTAAAAAATTTAATAACCCCTTAGCTGAATGTTGTATGTTTCACATCATACATGCATATTCTTTCTCTCTTGAAAATAATGGATTTTCATCCTTGCACGATATGGGAATGCTTGACCTGTGAGGGCATCCCTTGTGGTTGAAAACACCCCTTCTTGTTGATTTAGCCAATAATCTAATTTCATCATGCATATAGGCATATAAAATCCCAAAGCCTTTGTCAAAATGAAGTGTCAAAAATTAAATAAAATTTGGAAAGATTTGCATTTGTAGATTAAGTCATTACTCATACCACTCATGCTAACTAAGGAATTTAGTCTCTTTCTAAATAAATAATAGCCTAACTAATCTTGCAATTTCATATGATCGGACTACATGGATTTAAAGCATAGAAGGTGTTAGCTAGCTACCACTCCAGATAATTGTAAGTCCAATAGTCGAGTGGTTTACTCTCTCTTATTGAGCAAAACCTTATACTCATCTTTGCTTAGATTTAGGACGTGCTTTAGCTCTTACTAAAGTTCCCTAGATTTAGGATCTGAGGTTGCTATTTTCTTTGGGCTACTAGCATAAATCGTCACCTCTTAGGCATTTTCACAACCTTGTGTTGTGGGATTATATGTCCTAGCTTTCTAATAAAATGTCAACTTTAATAAAATCATTCTCTTCAATTTCAAGCATATAAATCCCAAACATAGATAGATTAAAATGCTCACTAAGCTTTTAGTATCATGAGCATTTTCTACTTATTCCCTTTGGCTTCTAAAATAAGTCTTCTCCTTGAACAATCCCATTTGATTTTCCAAACATAACCAATCTTTTGATAGTCTAGCCTTGAAATCTTTGGAGACCTTAACTTCTACTTTAATCGAGTATTATTAAGAAATTCTCATTCCTTAAGATGTAATTATGGAGACTTTCCTCCATAGGGAACTTAACGAACTCTTTTAAAATAAACCTTTTCTTTTCATGTAAAGTAGAGAGATCTTTACATGACCCATCATGCCTTAGAGTCCTTATTAGGTGATTAGGTCCATTATAGGGTGATGATTTCTATCTTTTAAGATAGTGCATCATTCCTTAATGTCACCATCACTTCAATAAGTACTTCTAAGATCTGATGGTGTCCCACATCTCAAAAAAACACTACATATTTTTTTGCCTCCTCTGGGATGGTTCCTCTCTCATCTTTAGTAAACTTATTATCTCCAAGCATCGATAGTGGACTTATATTTTATATAAGCCCAAGATTATCTTTCTTTCTGTTGGCACTTAGCATATTTCATCATTAAGCAAAGCTAGCCAACATCCTTTAGGTTTTAGGACCTCACTCTATGTAGGTCTTAAAATCCCCGGTCCCCCAATAAGTAAAATTAAACTAACTAAATAAAGGAGATGACAAAATACAAAATTTTGAACCTCTTTACCACTAGCTTGGTGAGGTAAGGTTTATCGCACATTTAAGAAAACTCAAACTAAAACAAGTAAAGAATTTTGCAAAATATTTTCAAAAGCACTTTTCCCAAACAAAATCATTTTTAAATTCACTCCACATGAAGTTCGCAAAAACACAATTTTAATCTATTTAAAATAAAAGACAATCAAATCTCATTTAACAAACCTAAATTAGTTAAATGAGAGTCCTCTTTCAAAAATCAAAATCAAATTTACAATCATCAAAATTCCTTTCAAAAATTTTCAAAAAGCACATTTCTTAAAATAGAAGCAATTAACCAACTCCATTTAACATACCCAATTTGTTAAATGGAGTTCCATTTTTAAAATCAACATGTAATTGAACCTCACTTAACATACCCAAATTTGTTAAGTAAGAGTTCCCCTCTTTTCAGTAGCAATATCACACACAAAGTCAAGATATATATTTTGAATCTCATTTGGCATACCCGAATTTGCTAAATGAGAGTTCTATTTTCAAAAGAAACCACACATAAATAATTGAACTTCATTTAGTATACCTAAAATTGCTAAGTGGAGTTCCCCTTTTTCAAAAACCAAAATAAATTGGATCCTACTTAGCATACCCACATTTTCTAAGTAGAGTGCCTTCTTTCAAAATTATGAAAAATCAACACATAATTGAATTCCATTTGACACACTCAAACATGTCAAATGATAATTCCCCTCTTTTTAAAAATCTAAACAAATTGGACTCTTCTTAACATACCCACATTTGCTAAGTAGAGTTCTCTTTTTCAAATCACAAACAAATTAAACACAATTGAATTTCATTTGACATACCCAAAATTTTCAAATGAGAATTTTCTTTTTATAAAATCAAACATCATCATTAAAATAAAATTGAACTCCATTAAACATACCACATTTGTTAAATGAGAGTTCACCTCTTTCAAAATAAAAAAAAATACTAAGTCACACTTACTTAACATACCACATTTGTTAGGTAAGAATCCCACTTTTGAATTAAAATCAAACACATTTTTGGACCTTACTCAACATACCATATTTGTTAAGTAAGAGCCTTATCTTCAAATCAAAGCAACAAAAACACTTGAGCCCTGCTTAACATAACAAATTTGTTAAGTAAGGTTTTCACTTTTCAAATCAAAATAAAACATCAAATATTTTTTGGATCTTACTTAACATACCACATTTGTTAGGTAAGAATCTCACTTTCAAAAATATTAAACACACTTGAGCCCTACTTAACATACCAAATTTGTTAAGTAAGGGTCTCATTTTTCAAAATCAAATCAAAATACATAGAACACATTGGGCTTCACTTAGCATACCTAAATTTCCTAAGTAAAGATCCCATTGTCAAATCAAAACAAATCAAATACATGATAAACAATCATCTTAAACAATAAAGATATTTTCAAAAATATTTTTAAACATGCACTTGGATCTCTCTTGGCATACCCAAATTTGTTAAGTGAAAGCTCCAAAATCGAAACATCAAAATAAAGGATTAGCAAAACAAAATCATCTCCAAAAATCTCTCTAAATAGAGGAACCTCATTCAACATATCCTAATTTATTAGATGAAGGTTCCAAAATCACCAAACCAATTCTTATGGCAAAGTCTCTCTTCAAAATTCTAAATCTCTCCAAATCAATGAACCCCACTTAGCATACTTAAATTTATTGAGTGGTTCAAATTCCAAATTCAAAGAAGAAATTGGTGATTGAAGGCAAATATGAAGGTCAAAGTCTAATTCATTTATATTTTCACATGTAGAGATATCGAGCTAGTCGTTCCAATTAGTACAATTATTATGGCTCTAGCAAGTATGTTTTCTCTTTCCATCTGGTGTTAACTTGGCCTTCGATCAGGCCAATATCACCATGATCGAGGCTACCCACCTGACTTACTTTGGCTATGGATTTGAGAGGGTTAGGATTACCTGTGATAGGACAACCCTCACAACTGTCAGCAGGGAGGAGGTGGCAGGGCAGAAGCCACTCCTCTGCTTTGATGTTGAGTCCGACCCCAAGTTTCCCTCTCTGAAGAGGATGGTAATGGAGGTCCGCCGCAGTTAGTGCTGCCTACTGTGTTCCTACTACTCCATGCATGTTACCTTCTCCTCGGTCCCCTCAAAGGGGAAGGCTATCTTAGCATCTGAGATAGTCTCCCCTACCTGAGGTAAGTTCTAGCTCCTGCACCACACCGCTCTCCAGCACCCAATGCTGCAACAAAAATAAGATGATCAAGTGGAACTAAGAGAGAGCGAGAGGTGAGGATCACATATGAGGAGGGTTCCCCTCGAGAGGTCTTCCCTTTCTTGGGTCATAGTAGATTCCACCCCCTCTCTAGTTCAGATGGAGAAGAGGATTGGTACATCTCCTCAACCACTAGCTTACTACGAGGTACCAGCTAGGCAGAGGAGGAAACACTATGCTAGCCTCAAGACGCTTCGTTGGTGAGTTCACGGATCGAGTCTGCATTTTGATCTTAGGTTTATGATACCCAAGAGTGTCAGTTCCCAAATCTGTAGAGAGAGGGCCACCGAGGCTAAGGTTAAGCGTGTGGAGAGGGAAATGAGGTGTCAGTCCACCGCCTTGTTGATTTCCCCGATTGATGGGCCACCATGGCCGATCACACAGATAGTATAGTACTCATTGGCACCACTAGCAGTCAAAGGAGAGCTCCTGGAAGGGCGCGGTTACCCCATCACACCGCTCCCCATCTATTATCACATCCGTCCCTCATTCCATTGTACCAAGGTTGAGATGCATCCCGGAGAGGAAGTCCCATTGGTGATCTAGCTACCATCTAAGGATCCCACTCCATCTCATTAGTTTAGGTTAGAGCTCTCATCGACCTTCGACTTCGGCCATGGTGAAGAGGAAGTGGCGACCAAAGCATGTGGTATGCACACCACCACACATCCACGTACCACCACCAAGCAGAGGACAAGATAAAGGAGGTAGGGGACACTAGTATAGTTCCTATGGAACTCCTAGGGAGAGTATGCCACCACATGTCGACATGCATCACTATGGTTGAGCATAGTCCGCATCTACTAGGCGGTCTTTGTGCTGAAGGTATGACCATTCATTGGATCATATTCTTGTGTAATACTTTGCTGAAAAGAGGGAGATTCTTAAAAATGATCGCTCTGATGAGGAGGATGCTAAGGTAGACTTTGATCTTGATGAGGATGATTTATTAAAGGATTCAGCATGAGTGTATATGGTTGATACCGGGGTTCCCTCTTTAGAGAGCAGCACAATCAGGAAGGTATTATTATCGAGGAGGATGATGCAGCTCACTCTACCTAGCGCCTACTTTAGCAGCTCAGATAGAAGGATGAGCACATCATGAGAATGGAGAAGAGGGTCGAGGATTTGTTAGTGGCAGTCCTAGCATTACAAAACCAAGCCTCAGTTCCACAACCTTTGCCTATGGAGGGCGATCGACCTGAACTTTTACATACCTTAGATCATCCAAAGAGTACCTCTCGCGTGGACCAGGATAATGACAGTTTGCATAAGAAGGTCATAGAAAAAGGCATAAAATCAATGGTTAAATGGTGGAATAGCAGGTGAGGGAAGCATTGACACAAGCTTGAGGTGGCTTATCTGTTCCAAAGGGTAGACCCTACCCAGAGAAATTCGATGCAGTCTAATATCCCAAGGGGTTCATGCCACCTTCTTTCAAAATCTTTGATGGCAGTGGGAATCCATGATAACATATGACACATTTCAAAGCTAGCTGTTGCTTCTTTATTTGTAGCTTAGCAGGCATTGCATTTGATTGGTACGCTGAACTACCTGTTGACCTCATTTTAAGAAATTTTCTACCCTTAGCTTGAACCATTCCTCACTTTCCTTCTTTTAAGTCAAACTTCAAATCAATTCTAATTGATTTTCTCCAAACTCAAATCAACTCCATACAATTGAAATCCATGATTAAAATATGATTGAAACCCATGATCAAAATCCATCAAAATTCCTGTTCAAATTTCCTAAGTCCTTAATCCTTTCTTAAGAACTTAGCCAAAACCATGATCAAAACCAATTCAAATCTTTGAGATTTTCATAATCCATTTATATTCTCATTTATTCACATATATAAATAAAATATATAAATCAATCAAAAACCAAACTCAAAATTCCAAATCAATTCATGAAATTTTCCTTAAGTCCTTAATTTTTCATTAATGGACTTAGCCAAAATAATCTCAAATTCATGGGAATTTTCAAAACCCATTTATATTCTCATTTATATTATATAAATGAAATATAATATAATCAAATCAAATGTAAAAAATTAATTTCCCAATTTAAAATTTTCATAAGTCCTTTACATTAATGGACTTAGCCTAAATCATGATCAAATCAATTCAAACTCATGGGATTTCAAAACCCATTTATATATCTCATTTATATTCACATATATAAATAAAATATAAATATAAATCAATCAAATCAAATGCAAAAATTCAATTCCCAATTTAAAATCTTCTTAAGTCCTTAATTCCCTTTTAATGGACTTAGCCTAAATCTTGATCAAACCATCTCAAAGTCATGGGATTTTCTCATAACTCATTTATATTCTCATTTATATTCTCATATATAAATGAAATATAATATAAATCGATCAAACCAAATTCAAAATTCAAACTCCAAACTTCATGAAATTTTCCTAAGTCATTTAAATCCTTCTTAATGGACTTAACCCAAATCATGATTAAACCCCTTCAAATCCTTAAAATTTTCTTATGATCTATTTATATTCACAAATATAAATGAAATATAAATTCAAACAATCAAAACCAATTCCAAAATCAAACTCAAATCCACTCAAAATCCAATCTAAGCCTTTCAAGTCAAAATCTTGAACTTAGCAATCATTTTCAAATCAAGCCAAACTTATGATTGTCTCTCATGATTCAATCAAACCTACAATCATAAGCCCATATATAAATCCAAAATTCAATCAAACAATCAAAACTTAAGTTCAAAATCAAGCCCAAAACCCCTTCATATTCTTCCTTTGAATATGAAATTGTCAAATGGATCAAAACCCATTTGACTTCAAACCACTTGTAAATGGATTTATATTTCAATCATAAGTCCATATACAAGATCAATCAATCTCAAATCAAGCTTTGACCAAGCCATTTGACCCACTTAGGCTAACTTGACCCAAAGTGACCTAAAGTATCCTTATGAGCCAAATTCTAATCCTAACCAAATTGGATTGAACCAAACTCATCTATGCCTCTCATTATGATCAACAATCATCATGGGATGATCAATCAATCAAATTGGGTCAAACCAAGTCAAACCTAAGGGTTGACCAAGTCAACACTTAGCCCAAAATGAAACTTAACATAGCCAAATTCCACCATAGGCCAAATTGATTGAAACCATTGATCTAAGTTCACTCATGACCTATGTTTGAACTTGATCAAGCCAACATTTGAGCCTAACTTAGCCTAATTGGCCACTTGACCCAAGTTGACCCATTTGATCGAAAGGGTCAAAATGTGTCAGAACTTGATCTAAGACAAATTGATTCAAACCAATGGGTTAAGTTCATTACAAATCACTTGTTGAACTTGACCAAATCAATTGGCCAACTAGACCCAATTAGCTTGTGACCCAACATGACCTAAAGGGGTCATGTTGAGCCAAATTTGAACTTAACCAAAATTGATTGGAAACAAAGATACCAATCCACTCCATATGACTAACCTAACCTAAACTTACCCTCGACCTACCTCAAATAGGTCAAATGGGTCAAATAGGTCAACTTGACCCATTTGACCTAAATGAAGTCATATGAGCCAAATTCAAAACTATACCAAATTGAATCAAACCAAAGCCAAAAACATTTTAAATGCTTATATAAACTTGACCCAACCCTTGGTTTGACCCAATGTGACCAATTGGTCAACTTGACCAAGTTGACCCATTTTGACCTAAATGGGTCAACATGAGCCAAACCATCAAATAATTCCAAATCTCATGAAACTTGGCCAAACCTAGTTTCTCCATACCCAACATACCCAAAGTAAAAAAAATAGCAAAATGACCATCCTACCCCTAGGCCATAATAAATTTTGGCTTAATCTATGGGTAATTTGGTCATACCCTCTTCATATCCACTTGAGACTTTCCTAAAAGCTCAAGGGGACCTAGTGAAGAGTGGTGCACCCAACCCAATGGGTTTGGGTCAGCCCAATTGGCCCCTAGACCAAACGACCCCATGGGTCAAAACTCCAAATTCAAACTACCTCCCACTCAAATTCAAGCTCATGGGAGGTTGGCAATCCACTTGGCTCAAACCGACCATGTGCACACTCTAATAGCTAAAACCTTCCATTCATCAATTAGATCAAAATGGCACAATGGCTTGTGAACGTCTGATCCTTCAAGGGGAGATATACTCCCCCAAAATGAATTCAAATCCATAAATTCCACATTTGATTGAGTACTAGAGAGAGTAAGGAGCCATCAGAGAGTGATCCCTCTTCAGAGCTCTAGTAATTTTCTACCCTTTTTGAACAGAGAAATGGGGGAGGAAAATCCTAACTTTCACCATTCTCAATTTCCACCCAATTGCCTTTGCATACTTCATCAGGGAGCTAAGTCGAGTGCACCCAAATTTCCTTTGAAGTTCCCACAATAAGGAAGAGTTGAATAGAATCAAGGCCGTAATCAAGCTGAGGAGGAGTTGGTCCATAGAGCTCTACACCCAATCTCAAGAGCTCATACTCCCAACACAGCTTCATCTCAACCATACGAAGCTTCTCAAAGGGAATTGAGCGACGGTGATCACCTCTAATGAGGTATGAACTTTTCTGACCACCTAGCATAGGAAGTGTTGGTCGTTTGTGAAGAAAATTTTTAATTCAAGAGAATCCCACCATGTGTGCTCTTTTTAGATTGTGGGTTAAAATTTGGTTTGAATTTGAGCTCAATCAAGTCATCTTCCCTAGATCATGGACTATCTTGTGATCAAGGGGAAGAACTTGGGAGATCTCCATCCATCTCTGCATATTTTGATGGTCGAGATAATTCCCGTTTAGATTTTATTTATCCATTTTAAAATCAAGGAGATCTCGCCATCCGATCTTTGATCGACGTGAGATCAAATCTCGTCACCACGACTTTGTGGATTTGATGTTTAAGTGAATCCCTCATGGTGCAACATGTAAACCGCTACCGCCATGCTAAAGTGAGCGTAGGGTTAGTTAAAATGCTTTAATTAATTTTAATCTAAGGATCTTCTAAAATTTATAACTCTCTACAAAATTCAAAAAAATTTGAAATAAATTTTATGGAAAGATAATTCAACCTAGAATATTTTAAAATTAATTTCAATGTGTTTTAAATTATGATTTTCTAATTTTGGGTTTTATTGGAAACTTCATTTTAATTATCTTTTTTTAATTCCTTTGATTAATTCCAAACTTCTTGGGTATGATTTAGGGGATGACTTCTGCCACACCTAATTTTCTTAGGGTTTATTGAAGGCTTGATTAGAAAATTGCATATTGATTTCTTAATTACCCTCCTTATGTAATTAAGGATAATTGTGGTATGATTAGTAGTTTTAATCCATTAGGGTTGATTAAGGTTACCAATAGATGAGGTTTGAAAATAATTTTGGGGTAATTCTTTAAGCTATTCTAAATCCCATTTTATCTCCTTAATCTCCTCTTAATTAATGGTTAATTCATTAATTATCCCCTTAATTAATTTCTTAAAAAAATTCTAAAAGTTTCTAACTTAATCTACTTTGGGTAGATGCTTGGTGTTTAATAGCCTAAGTTTAATTAAGAAAATCAAAATCTAATTCATATGTATGAAAGGGTGTTTGAAATTACTAGCTAAACCCCTTAGATTAATTAACCTTTAATTATGAGCCAAATTGCATTAGGCCTTTTCTTATTAGGTGCATTGCAAATTTAAATTCCTTGTGAGTTTTATGTCATCTCATTGGCTCATAATTATTTGGCTAATTATTCTAAGGTGGTGTGTAAGGGTTAATTAAGTTACTTAGTTCATACCTTAACCTAATTAATACAAAAAAATGGATCTAATTATTTAAAAAAAAAAAAATATCAAATATATGTGGAATGGGTTAGGAACAGCAAATCAACTCATCTTTTCAAAATTAAGTCAAACTTCAAACTAAATAAAATCACATTGAATTCACTTTGATTTATTTTAAACTTTCTTATTCTATAAGAATATCTTTAGGATTTAAGTGAAGTGAACTTGTTTACATGCTTTCATTACTTTAAATCTTTCCCCAACATGTTAAATTTGTATGTCATGTGGTTTCATGCATTCATATTTTTCAAATTCAAGTTTAAAATGAAATTGTTTACTTTATGTCAAATATTGCATGTGGCTAAAGTAGAAATATGAATGGCTATTATCACTACTAAACCCCAATTATTTTCAAAATACATAAATTAAATATCAAATATGAAAGTATGCTACTTATATTTTAATTATGAGCTTGCATGTGAAAGATTATAAAGGCATGCTTAGCATAGGTTTCCTTTCTCTTTTATGTTAGCATAGTTTTGAATAGAGTTGAAGATGGTTCATTTGAAAAGAACCTAACACTTACTTAATTCCATACCCTATTCATCTCTATGCTATCACTTAAGAATTGCAACCTATGCTTGCATACATAAATTGCATAAATAAAATGAATCCATTAATACAACTTTTGCATTCTCCTTCTCTATTTCATTTCTTTTCACATATGCATATATTTAAGGAAAGTGGTATATTAGTATGGACAACCCAGGTTGTGAGGCTTTAAGTAGCTCTAAGTTATTCTTGTACCTTACACCTCTGGTTAATAATGGCATTGTGCTCATTTATGCCTTTCTTACTTTCATGTGTGTATGTGAAAATTTGGATAAGGAAATCCCTTTCAACTTAAGAAAAATCATGCATATTCAACTTCTAAATTTCCTTAAATGGATTGCTTAGCATGCATCATAAAAGTGTGTTAAGTACTCATTTATAAGTATAGATATGCTTAGGGTCCATCCATATGCATGTTATATATATGTTGGGAAAGAAATGAAGTAATGTGTGTTATGTAAATTTTGATTCATTTTATTTAATCTTAAAATGCCTTTCTTTTTGAATAGTTTTTTTTAGAGTTTTTCTAAACTTAGTATGAATCAAAAGATTTAATAAAAATATTCACCTAAACAAAATTAAAATGTGAACCTACCTTAGAAATTACTTTGGTTAGAAAAGGAAAGAGAAGTTATCTTCTCTTTGTATCTCTTCATAACTTAGTGACTAATTGTAGGATCCACTTAAACCAAATCAAAACATGAAATAAAAGCAACCTAAAATAATTAAACAACTTAAATGAAACCCTCCTCTAAGTTGAACATGTTCTTCACACTTAGAAAATCTAAACCTAAAGCCATAGCTAAGCATATCACACAAGCCTTCAAAGCACACACATTAGCCTAAGTCACCACTTGTAGCTTTAGGTAGGTCGGTGCATAGTTTGATGTTTGTTTTGTTTTGTGATATATGTTTTAGACTGGATGTTAGGGTGTATGATCATAGAATGAATGGTAGGATGCTCTTAGTTTAACCATTCTTTTCTGCGGGGGATTATGCTTAAGGGCTATCATAAATAAAAATATAAATGCTTTTCTTGCGGTGCTTTATACCCCTAAGCATAATCCAATAGGCTAGGTGGACTTAGTCACCTATGTGTGGGGTGATAAGTCCAATATACATGCTTGGAATTTGTGTGGTCTATTTTAGCTAACCTTTATTTTGCAGGTGTTAGTTAGATTTCCACTCTTTTCCTTTTCATGTAAATTTATGCAATTAGGATTTTGGAATGATTGTTATAAGGATTAGGATGAGCATTGGTCATAAGATCCTATCTTATGCACCATGTGAAGCCTTGGAGCATCTACCTTCCAACTATCCAAAAGAAGAAAAAAGAAGTAATAAAGCTTGAAGACCCCCATAAAAATGAATTCCTTACTTAATTGTAATTTAATTCATTTGTAATCTGGGTTGTATAAGGGTAGACTACCCACCCAAAATTTTGGTTTGGGGTGGTGCCACCACAACGCCTTTATTCTTTTGAGATTAGCTTTATAAATTTGATGATTTGTTTAGCTTTTGCATTAAGTGGCATAATTTTCTAGTTCTTCCTTGCTTTATGTATGGCTGTGGATTAGGCTCTTTAGGAAAAATAAATCTTTTACCCAATTAACAACTCAAATTAAAAATAAAGAACTCATAACCTCACCTAAAACTTAGGTTTAAAATCAAGATAAAAAAATTAGCAACCCTTTAGCTGGATGAGCATTTATTTTGTAATATCATGCAGAAGTGCATCTCATTTCACTATTGATTGGAGGGCTTCCACCATTGATAGAGAAACTTGACTTGACCTTTGAGAGCTATGGTGGAAACTCACCTCCTCCCTTCTCGCTGATTTTGGCCAATAACTCTATTTCTCTTGCATTAGTCATATAAATCCTATTAGTCTGAGTCTAAATAATTGTCCAAAATAAAAAGTAAAATGAAATTTGAATTGCATTAGATTTAGGTCATTTGAAGCATGTCCTTTTACATGATATAATCTCTTTAAGGAGTGTGTTTAAGGACTTAGTCTTTCTAAATTAATAATATTAGCTATCTTGCATAAGCATAAAGACTTGCATGTATTTAAAATGAGGAGGAGTTAGTTACCACCCTCAAAGGAAGTGTATTTGGTTTGTTCTCTCTTATGGAGGAAACCAATTACCCATTTTCTCCTTAGATTTAGGTTGTGCTGCCAAAGCTCCTAGATTCAGTTATGAGATTGCTTCTCCCCTTTGTGGGCCATGTTTAATTCCTCACCTCTTAGGCATTTCCTTATTCTTATGTTAAGAATCATAAGTCCTAAATTTCTAATGAAAATGCAACTCAAACAAACTAAATCAATTTCAAAAATGTAAAGCCCAACTATAGATAGTTTGAGATGCTCGCTAGATTTCCTAGCATCATAGGTATCTCCTACTTATCTTCCATTTTGGCTTCAATAATAACCCTCTTTGATCATTCCTATTTGATATTTAAAAATAAAACAAATTGATTGATAGTTCTTCCTATTAAAATCTTCATGAGACAATGATCATTTACCTTAATCAAGAGTTTTTCTAAATGATCCTGTCTTTAGGATGTAATTAACTATGGGGGCTTTAGGGAACTTAACGAACGATTTAAAATAAACATTGCTTTACTTTTCCATGTAAAGTAGGGGAAGAATCTGGTACATATGCATACCCATTGTCCTTAGGATTGAGGTTTAGTCTATTAAAGGGTAGTGACTTATCCTCGAGATAGTACACTATTTCCTTGATGATGATCAATTAATAAGTATATTGAAATCTTGGTGTCTCAAAAAGATGAATTTATATAAGTGTCTTGCCTGTTTTATTTCTCACCAACAGATTTGAAAGGTGACTCATTTCTATAAGAATTTTTCTCTACACTACCCAATGGTTCAATGAAGACTTTTGTTGAGTTGGAGCACCTCTTCATTAAGAGGTTTGCTGGAGCCCAGCAAAGGGTAACTGTAGGTGATCTCATTGTGGAAAAACAAATCTTAATGAGTCCCTTGTTGATTATATTCTCAAGTGGCGTAACCTGAGTATGAAATGTGAACCACAACTGTCCGAACAACACCATAGAAATTCTTCTCAAGAATATTCATGGCTAAGTCACTTTAATGCTAAAGGGATTTACAATTAAGACCTTTAAAAAGTTAATCAACAAGGAGGCTAGCTTGGAAGAGGAAGCTAAATAGTTACCCTTTCAAGATCAATCATTCAAGTCCAAACCTCAGAAAGCATATGAGAAAAAGCTAGGGATAGTAGTGTTTGTTGATAAGGGGAAGCAACAGGCCAGAGTTTAATTTGAGAGACCTTAAGCTCAGTAGCCTCTACTTCCACCTCCTTACCATAAAGCCATCATACCAACACCACATCACTCCACGGCTATTACTACCACCTCCTCAACCAAATGCTGTTGCATGTATCCGACTGACTATTACCACACTCTTATTGATAAACTCAAGCCATATTTATTTAAGAGGGAGGTAGTCAGGAAAATCTTTAAGAATCTTTTAAAGAAGCCTGATTTTAATTACTGAGCCTAAGAGTCAGAGGAAGTGGGCAAGAATGATTATCCTAACTTCTGCCCCTACCACCACATGTTAGGCCATGTCTTGGAGGATTGCATCACCTTTAAGGACCGGCTTGAGCGTAGTTACAAGTCAGGTGCCATTATCATCCCTAAGGAATACTTGTTAGAACAACCATCTAGTTCTATTAGAGTAATTCTTGGGGATACATGTGCTCCTCTTAAGACCAAAGAAGATTGGGATATCTCTTTATCCCGAACCTCTAAGAAAATTATTTCTAAGTTCAAGAAACTTTCCTTATATGTGCTTGAGGAAGCTCAAACCTCCAACATCAAAGAAGGTTTGAAAGTTTCCAAAGATAACTTGAGGAAAGTGAGCTCAGAGCGTACCTCACTTGCTGATACTAAGTAGTGCAACCACCGACTAAGTCAAGCATTCCATCAACTGTTGCTGCTACCACTTCATCTAGTGCTTCTTCTAATAAGAGTGTTGTATCAGTGGATAAGGGCACCAAAACCATTACACTGCTTACTTTATTTGATTTTTATCATGAACCTTCACCCAAAAATATTCACTTACATCTTCTCTACTTCTGATGCTCTTGATTTTATTCCTCTAGAAAACTCTCCAAGTCTAGAAAATGATAATAGCTCTAATAATTCAAATCATTCTTCATCTAATTTAGAAATGGATTATCCATTCCTAAATCTTATGGGTTCACCCCTTGAGATTGACTTAGAGTCATTCGACTCAGAGGGTCCCATAGAAGAAGTTGTAGGTACACTGCAGTAGAACCTTCCACCAAATCATCTCAGGATGTCGCCAAAGTTAACCTTCATTGTGGCAAGGTTCTACCTCCTAGGTAGCACCTCAAGATAAGGGTAAGCAAGTCATTGGTTCTACCAATGACATCCCCTCAGATTTTGCTTATAGATACTTTGATGGATGAAAACCTAGAGTCGATTATAATGTCTTCACACTCACCTTAGAAGTTACTAAGCTAAGCATATACCCCCATGTCTTATCCAAAGAGATGAGTCCATTTATCAAAGCTTTACTTGATCCTGAAATATGTTTGGCTCAGTTGATCACTATAGAAGAGGAGGCACGTTACTTTAAGGATGTTCTAGGAGTCACATTCATAGATGAAGACCTTCTCTCAGGGAAGATCGAGCATAATCATCCCCTCCACATCACAATTGACATGGGAAGATCCATATTATCTAGAGTATTGATTGATCCAGGTGCATCGATGAATATTATGAGTCTAAGAACTTTTGCCTACTTGAAGATTGACATCTCCAAACTTTCAAAAGAAAGGATGATGTTGAGAGGATTCAATGAACAAGGCGAGAGAGTCTTAGGTTCCATAGTGTTACCTTTGGAGATAGATGATTGAAAGATTGCAGCCAAGTTTCATATTATAGTCTCGGATACATCTTTCAATGCTTTGTTAGGAAGATCATGGATACATGAAAATAATATGGTTCCATCCTCTCTACACCAGTGCATCAAGTTCATGAGAGGTGGGATTTCATATTGTGTCAAAGGAGATCTCAAGCCATTCACAGTTCATGAGGTCAAACTATATGAGGATGCAACCTACTATTTTCCTCAAAATCAATAAGTTTATTCTCGAGAACTTGGCCAAAGTTCAAAGATAAAAGAAAAAGAAAAAGAAAAAGAAAAATAGAAGAAAAAGAAAAATAAAAAGAAAAGAAAAAGAAAGTGAAAAAGAAAATAAAAGGGAGCGAGAAATAGACTTGGAGGAGAAAGTAGAGCATGATATTGGATTTCAAACCTATGGGTAGGATGACCAGACATCCACCAGGAAGAGGAAGAGGCTAATCTAGAGGCGTTCTTAGGGGACAGAAGACCTCCTTATTGGCCACCCAATATGATATATGTCCTGCTACTGTGAGTACACCTACTATCCATATAGACTTAGAATTTAGTTCAGGATGAGTCCTATATGGCTAGCACTCCAGCACTTCTAGATAAGATCCCCATGGTGACAGTTGAGTGACGGATGAAGAGCTCCAAAGCAAAGCATGAGTGTATCCAAGTCTATATGGGAAATAGTTAGGCATGTTGGGAACCTTAGCTCAAAACCCCACTTTCTTCATAGAAAGTTGAGGGGTAATTAAGGAAGCCCCTAGATATTCCATAGATGTGAAGGTGTAGAGGTTCTTTGGAGCATCATCTCAAGTCAGAAAGCTAATGTAGAACTTAAAGATGATTCATATAAAGATTTAATAATTACCTTTTGATTGGTACTCACCTTGTGTTCTTAATTTAGCAAAGAAAGGATTGATTCCACATACTTGGTCTAAACACGTGTCGATTACAAGAGGTTATGGGACAACAAATACAAATATTCTCAATCAAGACCGACTAGGATTCGATGGTCCATTGATGATGCTAATTACTACTTAGCCATCACTAATCATTTGGAATATGATAGGTTCTTTTCAAATCACATTAACTCATATGATGAGGAGTGCTTAGAAACTTCAGATGCTCTAAATGATTTTTAAGTCAAACATGCACCACTAAAGTTTGAAGAGAAGATCAGGTCAACCATCGATGAGCTCAAAGAAATCAACTTAGGAACTGAAGACAATCCACGTCTGACATACATCAGTTCTTTGTTGAATGAAACTAAAACCAATGACTTAGTTAGACTATTGACAGAGTTTAAGGACTGTTTCACATAGAGTTATGAAAAAATGTTTGGTTTATCTCCTGACGTAGCAGTCCACAAATTAGCAATAGAACCTAATGCTAACCCTATCAAGCAAGACGCATGTGATTAGACATTGAACAACAGGTCATTTCTGAAGTCAATAAACTGATCAATGATGGCCTTATTAGGGAAGAAAAAAACTCTACCTAGACGACTAGTGTCATCCCAATTAAGAAGAAGAATGGCCAAATTTGCATATGCATCAATTTTAGGGACTTAAATAAGACATGTCCAAAAGATGAGTTTTCACTACCAATCTAGAACTGATGGTGGATATTACCTCATCTCATGCGCCTTCTCTTTCATGGATGGCTCATCTAGATATAACCAAATAAAGATGGCCTAAGATGAAAGAAACACTACTTTTGAACCCCATCATAATATTTTGCTATAAGGTCATGCCTTTCACCTTAAAATTATCGGTGCAAATAGGGTATGACTTGAATCTTCAATGAACTCATTCATCATCAAGTCGAATGTTACATCAATGATCTCATTGTTAAGAGAAAAGAAAAGGAAGACCACCTCTTTGACTAGAAAGTAGTTTTCGAACAGTTAAGACAATACAACCTCAAAATGAATCCCTTGAAGTGTGCATTCAAAGTAGCTTCAGGGAAATTCCTTGGATTTGTTGTCCGACACTGGGGAATCGAGGTTGATTCAAAAAAGATTAAAGTTATCTTAGAAATGCCACCCCCTAAAAGTCCAACACAACTTAAATCATTCTAAGGGTGGTTGGCGTATCTAAGATGCTTCATATCCAACCTATCAAGAAGGTGTCAGCCATTCTCATCACTTATCAAAAAGGACACCAACTTGAGCATGCTTTCGAAGACATCAAGCAATACTTGATGACATTGCCAGTTCTAGCAACCCCTATCCAAGGCAAGCCACTCATCCTCTACACTACTGCATTAGACGAGTCCCTTGGCGCTTTATTGGCTCAAACTAATGACAAAGGGAAAGAGAACGCGCTCTACTATCTCAGTCATCATCTAATCCCTACTAAAGCCAATTATCCACCTATTGAGAAGCATTGCCCATC
Organism: Cymbidium sinense; assembly: GCA_021442155.1. Taxonomy (NCBI): domain Eukaryota; kingdom Viridiplantae; phylum Streptophyta; class Magnoliopsida; order Asparagales; family Orchidaceae; genus Cymbidium; species Cymbidium sinense. The sequence goes on from CM038229.1 coordinate 55,412,170, forward strand.
TTTAATCTTTGCATCCCAAAAGTTATCTCCAGAATCAATCCATTGTAGTACTTCATGACACGGTCAACATTTTTTGGACAGTTGGCACGTTGGTCCATAATTCTTTAATAGTTTGATATTACATTCGTACCCCTCCGTGCAGTGAAAGGACAAGTATTAGCAAATTTCTTAGCAGTACACCCACTTCCTGCTAACTCTCCGCTTAGTGATGACCTCCTCGATGAGCAAATCATGAACTTAAGGGACACTAGAATTTTCCCCTGAGAGGTGTACTTTGATGGTGTGGCTTCCTCCCAAAGAGGAGAAGAACCACAATCTACTCTTCCAGGAAAGGTAGGGGTTGGAGTAGTTCTCCTAACTCTAGATCACGATGTGATGAGAGCATCATACCATTTGTCCAATTCATGCACCAATAATAAAGTCGAATATGAGGCTCTGATTGTCGGTCTGGAGTTAGCCATTACGCTATGCATCTAGAGTATCAACATCTTTGTGGATTCTCAATTAATCAAATCATTGGATCTACGGTCCTCAAGCTTAAACTCTATTGCTACCATATGTACACCATGGAGTTATTGGCTCAAATCCTAGAGGTTACCATTTACAAGATTCCTCGAGGAGAGAATACAGTAGAGGATTCCTTAGCTAAACTCACGAAGGAATTGGCATGTCCGGAAGATGAGTCCATATCAATAAGAGTCTAAAATAGATAAGTCTTATCTTTTATTGATAATGAACTCATCAATATGTACTCTCTTGAAGGGGAGGTTGCCATTGTCAAAAAGGATAAGGAGTTGAATTAGAGGCAACCATTCATTGATTACCTAAACAAAGGAAAAATATCTCAAGAGAAGTCTCAAGTCCATCGATGAACGAGAGCACTATGCTCTGTGGATGGCACCTCAGATCAATGGTCCTTCGATCATGTATGGTTACATTATTTAGACACATGTAAGATCATGACCAAGTACACTGTGTCTATGTGGAGCTCATACGTCCAGATGAAAGCCAAGATCAAAAGATTAGATACTATTGTTTATGATGATCACCGATTGCATGGACGTAGTCAAGAGATGCCACCAATGTCAAGTACATTGTGTTCTCCTACACAAGCCACCTAACATTCTCCATCCAACATTGGCCTCATGGCTATTCGAGTGTTGGGAGTTTTGACATTGTGGATTCGATCGATCCTCCTTCTTCCAAAGGTCATCTATTCATCCTTGCCGCTATAGACTACTTTTCCAAATAGGTGAAGGCAATTCCACTCAGAGAGGTCATAACTTAGCATATGTTCTATTTTTTTAAGAATCATATCGTATATAGGTTCGGGGTGCCTTGATAAATTATATTCGATTAATATACTGCATTCAAGAGGACCAAGATCAATAATTTTTCCCAGAGAGACATCATAGATTGGAGATATTCTACCATCTACTATTTGAAGGAAAATAGCTTGGCAGAAGACTTCAACAAAACTCTCAACAAAATATTAAAGAAACACTCGATCATAACAAGATATTGGTATGAGTAGTTAGTTGAAGCCTCAGGGTATATCGCACCACATATAGAACTCCAACCGGTTTCTTTTTCTGCTATTAGAGTCCAACTCATATCACTAAGGATAGTTGTGAGTAACAAAACCACAATGGAGCAGAACGCTAAGTTATGGTTAGAAGATCTCGAAGGTTTGGAGGAGAGATGCTCAAAGCATGCCGTGAGCCTCAAGTTATACAAAGCCAAAATGATTCGTGCACACATAACTTTAGAGCTTTTCAAGTAGGAGTTTGTAGTTCTAAGGAGACCATTTACCCATCGCAAGATGGAGGCAAGTTTGAACCCACTTGGGAAAGCCCTTTTGTCATAGAAAAGGCATCAAGAGGATCATATCGATTGATCAATCATAGAGGAGCACCCGATGCTTCCTTAATGGCCTTTACTTAAAGATATATTATTTTAAATTATGTTCCAAAATAATCATCATCAATAAAATTTCTTTTCAAATCAAACCTTCTCTTCATCTCAAAACATCTTTGTTTGTTTGTGAATCCACTATGATGCGCATTTGGGTTAGGTGTAGAACAACGATCGACATCCTATCCTTCATAAACAAACAAAATACAAACTACACATCCTTCATAAACACAACACATACACACATGACTTTTGTCTTGGGCTACTTTGATGTGAGATAACGCCTGACGTTACCCCGCTACAAGTGCATCTCCCAAGTGATCCCTTTGTTTAGATAGGAGTGTAAGTATATGCTTTCCTTCCTAACTTGTTCATTGCACGAATGAATGCATTGTTATATGGTAGCCTTATTGCATGATCGTTAATATATCATGTTGGCTTCATTTAAGAAGATGTAAGTCTATTAAGCCTCTTCTTAAACTAGTCATCGTGAACTAACTTGGTTGAGCATATCCAACAAACACATGCAAAAATACACATATTTTGTCTCGGGCTACTTTGATGTGGGATAATGTCCCTTGTGGCACTCACTCATTAGCTTCTCTAGGTCAGGTTGTTGTGCTACCCCGCTAGTGCGTCACCCTAGTGATTCCTTATTTAGGAGGATGTAAGTCAGCTACACTTTCTTTCCTAACTTGATGATTACACACCAATGAGTGCCTTGTTATTATGGTAAGCCTTACGTCGCTAAGCTACCTTCATGTTGGCTTCATTCAAGAGGATATAAGTCTACTATACACTTTCTTCTTGGACTAGCCATCGCACCGATTCGAGGATTTGAGGATTAGGGTAAGTCCCCCGATGGCTCCTTTTCTCTTGACTACTTCAAGTCTGGGTCCAATCATTCTTTGTGACTCTTTACTTAGTAGTCGCCCTTAGGTCGGGTTGATCTGTTGTGCCATGAATGGGTCAACCCAGCTGTTGATCCCTACTTTGGAAGATGTAAGTATGATACGCTTTCTTCTTAAGTACAGCTGTTGGACACTGACGAACATGCCTAGGTTAGATAGCACTGCCGACGATGTAGACTATCCGAATCGAGTTCCACTTTAGGGAGGTATAAGTCTACACTTCTTCCTAGATTGTCGCACAACGACGGGCAACTTAGGTTTGCTTGTGTATGTTTGTGACCCACATAGTGGATACACCACTCATGGTAAATCCAAGTCTACGCTTTATTGGCCACATATACCTACAAGCATTACTCTCTTTAGGGTCCAAGATAACGCCTTAGTAGCCTCACCTCTATGGGCACTCTATTTGGATCACGTCATTTGACCCCATTTAGACCGGGTTACTTTTTTGGATTATACAGTCCCCCTTTCCTAGTGTCCACCCTTGTGGTTGGAGATTTTGTTCCACGGATGCACAGATTCTCCCTTGATCCAGTAAATTTGAGATAGGTCAAGGCCGACATAGCCCCTCTTCAGTGTGGTCCCTGGCACACCAACATGGTCCATGATAACAAACAAATTATATATATATATATATATATATATATATATATATATATATATATATATATATATATATATATATATATATATATATATATATATATATATATATATATATATATTCATTCACTGGATTAGAATTAGAGCCCCATGAACATGAACACCTTTTCAAGCGGTATCCTATCTTTAGGGTAGTGTCGAGAACTCCCTATAGGAATACTACTCTTAAGTTGAGATAAGTCCTCACGGCACTCTCTTGGTAGCCAGTGGTTCAATTTGTTCGCCACCAATGATTGTCACGGCTTTGGAAGATGTAAGTTTCACGCATTCTTTCCGACGACCTTGAACACATGGGCAGCCCTAGGTCGGGTTCGATTTGTTGCGCATCCAACGGGTCACCCCAACGGCTGCTCCCAGCTTTGGAGATGTAAGTTTACTATGCTTTCTCCAACACAGCTGTTGCACACCGAAAGGCACCCCTTAGGTTGGATAGTCCTACCCTTCGGCCAGTAGACTACCCCTTTGGATTGGTAAATCTGAGATAGGCCAATGCCAACATAGCCCATTCTCAGTGCAATCTATCGTACACTAACAAGATCCATTAAATTAAATTAAAATAAATGAGAAAAAACCAAATCAAATTAAAATAAATTAATGAAATTAATCTTGACTACTTTTGAGTTGACATAAGTACCCAGTGGCATTCACTCAGTAGTCGCCCCTAGGTTAGGTTCGATTTGTCACAGATCCAACATATCACCCCAACAATTGACCCCTGCTTCAAAAGATGTAAGTCTATTACGCTTTCTTCCTAGTACAACTGTTCCACACCGAAAGACAACCCCTTAGGTCGGATAGTCCTACCTGGTAGACTATCTCTTTGGATTTGTCAATATGATAGGTCAAGCCAACATAGCCCCTTCTTAGTGGGTCCATTGCACACCAAGGGTCCATAACAAACTAAATTCAAAACCAACCTCCCGGTGGAGTAAAATTAAAACATATTGAACAAATCAAACTTCTCCCCAATAAGGCACAAATAAAATCTTTTGGTATAAGAAATCTCATTAAACTCTTATCTAGTGGATAGCTCAAACTGCTTCCCTAGTGAAAGCTTCACATTCTCAATCCCCGGATTATAGATTCTTATCCCGGTGGATACACACCCAAACAAATCATATTCACAATCAAACTCAAATCCATATCCCCAACAGATAGCTTCAACCTGCTTCCCTTGTGGAAGGTTCACATTTCTAATCTCGAGTGGATTCCTCCTTTTATGCCCTTGGCATAGTCCTCTCATATGTCATGTTCAATGCATGTGTGATCCCATAGCGGATCTTCCTTCATGTCCTTGACATGAAATTCCAACCATATCGTCCTTGCTCTCTTATTGATTTGCATTGCGCTAAGATTGTGATTCTATCTAACTTTCGGGTTTAGGTTTAGATTGTTTTCATTAGTGCTTGTAGTCTTTTGGACATTATTGATCATCTCGGTCAACCCCAGTATGTGCGGTGTGCCTTATCAGTTATACCACACCTATTGGGTGCTTTTGTTGACCTCACTTTTGGAGTGAGTTCTAAATCTCCTTATCTTAGACATAAGAATCTTTAGATACTAAGATTTTCTTAGTAATAAGATACATTTAGTAATTAGATGAACACATAACATAAGCCTAGAGACTTAGAAGGGTTCAACCATAAGATTAGGCCATGCCTTAGGGATTAGGGAAACCACCTACCCTATAGCCTAAACCCAATCCATGTATACCTTAAGCTCAATCCAAATCCAAATTTCAAACATAACCTTAAATTCAATTCAAATCAAAGTGAATTAAGCCAATCCAAATATCATATCATGATTGTTCATCATCCTAGGCTAATCAATTATCATGAATTGGGTCAAACCAAGTCAACCTAACCCATTGACCAAGTCAACCCTTTAACCCATATGATCTCAAACTAGCCAAATTGCAACCTAGACCAAATTGATTGTAACCAATGGCTCAAGTTCATTCCAAATTGACTATTGAACTTGACCAAAGCCTCAATTGAGCTAATACTCACCCAAAACCCATTGAACCCAACTTGACCTTAGGGTCAAATTAAAACCCAATCAAATCCAAATTGAACTTAAAGCCTACAATATATTCAAAATGATCAGCCAAACCCAAACCAAGCCATGATTCAAGCCAATTTGGCCAATTAGGTCAAATTGGTCAACTTGACCTATTTGACCCAAATGAACTCAAATGAACCAAAATCAAATCTAAACCAAATTGAACCAAACCAATGACACCAATACACTCCAATTGATCATATGAACTTTATTCAACCCTTGATTTGACCCAATTTGACCAATTGGTCAACCTAACCTGATTTGACCCAATTTGGCCCAAATTTGTCAAATTGACCCAAATTAAACCAAATGAACTCCAAATGACATGAAATTTGGTCCAACTCACTTTTAACTCATTTAAAATCTACCAAAATCAAATCCAATGCCAAATTATCACTTTGCCCTTGGGTCAAGGGCATCCCATGAGAAAAGACACTTGCCCAAATGGTCATTTCTCTCTTTGGCCACTGACATCATCCATTGGTCCACATAGGCACCAAGGACACCGACCAACATAACCCAAGTGGTGGTTAAATGACTCACGAAAGGTGAATTCACCTCACCTCTCCTATTGGAACACTTGGTATGAAGGGCTTGCACCTCACCTTGCTAGGACACCCATTAGTCCTTCATGACAACCACCTCCCATGCCTTGGCAACTCAAATCAAGCCACCTAAGGAGAATCCCTACCCCTCCAAGCCAAGGACACACACTAGGAGCCAAAATCACAAGGAATGAGATGATTTTCAGCCATTCCAAAACCACAAAAAATAGAGTGGCAAAAAACCCTTCTTCCCACACTATTTCACTCTCCTAGAGCTCCCAGACCAACCACCAACCTTTCCCACTTCATTTTGGAGTGAAAGCCATCAAAATTAAGTGGATTCTGGCAAGGAAGCGATAACATTTGGTGGACACATTATTCTAGAGTGAAGCAAAATCTCAGATCCATTCCAAAGCCACTTCATGCATTCAGGAGCATGTTCGAATCTTCACCGCCTCCGAAAATCATCCCCGATGAGGTAATTTTCAAGAATCATAGCCGGCCTTAGGAGCTTTTGATTGTAATAGTTTTTGTGTGAATTTAGAATTTTTCCTTAGATAAACCTTGCATTTTTCATTTTATATCATCCCAACATGAATCAAGAAGTTTTTCAATGAAGATCACCGTGAAATTTTGCTCAAAATCGTGAAATCCAGTCAGTTTCATGAGCTGGAAAGCAGCAGTCGTCCGATCCCTCGCATGGTGATCAGACGACTAAGATCTCACATCATCGTGACCTTTTCAATCACTTGATCAATCGACTATCCACGCGGATCGATCCACGATCGATGTTGATCAATCCACGTCATGATCACCTTCTTTGTCGCAACCGCGGTACCGCATGGCACCCCATGCCATCGATCGCCCCAACCACGCATCGACACGTAAGCGCATTTGCCGTCGCGGTAGTGAGTTAAGTAGAAATTCAACCTATTATTTTTTTAAAAAATTAGTTAAATCATCTGGAACTTCAAAATTCATAAAAAATAAAATACTTAACTAAAATTGCAAACAAGGGTTATTAGATTTGTCTTTCCTAAAGGAATCCAACAAACCTAAAATCTCCAAATTTCACTAAATATGTTAAATATTTAATTTTTTGAGTGAAAATCAAATTTCATTAATTAAATCAAAAATACACATCACATTGATTTGAAATTTCAAGGATTAAAATTGAAGTTAAAATGCACCGACCATAAAAATTTAAAGTTAAAAGGATTTCTGGATTGCAAGATATTGCATTCTGAAGTTCAAATAGTGAAAATAAATTAATGGACTTTATAAAAATCATGGAAAATCATTTAAATCAGCTTAGACTTTGGAAAATTATAACAAATCATAGAAAAATTGAAAAAAAAAGTAAATACTCATTTTAAAGGTATTTTAGAGGAGAATTTATTAAAATTAATTCTAATTAATTTTAAATAGTAATTAAGGCTTAATTTAAGTTTAATTAAAAAGTTAATTAGATTAATTACTCCCTAATTATCCAAGTAATTAATCCCAAACTTTCTGAGGTTGATTAATGGGATGACCTTTGCCTCCCATAATTTGCTTGGAATTTATTGCTTAGTTAATTAGGAAAATTATTTATCTTAGCCCTAATTACTTTTTTGATTAATTAGATGATTAATCAATATTCTAAATAGCAAGAAAACCATTAATTAATCTTGCTAATCATTGTAGAATAGTGAATGGGCATTGGGAAGGAGATTGTGACCTTTTTCCCATTCTTTCCCCTAAGTTCATTTCACTTAACTTGAAACTAATTAATTTAAGACTAATTAATGATTTAATTCATTAATTAAATAGCTTAATTAATTAAATTGAAATCATAATCATTCCAGATCTCATCTAATTATGTTTCTTGAGTAGACTCTTAGGTGTTGAATAACAAGAGAATCGGGAAATTATAATTAGCCCATGTATGGGAGAATTATAAGAGTACTTAATTCCCTTAGCTTAACATTAATTGTGAGCCAATTGCATTAGAACCCTTTCATTTCTTAGGATCATTATTGATTTAATTTCTAATGCATATGCATATCATGTTGGCTCACCATTACTTGGGTAAATATGTTAAGGTGATATAGGAAATGGGTAATTAATGGATTTAACTCATATTGCAACCTAATTAATCTATAAAATCAACTTAATTTTTTTTTGATTGATCCAAATTGATTAAGCAATATGAAAATGGGTTAGGAGCAGCAAATGATTGAATCTCCACTTTTCTCTAAAATCAAATCAAACATCCAAAAATAACTTAATAAGAAGCTTTGGTTTACTTTAAATGATTGTATTTGATATGATTGTCTTAAGAAATAGTTTGATTGAATAAAACATGTGTTTTATGTCTTATTATTAGTTTTCAATCATATTAAATAATGTGTGCCATGTGGTTCCATGCATTCATGTTTTTAAAAAATTTTAAACTTAGATGAATTTCCTTTATGTCAAGCTTGCATGTGTTGATTTAATTTAATATATGTGTGTCTATTATCACTATTAAATTTAAATGTATTTTCAAAAAGTTTATAAATGAGTAATAACATATGAAGTGATAGTAGTTATGATTACATATAGGTTTGCATGTGCTTATAGCTTAAGTATGTGAAATAGAGTTTTATTTTCTTTAATCTATATGTAGTTTCACATGTATTTGAATGCTAATAAGTATATAGTATGGACATCCTGGAAATACGAAGCTTTAGTTAGCCCCAAGGAGGTCGTTTGACTACCTTACTTCTCTGGTTTAACAATGGAATGTACTTATTTGATTTTATCTACATGTGTTCCTACATTAGAATTGGGATGAAATTCTGTTTCACAAGCTTTTGACCTCACTTTTGGAGTGAGCTCTCAACTTCCTTATCATAGATCTAAGACTCTTATAGACACTAGAATTCCTTAGTCTTAAGATAATTTTAGTGATTAGGTGAACACTTAACCAAACCCTAGAGACTTAGAAGAGTTAGCCAGGATTAGGTTGTGCCTTAGAGATTTAGAAGGACTTGCCTACCCATCCTAAACCCAATCCTTGTTTCCTTCTTTCAAACAAAACCTCAAATTCAAATCTAAATTCCAAATCCATTCCAAATTCAATGATTGAAGTTCATGATTAAATTCAAACTCCAAATCCCTTCCTAAGCCCTTTGATTTTATCCCATGGACTTAGCCTTAACCAAATCCAAATCACTCCTAACTTAAGTGGTTTTCTCATAACCTATTTATATCTTCATTTATATTCACAAGTATACTAAATATAAATTCAAATGACCAAAACCAAATCCAAATCAAATTAAATTTTCCCAATTTTAGCCCTTTTAGCCAAATTCTTGAACTTGGCTAAATGATACCAAATCAACTCAAAACCCATGGATTTCTTCATGATTAATCATTCCTGTCATTGACCCAAATATAAATATAAACCACCATTATCAAACCAAACCCAAGTCAACCCAAGTCAAGTCCATGTTGACCTCTTTTGACTTGAAATTATCATATGAACGATCAAAATCACTTGTAATTGGATTTATATTTCAATCCTAAGCTCATGTGTGAGTTCAACTAAACTTGAATCAAGCCATGATCAAGCCAATTAACCCATTTAGATCCACTTGACCCAAAGTGACCTAAAATACCTTTTTGAGCCAAGTTCTAATCCAACCCAAATTGGATTGAACTAATCTCATCCAAACCTTATATCATGATCAACAATCATCTTAGGTTAGTCAATTATCTTACATTGGGTGAAACCAAGTCAAACCTAGCCTTTTTGGCCCAATTGAAACTCAAACTACCCAAAATCCACTATATACCAAATTGATTCCACTTCAAACCACTCATAATGATTGAATATGACCAACCCTCACTTAAGCTAAAGCCTAATTGGTCATTTGACCCAAGTTGACCCAAATTGACCTAAAGCCAAAATAGGTCAAATCACAATCCAACCCAAATTGATTGCAACCAATGGCTCAAGTTCATTCCAAATCACTTATTGAACTTAACCAAAGCCATAGTGAGCCCAAGTTGACCAATTGGTCAACTTGACTAACTTAGCCCAAATTGACCTAAATGGTCAAATTAGCCAAAATCTAAATTAATTCCAAATTGAATCAAACCAATGCCTACAATCATTTTCAATTAGCCAATTGAACTTGACACAACACCTAACCTAACCCAATTTGGTCAAATTGGTCAAATTGGTCAACTTGACCCATTTGACCTATGTGAACCTAAATGAGCCATAATCAAATCCAAAGCAAATTGAACCAAACCAATGACACCAATACACTCCAATTGGTCATGTGAACTTGACCCAACCCTTGGTTTGACCCAATTTGACCAATTGGCCAACTTGACCCAACCTAACCCAATTTGACCTAAATAAGTCAAATCAAGCCAAATCAAATCAAATAAACTCCAAACTACTTGAAATTTGGGCCAACCCACTTTTGACCCATCCTAAATATGCCCAAACAAAACCCATGATAAAATGACCATTTTTCCCTTGAGTTTAGGGCATCCCATGAGATAAAACACATGTTCATCGGGTCATTTTCTCCCCCTAGCCACTTGACACCCAACTATTGGTCCACATAAGCACTAGGACCATGGCCGACCTGACCCAATGGTGGTTAGGTCGGCCATGATCCATTGGGAGGTGAAATCACCTTCCCATACCCATTGGAGATTTCTAAATAGCCATAGGACACCCACTGCTCCTTTGGTAGCCACCTTCACACCCTCACCTAACCAAACTGAGCCACATCATGCACCCAAGGACCTTTATTTGCCTCTAATGTGGCTAATTGATCAAGGAAAAAACAAACAAGCCGTGACCATTTGATCCAAGGAATAAGGGGGTATACCCCCCTCATTCTCACTCAAACTCACACACTCACACTCGATTCAACCATTGCAGCCAAGGAGAGGAATCCTAGAGCCATTTCAAGGTTTCTAAGCTCCCCAAATCCCCATTCTTGATTTTACACAAAGCTAAAATAGGGGAGGCCACCTTCGATTCCCATTTGCTCAAATCTCAAAGTGTAATTAACTTTGCACACACCTTCCTTGGAGCTAAAGCAAGAATAATCCTTTCCCAAGCTCTCTCAAAGGGTAGAGTTTCAAGCCCAACCACCTCCATCTAGTGCTTTTGTCTTCCGAGTAAACTACCCCAAATCAAAGCTCGTGCGGTTCAACAGGGCTTTATTTCTACCAAATGACACTTCCTCAATCGTTGGAACCACATGTCATAAGCTTCGGTGAGGTATTCCATTGAAACCAATCCTTGAATGAAAATATGTTGGTCTTTTATGAAAGAAATTTCATGTCATATGATTTCCACCATTGGATTTGATTGTTGTGCTTCCTTGAAGGTGTGGGATCATTTTCATCTCCATCCGAGCTCGGGTTAGCTTAGATCGAGCAACCATTGATGGATGGTAGCCATCCTTCATCGTCGAGGAGGATAGATCATGGACCATCCATCCAACGATCGAAATGGGCGGTCCTGATCAGATCATGCTTAGAGCCCCTGATTAATCCCTCAAAATCGTAGGTTTAATCATGGCCGTTCGATCTTAGATCAGATGACCCATGGAGTTATCGCTTGCGCTGCCATCCGAGTTAGCACTCGAATGTGACAACTTAAATAGCAAATCCCGTCATGCCACGTGGAAAGCGGAGCGTAGCCACGCGTGGCCGATTAAAGCTTTAATTATGTCTAATTATTTTTAATTAAAACTTCATAAATTCATAACTAATTCTAAAAAAACTCAAAAAAATATAAACTTAGGCTCATTTTAAAGATATTTCAAAGTAGAATCTAGGAAAATTATTATTAATTGATTTTGAATAGTGATTTTAGCTTAATTAAAGTTTAATTAAAAATATAATTAGCATAATTACTCCCTAATTAGCCATCCAATTAATCTCAAAATTTCTTTGGATATTTAGGGGGACGACCTTTACCTCCCCTATTATTTTAGATTTTTTGTTTACTTAATTAGGGAAACCAATTAATTGAGTCTTAATCACCTTCTTAATGTAATTAGTGATAATTAAGTAAATGAATAGTGAATTAATCAATCCATTAAGCTTATTAACCTAATGATGATGAAGTCTAGGAAATGGATTGGGACTCCCTCTTCTAATCATTTTCTTAAATCTTCTCTAATCCCTCTTAAATAATTAAGTAATTAACACCCTTTAATTAATTAATTAATTACAAGATTAATCAAAATTCAAATCATACCTAAACTAATTTGAGAGGATTTAAGGATTTGAGATTTTGGCTCCCATCTTTGTCTCTTTCTCTAAGTCCATCTCACTTTGATTAGTTAAGGTTTTAATTTAATTAGTTAATTAATTAATTAATTCAATTGAATCTATTTCTCTTATTTAATCTTGGGTAGCTCTTTGGCTATTCAAAACCCAAAGTGAGAGATGATGAAATTATGGTTAGCTCACATGTGTGAGAAAATCATAAAGTAGTAGTGAGAGATCCCTTAAGCCTAGTTAACTATTGGTCATGAACCAATTGCATTAGACACTTTCATTTCTTGGGAGAATTGCAAATTTACTTTCCATGTGGTTGCATATCATATTGGCTCATTATTAATTTATTAATTAACTTAAGGTGATGTTAATTAATCCACTTAATTCACCTAACCTAATTAAATCATAAAATCAACTTAATTATCTCTTTATTGAACCAAATTAACTCACACATTGGGGGTGGATTAGGACCAGCTAACCTCTTTCACTTTCTTTAACTCAAATCAAACATAAAGATGAAATAACATTAAAGAACTTTGGTTTAGTTTTAAGTGGCTTTATTTAGTATAATTCTCTTTAGGAATTAATTGAAATGAATGAGATTATATACTTATATTCCTTTATTTCTTTCCAATCATGTTAAATTTTGCTTGCCATATGTAATCATGCATTCATCTCTTTTAAAATTAACTAAATGAAATGGTTTCTTTTATGTCAAATTGCATGTGTTGATTTAAATTAAAAATAGGTGTGGCTATTATCACTATTAAATCAAATACTATTTTCAAAAGCCTATAAATCAATTATTATAAATGAATTGATGTTAATTACAAATATCTATAAGTTTGCATGTGTTGATAATATAAGATATGTAATATGAAATTCCCTTTTCCTGATCTTACATGGATTCATATAGGATTTACAGATATATAGTTCATTTGAAAATAACACAACATTTGTCCAACTCTATTCTTATGCATCTCCACGTTAAAACTTAAGAAGAATTTCATATTACATATGTAAATCATACAATCAAACCAAATATGTTTTCTTGCATGACTTCTCTTTCTTGTGGTTCTTTTTGTACATTCATATGTATCCGAGAAAAGTGGTATATTAGTCTGGACACTCCGGGATTGCGAGGCTTTAAGTAGCCCTAAGTAGGTCTTGTACCTTACACCCCTGGTGCAAAATAATGGCGTCTTACTCACTTAAAACTCTTATACATGTGTATGTGTGATATGGCCAATGAATAAGAATCATAATTAAATAAATCAAATACAACTTTTGCATGGGTTTTCCTATCCTTATAGTTGTTTGTACATCTATATGTATAAGAAAAGTGGTACATTAGTCTGGACACCCCGAGATTATGAGGCTTTAATTAGCCCTAAGTAGGTCTTGTACCTTATGCCCATAGTGTAGAACAATGGTGTCGCACTCACATAAAATTTTTATACATGAGAATGTGTATCTAACTAATAGATGAAAAGTCCTTTTTTATTAAAAAGACATCCGTTCATAATTCAATCAAATGAATCATTTAAATTTCAAATACACTTCTTTGCATTCATCATTCAAGTAAGGTAAAAGAAATATGAATTGCATGTATAGGTATGCTTAGGATTTACTCATATGCATGATATATATGATAGAAAGAAATAAATGAATATGTGTTGTGTTATAGTAACTCATTTTAATTAATCTTAAGATGTATTTCTTACTAAATAGGGTCATTTAGAGTGAACATAAACTTATGATTAATTAAAACATATAATAAGCCATTCAATGAAAAAATTTGATTAATTAACTTGCTTTGGAAATGACTTGAGGTAGAGATGAAAGAGAGATTCCCTTTCTTTCTTTTCTTTATAACACTTAATTGTTAAGTGTAGGTCATATGAAAAAAAAATTTTAAATCAATTAAATCACTTAAAGAGAAATCAACCTTTAATAAATTGAATCTCTCTACACTTAAAAAATTTTAACTCTAAAGCCTAGTTAGGATATACCACACAAGCTTTAATACACACACATTAGACTAAGTCACCACTTTTAGCTTTATGTTAGGTAGAGTGTGGTTTGATGTATGCTTATTTTGTGATGTATTATTATAGACTGGATGTTAGGGTGTATGTGTGTAGTCTAGTTGTTAGGCTGCTATTAGCCTAATCATGCTTTCTATAGGGGGGTTATGCTTAAGGGTATGTTGTAATAAAAATATAAATGTTTTTTTTGTTGTGTAGGTTGCTTAGTCCCTAAGCATAACCCGAGTTAGGACATGTGAGCTTGGTTACTTATGTGTGAGGGGCTAAGTCTAAATTATTCATATAACTGCTTGGTTTTATAGTGTGTTTAACTAATATTTGTTTTGCAGGTGTAGCTAGATTTACTTTACTTCTTTTAATGTAATTTTGCATTAAGATTAGGATGAGCATTAAGGGGGAATGAGCATTGGTTTTAAGACTAAGTCTTATATACCATGTGATGCCCTTAGCAAGCACATTCAAATCAAGCAAAAGGAAGAAAGAAATGGAGAAATCAAATAAAAAAATGAAAGATGAAGAAATGAAGAATGAAGACCCCAATAACTTAATCATTTGTAATTGTAATTATCTTTTATAACTCAGGTTGTATGAGGGTAGAGCTCGGGTTGTACGGTGGAACCCAACCGAATTGGCCTTTTATTCTTTTGCAATAGCTTTATAAAATTGTTTCATGTTTTGTTTAGCTTGTGCATTAGAAAAAGCATGCCTTTTCATTATTTGTTTATGATTGGTGATTATTATATGGCCTGGACTGGGTGTGATTAGGCTTTTAGGATAAAGGTAAATTTTCTATCCCATTAAATAACTCATAATTAAACTCTTAGAACAACTTATAACCTCATATAAAAGCTTAGGTAATAAATCAAGATTATAAAATATTTAGCAACCCCTTAGCTGGATGTTGTATGTTTAATATCATGCATAACCATCTTGTTTCACTCTTGTTAAGAGAGGGCTTCCATCTTTCCTAGATAGAATGGACTTAACCTTTAAGAGTATATGATGGAAGAACACCTCTTTCTCTCTTAATTTAGCTCATAATTAATTTCTCATGCATTTAGGCATACAAAATCCCATAGCCTGTGTCAAAATAAAGAGTCCCAAATTAAAATAAAATTTGATAAAAAATTGCATTAGATTTAAATCATTATTTATACCCCTCTCTAGTCTCTTAGGGAGTGGGTTTAAGGATTTAGTTTCTTTTCTAAATAATAATAACCTAGCCATCTTGCAAAAGCATATGACTTGCCTACATGGATTTAAAGCGTAGGAGGAGTTAGTTGGCTGCCACTCCATGCGATAATAAGTCTAGCAGTTGGGTGGTTTACTCTCTCTTATGGAGGTAAACAATATACATATCTTCACTTAGATTTAGGTAATGCTTTGGTTCTTACTAAAGCTCCCTAGATTTAGGATTCGAGGTAGCTATTTCCTTCGAGCTACAAGCATAAATCCTCACCTCTTAGGCATTCCTACAATCTTGTGTTGGGATTATAAGTCCAAAATTTCTAATAAAATTCTAACTCAAATAAATAAATCTTTCCAATTTCAAATATATAAGGCTCAATCATAGAATAAATTGGAGTTCTCACTAGACTTCCTAGTATCATGAGCTCCCTCATCTCCTTTAGTTTTGATAATAGGTCTTCCCTTTTGATCCATCCCACATGATTTTCTAAAACAAAACCAATTTATTGATAGTCCTATCTTTGAATTCTTTGGAGACAACAATCGCCTACTTTAATTGAGAGTATTCTTAAGGGATTCACTTTCCATAAGATGTAATTAACTATGGAGGCTTGCCTCCATAAGTAACTTAACAAATTCGGTTTAAATAAACCCTGCTTTACTTTTCCATAAAAAGTAGGGGAAAAATATCTAGTATATTCGAAGACCCATCATGCCTTAGGAGTCCTTATTAGGTGATTAGGTCCATCATAGGGTCGTGATTTCTATCTTTCGAGATAGTACACTATTCCTTGATGTCATACCCGATCACCTCAATAAGTACATCCTAAGATCTACGCGATGTCCCCTCACATATGCACACATAAATGAATCCGAAAATAAACACCACACATACATAAATGTTCTAATCAAATAAAAATGTAATTTTTGCATGACTTTCTTTCTCTTACTTACATATACATTCATGTGTAGTGAGATAACAAAGTATATAGTCTGGACATCCTGGGAATACGAGACTTTAACTAGCCCCAAGGAGGTCATTTGATTACCTCACTTTCCTAGTTTAACAAGGGCACATACTCACTTATTTCTCTTTACATGTGTATGTATGTGTGGCTAAAGGATAAAACTCCCTCTTTTGTACTAGGAATACATGCATTCATAATAGACTAAATGATTGAATTAATTAGCCATATGATTTGGGGCCTCATTCCTTATATTCTTACATAAAAATTTACATGTATTTGAATGCAAATGGGTATATTGTTTGGACATTCCGGGAATATGAGGCTTTAGCTAACCCCAAAGAGGTCATTTGATTTTCTCACTTCCGTAGTTTAATAATGACACATACCTATTTAATTTCATTCTTATGTCTTTTTGTATAAGAATTTAGATAAAAATCTAACTTAACATGATTAAATAAGAAATATAAACTTCAAATGTGCTCATCTACATTCATCATTTGAGTGTGCTAAAACATGTTGTACGTTGTTGACCTCATTTTAGAATGAGCCCTCAACATCTCCATCGTAGACATAAGACTCCTCTTAGACTTTAAGAGTTCCTTAGTCTTAAGACACATCTAGTAATTAGGTGGACACTCCAACTAGAAGACTTAGAAGATTTAACCAAAGGAATAAATAGGTCATGCCCTAGGGGTGTTAGGAACTTACTTACCCTTAGCTTGAACCACTCCTCTCTTTCCTTCCTTCAAGTCAAACTCCAAATCAAATCTCATTTGATTTTCTCCAAATCCAAATCAATTCCATGATTGAAATCAAGATTGAAATCCATGATTGAAATCTATGATTGAAACCCATGATCAAAATCCATCAAAAATTCCTAAGTTCAAATTTCCTAAGTCTTTAACCCTTTCTTGGGACTTAGCCAAAACTATGATCTAAACCTATTCAAACCTTTGAGATTTTCTCATGACAATTTATATTCTCATTTATATTCACATATATAAATGAAATATAAATTCAAATACATCAAATCAAATTTAAAATTCAAAATCAATTCATGAAATTTTCCTAAGTCCCTTTAATTTTCCATTAAAGGACTTAAAATCAAACCTAATTCATGATCAAACCTATTCAAACCCTTGGGATTTTCTCCAAAACTTATTTATATTCTCATTTATATTCTCATATATAAATGAAATATAAATATAAATCAATCAAATCAAAAGAAAAATTAAATTCCAAATTTAAAATCCTTGAAATTTTAAATCCTTTAAATTCCTTTTGGATTTAACCTAAAATTTAATCAAACCATTTCAAACTCATTGGATTTTCTCAAAAATTATTTATATTCTCATATATAAATGAAATATAAATATAAATCAATCCAACTCAATTCAAAAATTAAATTTCAAATTAAAAAAATCCTAAAATCCTTTAAATTCTTTTAATGGATTTATCCTAAATCATGATTAAACCACTCCAAATTCTTTAAATTTTCTCATGATCAATTTATATCCTCATTTATATTCACATATATAAATGAAATAAATTCAAACAATCAAAACCTATTCTAAATATCAAACTCAAATCCATTTAAAATAAAATCTAAGCCATTAAAGCCAAAATCTTAAACTTAACCAAATCAATTATAAATCAAACCAAATCCTTGATTTTCTCTCATGGTTCAATCAACCCTACAATCATGAGCTCATATATAAATCCAAACTTCAATCAAATCAAAACCCAAATCAAAATCAAATCAAGACCCTTCATATTCTTCCTTTGAATATGAAAATATATCAAAACCCATTTGACTTCAAACCACTTGTAAATGGATTTATTTCAATAATAAATACATATACAAGATCAATCAACTTCAAATCAAGCTTTGACCAACATTTGACCCAAGCTCACTTGACCCGACCTAAAGTACTCTTATGAGCCAACTTTTGATCCTAACCAAATTGGATTGAACCAAACTCATATTTTCCTCTCATCATGATCAACAATAATCATGGGATGATCAATCAATCAAATTGGGTCAAACCAAGTCAAACCTAAGGGTTGACCAAGTCAACACTAAAATGAAACCTAACATAGCCAAATTCCACCATATGCCAAATTGATTGAAACCATTGATCTAAGTTCACTCATGAATTTTGTTTGAACTTAACCAATCCAACATTTGAGCCTAACCTAGCCCAATTGGCCCACTTGACCCAAGTAGACCCATTTTGACCTAAAGGGCCAAAATGTGTCTAAACATGATCAAAGCCAAATTGACTCAAACCATTGGGTCAAGTTCATTCCAAATCACTTGTTGAACTTGTCCAAAGCCTCAATTGGCCAACTAGACCCAACCTAGCCCAATTGACCTTAAACCCCTAAAGGGGCCATGTTGAGTCAAAATTGAACATAACCAAAATTGATTGGAAACAAAGATACCAATCCACTCCATATGACTAACCTAACCTAAACCTACCATTGACCTACCCCAAATAGGTCAAATGGGTCAAATGGGTCAATTTGACCAATTTGACCTAAATGAAGTCAAATGATCCAAAACCAAATATATACCAAATTGAACCAAACCAAAGGCACCAAAATATTTCAAATGGTCATATGAACTTGACCCTTGGCTTGACTCAATTTGACCTATTGGTCAACTTGACCCAAGTTGACCCATTTTGACCTGAATGGGTCAACATGAGCCAAACCCTATCAAATGGATTCCAAATTCATTGAAATTTGCCAAACCCATTTTCTCAACATACCAAACATACCAAAGTGAAAAAATAAAATGACCATTTTACCCCTAGGCCATAGAACAAATTTTGGCCTAGCCCATGGGTATTTTGGTCACACCCTCTTCACAATCACTTGAGGCTTTCCTAAAGTTCAAGGAGACTTAGTGATGAGTGGTGCACCCAACCCAATGGTTTTGGGTTAGCCCATTTGACCCATAGACAAAAACCCTTAGCTTGAAATTGAAATTTCAAATTCCCTCTTAAGCTCATTTTAAGCACATGGGGAGTTGGCATTCCACCCTTATGGCCAAACTGACCATGTGCAATAATCTAAAAGCCTAAATAGCCCACTCCATAGGGTCAATTGGATCAAAATGGCAACTAATGGGTCGGTCTTCCGATTACCATAGGGGGGAGATATTCTCCCCCTAATTCACTGAAAATTCACTTGACTCATACTCGATTGAGGCCTATAGAGAGTGAGCAATCATGGAGAGCATCCCCAAGCCTTGAAGATTAGCTTCTCATTTTCCTTTGTGCAAAATAGGGAGTTGGAGTGATTAGCAAACTTCTTCTACACTTGATCCCATCTAAATTCCTTCTACACTCTTCATCTAAGGACCAAGTCGAGCCATCCCAAGTATCTATTTGAGTTCCCATAGTAAGGAAGGCCTCAATTGGATCAAAGCCACAAGGATGTTGAAGAGGAGTTGGTCCACCCACTGATCCACTCAACCTCAAGGTCTAAGAACTTCAACAGGGCTTCGTCTCCACCAAATGAAGCTACCTCATCGATCTCGAGCCGGTGAGGTATGTGATTTTTCAACCACTTAGATTAAGAGGTGTTGGTCCTTTGTGAAAGGAATTTTCATTGCATATGAAATCCACCATTGGATTGGCCGCTCTACTCCTCTAGATGGTATGGTTGAGTCTTGAATGATTTTATGATAGATCAAACTTGGATCTCCCTATGGATCATGAACGGTCTCCATTAATCCTCAGGGAAGAACTTGGCTCATCTCAGCCATCCATCCATGCATTTTAGATGGACGGCTGAGATTATTTCGCACGTTTTTAAAATCTTTTATTTGTTTTAAACCACGGGTGTACCCTCAGCTGTCCAATCTTTGATCGAAAGGCTAAGGATATTAGCACGTGCGCTGCCAGCCGCCTTCCCAACTTGACATTTAAGTGGATGGCTCACGGTGTGACACATGTAAAGTGCGCTGACCGCCGTCGTAAAGCGTCTCGCTGGGAGCCGGTATTAAGCAGGGATTAGTTAGGGGCTTTAATCAATTTCTAATTAATTCAAAAATCTTCCAAAAATCATAACTCCTTCAATAAAAATAAAAAAAATTAAAGGAAAAATGCTATCGATAGATAATTTCATTCTAAAATATTTTTAAAATATTTTCAATAGATTTTTTTAGAATTTTAATTAGCTAATTATTCTCTAATTAAGCCACCAATTGATATCAAACATCTAGGGTTCATTTTAGGGGATGAGATTTGCCTCTCTCTAATTTTCTTGAGATTTATTGAGGCCTCAATTAGGGAGGTTGCTATTTCATTCCCTAATTACCCTTTTATGTAATTAAGGGTAATTAAGGTGTGATTAGTGGATTTATCTTATGATTGAGTTTGATTAAGGTCAGATCCAGTGGGTAGGGATTTTATGGAATAATTTTGGGGTATTTTTCCTAAGCTATTCCCTAAACCTCCTTTTCTCTCCTTAATTCCTCTTAATTAAGGATTAATTCATTAATTATCTCTTTAAACAATTTTAAAAAATTCTAAAAAGTTCTAGAACTTAATTAATCTAACTTGGGTAGATTCTTAGGTATTTAATAGCCTAAGTCTAATTAAGGAAATCCCCTTTCATAAGTATGAAAGGGTGTTTTAAAAGTACTTAAGCTAAATAACTTAGCTTAATTAACTTTTAATTATGAGCCAAATTGCATTAGGCCTTTTCATTATTAGGTGCATTGAAAATTTAAATACCTTGTGGGTTTTATGTCATCTCATTAGCTCATAATTACTTAGTTAATTTTTCTAAGGTGATGTAGGTATGGGTTAATTAAGCCATTTAATTTTTACCTTAACCTAATCAATGCTTAAAAATGGATTTATTTACTAAAATTTAAACAAAAATACAAAACACATGTGAGAGTGGGTTAGGAATATCAAACTCATCTCACCATTTCAAAGTTAATTCAAACTTCAAACTAAACAAAAATCATTTTGAAATTCACTTTGATTTATTCTAAATTTTCTTATTCTTTAAGAATGTCTTTATGATTTAAGTAAAGTGAGTTTGTTTACATTCTTTCAATGGTTTAGATCTTTCCCAACATGTTAAGTTGTATGTCATGTGATTCATGCATTCATAATTTCATGTTTCAAGTTTTAAAATGAAAATTATTTACTTTATGTCAAATGTGCATGTGTTGGCTAAAGTAAAATATGAGTGGCTATTGTCACTACTAAATCCAAAAATATTTTCAAAACTTATAAATGAAATATCAAATCTGAAAGTGTACTATTCATAACTTAATTATGAGCTTGCATGTGATAGATTATAAAGTAATATTTAGTGTAGCCTTTCCTTCCTTTCTAATGTTAGCATAGTTTTGAATAGGAGTTGGTAGGATGTAGGGTTCATTTGAAAAGAACCCAACACTTACTTAATTCAATATGTTATTCATCCCTATGCCATCATCTAAGAAGGATTTCCTACACTTGCATGAATAAATTGCATAAACAAAAATGAAACTATTAAACAACTTTTGTATATTCCTTTTCCATCTCATTTCTTTTATATGCATGTTTGTACTTAAGGAAAGTGGTATATTAGTCTGGACAACCCCGAGATTGCGAGGCTTTAAGTAGCCCTAAGTAGGTTTTATACCTTTGGTTAACAATATCACTGTACTCACTTATGCCTTTCTTACTTTCATGTATGTATGTGAAATTTTGGATTAGGAAAACCTTTTCTACTTAAGAAAAATCATGCATATTCAACTTCTAAATTTTCTTAAATGGATTACTTAGCATGCATCATAAAGTGTGTTAACTATTCTCATTTGCATGTATAGATATGCTTAGGATCTATCCATATGTTGGTTATAAATGTTGGGAAAGAAATGAAGTAATGTGTGTTATGTGAATTTTGATTCTTTTTATTTAATTATAAAATGCCTTTCTTTTTGAATAGGTTTGTTTAGAGTTTATTTAAACTTAGGATTAATTAAAATATGTAATCAAAACATTCATCTAAATAAAATTAAAATGTGAACTTACCTTAAAAATTACTTAAGGATTAGAGAAGGAAAGAGAAGTTCTCTTCTCTTTCCCTCTCTTCATAACTTAGTAATTAATTGTAGGTTTCACTTAAACAAAAATTAAAACATGAAACAAAAATAACCCAAAACACTTAAACAACTGAAATAAAACCCTCCTCTATGTTGAACATGTTCTTCACACTTAGAAAACTTGAACCTAAAGTCCTAAGATAAGCATGCCTCACAAACCTTCAAAGCACACACATTAGCCTAGGTCACCACTTCTAGCTTTAGGTTAGGTCAGTGCATGGCTTGATGCTTTGTTTTATTTGTGATATAGGTTTTAGACTAGATGTTAGGGTGTATGCTTATAGAATGAATGGTAGGACGTGCTTAGTCTAACTATTCTTTTCTATAGGGGATTGTGCTAAAGGGTGCTATCATAAATAAAAATATAAATGCTTCTTGCTTGCAGGTGATTGTACCCCTTTGCATAATCTATAGGCTAGGTGGACTTAGTCACCCATGTGTGGGGTGATAAGTCCAATATACATGCTTGAGATTTGTGTGGTGTGATTTAACTAACCTTTATTTTACAAGTGTTAGTTAGATTTCTCTTTTCCTTTTCATTGAAAAATTTTTATAATTAGAATTTTGGAATGATTTGTTATGGGGATTAGGATGAACATTGGTCATAAGATCTATCTTATGTACCATATGAAGCCTTGGAGCATCCACCTTCCAACCATCCAAAAGGAGGAACCAAAAGAAGAAAGAAGAAAAGTAGAAGAAAGAAGAAAAGAAGAAATAAGAAAGAAAGCTTGAAGGCCTCATAAAAATGAATTCCTTTGCTTAATTGTAATTTAATTCATTTATAATCCGGGTTGTATAAGGGTAGATCTTGGTAACCCACATTTGATATTTTTCAGGTTTGTGCGGTGGTGCCTGACCACAATGGCCTTTTATTCTTTTTGCACTTATCTTTATAAATTGAGTGTTGATTTGTTTAACTTGTGCATTAAGTGACATGCTTTTCCTAGTTTCTTCCTTGCTTTATGTATGGCCTGGATGAAGATTAGGCTCTTTATGGAAAAATAAATCTTTTACCTTACTTAATAACTCAAATTAAAATTAAATAATTCATAACCTCACCTAAAGCTTAGGATTAACATCAAGATAAAAGAATTTGCAACCCCTTTGCTGGATGAGCATTTTTATATAATATCATGCACAAATGCTTCTTATTTCACTCTTGATTGGAGGGCTTCTACCTTTGCTAGAGAACCTGACTTGACCTGTGTGAGCCGTGATGGAAACTCACCTCCTACCTTCTCGCTGATTTTGGCCAATAATCATATTTCTCTTGCATTAGTCATAAAAATCCTATTTGCGTGAGTCAAAATAATTATCCAAAATGAAAAATAAAATGAGAATTTTATTAGATTTAGGTCATTTGAAGCATGTCCCTTTACATGATCTAGTCTCCTTAGGGAGTGAGTTTAAGGACTTAGTCTCTTTCTAAATAAAAATAACCTAACTATCTTGCATTAAGCATAAAGACTTGCCTACATGTGTTTAAAATCATAGGAGGAGTTAGTTGATGGCCACCCACAGGCGGTTGTAAGTCCAAGCAGTCGGGTGGTTTGTCCTTTCTTGTGGAGGAAAACCAAATACCCACTTTTGCCTTTGATTTAGGTTATGCTTCCGGCCCTCACCGAAGCTCCTTAGATTTAGGTTCTGAGGTTGTGTCTCCCTTTGTGGGCCATAAGCATAATTCCTCACTTCTTAGGCATTTCCTTAATCTTGTGTTAAGGGATCTTAAGTCCTAAAATTATAATAAAAATACAACTCAAACAAACTAAATCAATTTCTAAAATATAAAGCCCAATTTTAGGATAGTTTAAGATGATCACTAGGTTTTCTAGCATCGTGAGCATCTCTTACTTATTCCCATTTTGGCTTCGATAATAACTCCCTCTTTTGATCAATCCCATTTGATCTTCAAATACAAACCAATCGATTGATAGTCCTTCATATTGAAATCTTCTGAGATAACAATCATTTGCCTTAATCGAGAGTTTTCTAAGGAATCCCATTCCTTAGTATGTAATTAACTATGGGGCTTTCCCCTATAAGGAACTTAATGAACTCGATTTAAAATAAACCCTTCTTTACTTTTTCATGTAAAGTAGGGAAAGAATCTCCTACATATCGCCCATCATGTCATTAGTCCTTATCGAGGTGATTAGGTTCATTAAAGGGTAGTGGCTTCTATTTTTTGAGATAGTACACTATACCTTGATGACGTACTCGATCACTTGAATAAGTACATCTACATCTATGTGGCATCTTACTAAGACAAATTTTTATATATATAGTTTTGCCTCTCCTTTCACCAATAGATTTGAAGGTGACTCTATATAATCTGTGTGAAAATGTTTTTACCAATATATTTTTCTAGCGACTCTGTTGGGAAAGTTTTTCTCTCCATCTTTGGTAAATGATCGTTGTCTCTAAGTATCGATAGTGGGTTTATGCTTTGGTATGAATCCAAGACTATCCTTCTTTCTTTTGGCACTTAGCTCATTTCCTTCTTCAGATGAGTTAGCCACATCTTTAGGTTTTAGGACCGCATTCCTTGTTAGTCCTAAAACCCCCGTTAGGTTCCCCAATGGGTAAAATGAAAAGATATAAACAAAAAGAAAACATTTTAAAGACTTCCTCCTTATCATTTTCATGATAAGGAAAGGTTCATCCTAAAAAAATAAATCTTGCATAAAGAAATTTGCTTTTCAAAAAATGCACTTGATAAAATATTTTCCATAAAATTTTATCACCCTCATTTAGCAATTCCCATAATTGTTACATGTAGGGATTTTCAAAAATAAAAATAACAATCTTTTTCAAAATCACAGATGAACTTCTTTCCATCAATTCACTTTGATGAAGATTTCATTTTTAAAATAAAATGAACAATCATCTTTCTAAAATCAAAAATCAAATCAAAACTTTTCCAAAAGCACAAATGAACATCTTTCCATCAATTCACTTTGATGAAGATTTCATTTTCAAAATAAAATGAACAATTATCTTTCTAAAATCAAAAATCAAATAAATTTTTTTTCAAAAGCACAAATGAACATCTTTCCATCAATTCACTTTGATGAAGATTTCATTTTCAAAATAAAATGAACAATCATCTTTCTAAAATAAAAAATCAAATCAATTTTTTTTTTCAAAAGCACATATGAACCTTTCCATTCAATACACTCACACTTATTGAATGGAAGTTTCATCTCCAAAAACAAATTTAAAATTTTCAAAAACACATGTGAATCCTTTCATTCAATATACTCACACTTATTGAATGAAAGATTCATTTCCAAAACAAAATTAAACTTTTCAAAAGCACACATGAACATCTCCATTTAATATACTCAAAATTATTAAATGAAGATTTCATTCTCAAATAATAATAAAATCACTTAAGAAATCCCACTTGAACATATCTCACATATGTTTTAAATTGGAATTCCTCTCTTTCAAAAAGCAAAAATCACACACAAAATAAATAAAAAACTCTCACATTTCAAAAAATAAGAATTGACCTCCATACTACATACCTAAATTTGTTGAATGGAAGTCCCTTTTTCAAAAATTAAAACTCCAACAATCATATTTCAAAATTTTCTAAACACATTTTGGAACTTCACCTAACATACTCAAATTTGTTAAGTGGAGTCTCCAAATCCAAAAATTCAAAATAAAAAAAAACATATTTTTGGAATTTCACTTAACATACCCAAATTTGTTAAGTGAAGTTTCCAAATCCAAAATCAAAAATCAATAATCATATTTCAAAAAATTTCAAACATAATTGGAACCTCCCTTAACATACCCAAATTTGTTAAGTGAAGTTTCCAAATCCAAAATCAAAAATCAACAATCATATTTCAAAAAATTTTCAGAACACATTTGGAATTTCATTTAACATAATCAAATTTGTTAAGTGAAGCTTCCAAATTCAAAAATTAAAAATCAACAATCATATTTCAAAAAAATTTCAAAACACATTTGGAATTTCACTTAGCATACTCAAATTTGTTAAGTGAAGTTTCCAAATCCAAATTCAAAATTAACAATCACATTTCAAAATTTTAAAACATATTTGGAACTTCATTTAACATACCTAAATTTATTAAGTAAAGTTTCCAAATCAAAAATTCAAAACTTTTTATTTTGGAACTTCACCTAGCATACTCAAATTTGCTAAGTAAAGTTTCCAAAGTCAAAAAATTCTCAAACACCTTTGGAACTTCAGCATACCAAATTTGCTAAGGAGAACTTTTATTTTCAAAACTAAAACAAAACAAAATTTGAACACACCTTTTGAAATTTCATTTAGCATACTCAAATTTGCTAAATGAAATTTCCATTTCACAAAACTAAGTGGGACTTCATCTTTAACATACCAAATTTGCTAAAGTTGAATCACCACTTTTAATCATTTCAAAAATAAAACAAAACACTTAGGATTCCTTTAGCATACCAAATTTGCTAAAGATCCTACCACTTTTAAAACAAATCAAAAATAAATGAAACATTTAGGATTTTCTTAGCATACCTAAATTTGCTAAGAATCCTATTTTCAAAAAATCAATCAAAACATACTTTGATTCTTTACTTAACATACTTAAATTTGCTAAGTGAGAATTCCAAAATTTTCCAAAATCAAAACAAAATCAACTAAAATAAACAAACTTCACTTAACATACCTAAATTTGCTAAGTAAGTGAAATTCCAAATCAATCAAATAAAACAAAATCATTTTACCCTTACTTTAACATACTCAAATTTGTAAAGGAAAGGGTCCTAATCACAAAAAATTCAAATTCAAACAACAATGAACCTAAGGAAGCATCCTATAAAAAATTTTGAATCCATATTTCAACATACCCAAATTTGTTGAAGTTTGGATTCATACTCAAATTCCTCTTTCAATCAATCTTTCCAAATTCATTTAAACCCCACTTAACACTTCCAAGTTGTTGGATGTGGGTTCAAATTTTCAAAATTCAAAAATTCAAAATCTATGGAGACAATTGATGCAAGTTCTCATTTGTAGATTCTTTTTAGTGGTGCAGTTTGGTTTCTTTACTTGGTCGATTCTCAAAATTTGTCTTTACATTCCTCATGCCATGGATCTAGCCTTGGATCAGGTGACTTCCTCATTTGGATCATACCCATTTGATCCATTTTGGTGAAGATTTGGGGGTAGATCACAGGGCATTCCCCTCATAGTCGGAGGAAGAAGGTGGTAGGGCGGTCATCGGTGACTTACCCTCGACTGGATATCTCCTCTTGAAGAGGAAAGTTGCGGTACCACATGCTTCAATGTTACATTACCAGCAATTCTAGTCGGAAGTTCATCCCGAGTTGCATGTTGCCCCGGTGCATCTAGCACCCACACCATCTCTCCAAGGGTAAGGCTCCCTTAGTTTCAGGGCTTGCCTCCTCGACATTTGAGTATGGGTCTAGCTCACACTCCTTTTGTCTACGCTAGGAACAAGAACTGTATGGTCAAAGCGGTTCCATACTGGATAGAGAGCTTGAGCTAGATCCATGGATGAGTCTCCCATGATCACTTCACCACCGGTTACAAAACTTGTTTCAATCGGATCAGATAGAGGATGCCAAAATTGATCATCTCCTCCCCAAGTGGTGTAGTTCCAATAGATAGTTTCTAGGAGTAGGAGGTGGTCATGCCGCCCCTTCTACCTCATGGGTAGAGGATCATCTGGACCCTCGAGTTGGTACCCAGTTGGATCTTTAATCTGTTAGCGTGGGAAGGAAGATCTATCGAGAGAGGGCCCGTGAGACCCATACACACATTACTAGCGAGAGATGAGGTTCATTCTGCCACTTTGGTTGACTTTCTAGCTTCCTTGTACGTGCTAACCATCGCGATAGTATTCTCCTCACGACCACCACCAGAGGGCAGCTCATTGCACGAGAGTTGGTGTCTCCACCACCACTCCCTCCATGCATCGCTAGTACAAGTTTTAGCATCACCCATTCCATCTAAGGCCATGAAGGCTGCATCCGAGGAAAAATGTACCCCGTTGGTGATCTGGCTATGGACAAGGGATCCTACTCCTCCTACACCACCCATTGTGGTAGGGATGAGCTCTCCAGCTCAACCTTCTGCCCCAGTGGTGGTGTGGAAGGAGTGGCGACCCTAGAGCATCGTGATCGTTCCTTCACCAACTCCACCCAAACATCCGAATGCAGAGATGGTGGCAGTTATCACAGATATTCCACATGACAGTTCAATGGAAACAGTTGTAGAGGATCATCCCTGGATTGTTACCCCCATTACGCCATATCAGTTAGGATTATCATTCTTCTAGTGAGTACAATCCGCACAAGATTGACTCCCCAACTACAGGTGAGGTTCGGTGCCTCTCAGTTTACGATAGTGATCACACCGGTCAGCCTAGATCATTCATACCTCTTCAGATGGATCGTTCTATAGATGAGATAGTGGCCCATTATTTCATGCAAAAGAAGGAGATCCTAGGGTATGAGTTATCAGATGAAGAAAGAGTCAGCTTTGATCCCAACAAAGATGACTTGATGGGGGATTCAATAGGTATATGCATGGTTGACACTAGAGGTTCTCTTCTTAGGGAACAACAAGCCATGGAAGGTGATGGGGTTGATCAAGAGGATACCGTAGAATTAGCCCAACACCTCCGACATCAGTTAAGGTAGAAGGATGAACAGACTGATAGGATGGCATGTTAGTTGCAGGACTTGTTAGCAGCAGTGTCAGTGCTTCAGAAACATGCCCCTCTAGTTCATCCTAGTATAGTCGATGTCAGTCAGCTGAGTTGGTGTATGTTTTAGACCCAATTAAGACTCTACCTCCTGTTGAGCAAGGTAGCACTAGCCTGTATAGGAAGGTAGTGGAAAGTACCTCTATACATGAAAAAGATCTAAAATCCATGGTTGAGCAACAGGTGAAGGAAGCTTTGGCATAAGCCCGGGGAGGATCATTGATTCCAAAGGATAGACCCTACCTAGAAGAATTCGATTACATTCAGTATCCAAAGGGTTTTGTGCATCCTTTCTTCAAAAGCCTTGATGGCAGTGGAAACCCAAGGCAACATATAGCGCATTTTAGAGCCAGTTGTTGCAACACAGGTCACAATGATGCTTTACCCTTTAGACTCTTTGTCAGTAGCCTAGCGGGTATTACTTTTGATTGGTATGCTGAACTACCTAACGGTTCAGTAAAGACATTTGCTGAGTTAGAGAAACTCTTTATCAAGAGGTTTGTTGGAGCTCAATAAAAGGTTACTTTAGTTGACCTCGTTGTAGCTCAATAGAACCTCGATGAGTCCCTCGTTGATTATATTCTCTGATGGTGTAACCTGAGTATGAAGCGTGAACCGCAGTTGTCTGAACAGCATGCCATTGAGAATCTCTTGAAGAATATCCATGGCCTAATCGCCTTCATGCTTTAGGGCTTCACTATCAAGACATTTGAGAAGCTAATCAACAAGGCAGCTAGTCTACAAGGAAAGGCCAAACAGTTACCTTTTTAAGATCAGTTGCCAAAGCAGAAGTCCCAAATGGTTTATGAGAAAAAACCTGGAGTAGTAGCAGCGGTTGATAAGGGAAAGAAACCAGCTAGAGATCAGTCCGAGAGACCACGACCTCAGCAGACTCCACCTCCTTTGCCACCACCAACGCAGCCATACCGGCCTCTAGCATAGCCTCCATGGCGATACCACCGCCTCACCATACAAGCGTAGCATATGCATACCACCTGTAGCTATGGTCCACCTACTCTTTTAGATAAGTTAAATAAACCTTATTCTTTTAAGAGGGATATAATTAGGAAACTCTTTAAGAATCTCTTAAAGAAAACTGATTTCTAGCTACCCGAGCTTAGGAGACCAGAGGAAGTAAGCAAAAGTCATGATCCAAACTTTTCCCTTACCACCGTATGTTAAGCCATGTTTTAGAGGATTGCTTCATATTTAAGGACTGGATTGAACACAGTTTCAAGACCAGTGTTGTAGTTATCCCAAAGGAATACCTTGTGGAATAACCTTCCTGTTCCATTAGGGTAATCCTTGGGGATACATGTGATCCTACCAAAACTAAAGAAGGTTGGGATATCTCTTTATCTCGTACCTTTAAGAAGATAGTCTAGAAGATTAAGAAGCTTTCCTTGTAGGTGCATGAGTCAGCTCAAACCTCCACTACCAAGGAAGGTTTGCAAGTTTCCAATGCAACTCTAGGAAAGGAGGAGCTCAGCAGTAGCAGCAACAACAACAGCAACATGTGTCAGCCCGGGATAGCCTTTTACCACAGCCATCGATCGTGTCTAGCCTCCATCCTTCAGTTGCAGTTTCTACACCGGTAGCATCTTCCACTTCAGCTAGTTCTTCTGTTTCTTCTACTATTAGAACTCTTATATCAGTGGATAAGGGCACCAAATCCTTTATTCTACACACTCTACTTGACTTCAACTTTGTACCCCCAAATACTTCCAAGAAATTGAAGAATAAAGTTGATTTAAATTATATCTTGTCACTTCTGATGAGTTGTCTTCTTCAATTCCAAATGATAACTCTTCAAGTATAAATAATTATAAAAATTCTGATCTTCCTCTTTTTGATTCAGAGTTGGACTTTCTAACTCAAACACTACTAGTTCACCTCTTGAGATAGACTTGGAATCATCCAATTCTGAGGGTCCTATAGGAGAAGCTATAGGTGAGCCTGAAGTGTAGGTAGAACCTTTTGCCACATTGTCTCAAGAGATCACTGATGTCAACCTCTATAGTGGCAAGGTTCTACCTCCTAGGGCAACACCTCAAGATAGAGGGAAACAAGTCATTGGAACTGAAGATCGTGAAACCCTTCCACAGGATGCTCCACCCTTGGATATGCTTATGGAAGACCAGCCGAAGGTGGATTACAACATCCTTTCTCATCTAAGAAAGTTGTCTTCTAAGTTAAGAATATATGATGCCCTTGTTTTATCCAAAGAGATGAGGGAATCACTAATCAAGGCTCTTCTTGATTCTGAGATCTTCTTAGCTCAGCTGACCACTATAGGTGAGGAAGCACACTATATAATAGAAGCCTAAGGGATCATCTTCATTAATGAAGACCATCTGCTGGGGGACTTGGAGCACAACCATCCCCCTCTATATCATAGTCGATATGGACAGGTATAGACTCGCAAGGGTTCTCGTGGATGCCGGTGCATCATTAAATATTATGAGTCTAAAGACCCTTGCCTATTTGAGGATCGACATATCTATACTCTGAGGAGATAGGATGATGTTGAGAGGATTCAATGATCAAGTGCTTTAGGTTTTATAGTGTTACCATTAGAAATTGGTGATTGGAAGATTGTTCTACATCATTGATTAAATACTTCATTCACTACTTTGCTGGAAGGCCTTGGATACATCAACAAGATCATTCCATCATCTCTTCATCAAGCATCAAATTTAAAAGATGGAATTGAATGTCAATGGTGATAAAAAAGCCATTTTGGAGATGTTAAGATCATGAGGAGATGACATTATCTTCCTCAACACACCTTTCTTGTGAACTTGGGAAAAATTCAAATGCCAAAATATAAGAAAAAGAAAATCAAGAAAAAGAAAAGATAAAAGAAAATGAAAAGAAAATGGAAACTAAGTCCACAAGAAAGGAAATGAGAAAGAAATAGAGCATATCACATTCCACCCATATCATTCATGTGTGTGGGTAGAATGGCTCAACCTCCACTAGGCAGAGGCGATAGAAATAGAGGTAGTTCCAGAGGTGGGAGACCCCCTAGTTGGCCTTCAGCCAACAGAGGTCATGTTCCAGTTCACAGGAGTACCCCTACTATTAACATTAACTTGGAATCCAGCTCGGAGGATGAGTCTAATGTGATTAGTATACCAGCCAACCCCTCTCATAGAGGTCCATTGGAGGTGACTTTCATTCCAGACAGTGACGAAGACCTGGCCTCCAAGCAAAGCAAAGCATTCGAATCTTGTTTATGTAGAACTATCAGACAGCATTTGGGAACCTTAGCTCTTACCACACTTACATCTCAGAAAGTTGATGACTTGATAGTTAAGGAAGTCCCTAAGTCTTCCAGTGACATGAAGCATAAGAGGTTTTTTCTAGGTTCATCATCCTCAAGTCCAGAGCTAGATGTAGGACTTGAGGATGATACTTTTAAAGAATTAATGGAATTACCAGTTGATTTTTACTCTCATTATGTTCAAAATCTCATACAGAAAGGTTTGGTTCCTCACACTTGGTCCAAGCATAGGTCAAAGTACTTTGAAAAATTATGGAGCAACTTAGGCAGGGAAGCACAATCAAAGACAGGGCTAGGATTCGGTATAGTGGGTCCAGTCGATGACGGCGTTTACTGTTTAGTTGTTACCAATCATTTGGAGTCTGATAGGTTCTTCTCACACATCCTCAACTCTTATGAGAATGTTTATTTAGAAACTTTAGATGATCCAAATGATCTTCAAGTCAAGGATGCACCTCTAGAATTTGAAGAAGAAATCCATTCAACAATAGACAAGCTCAAAGAAATCAACCTCGGGATAGAAGAAAATCCTCGCTCGACATACATCAGTTCATTGCTGAATGAAGAAGAAACTAATGACTTAGTTAGGCTATTGACTGAATTTAAAGACTGCTTCACATGGAGTTATGAAGAAATGCTTGGATTATCTTCTAACGTTGCAGCCCATAAGCTAGCAGTAGACCCTAACGTTACCCCTATTAAGAAATCACCTAGACGCAGGCGATTAGAAATTGAATAACTGGTCATTTCTGAATTCAAGAAACTGATTGATGCTAGTTTCATCAGGGAAGAAAAACATCCTACCTAGTTAGCCAGTGTCGTCCTAGTTAAGAAGAAGAATGGCCAAATTCATATTTGTGTCGATTTTAGGGACTTAAATAAGGCATTTCCTAAGGATGAGTTTTCTCTTATTATTCCAGAATTAATGGTGGATATTG
This sequence comes from Cymbidium sinense, assembly GCA_021442155.1. Lineage (NCBI taxonomy): Eukaryota > Viridiplantae > Streptophyta > Magnoliopsida > Asparagales > Orchidaceae > Cymbidium > Cymbidium sinense. The sequence goes on from CM038229.1 coordinate 55,445,847, forward strand.
CCTCATCTCATGCAGTCTTCTCTTTCATGGATGGATCATCTGGCTATAACCAAATCAAGATGTCTCTATAAGATGAAAAAAACACTACTTTTTGAACCCCGATTGGAATCATATGATCATGTCTTCGGCATTAAAATGATGCTACATACCAACGGGCCATGACTGATCTTCAATGAACTCATCCATCATTATGAGTGTTACGTTGATGATCTTAGTCAAAAGCAAAGAAAAAAAGACCTCTTTGACTTGAGAGTAGTTTTGACGGTTAAGATAATATAACCAAAAATGAATCCCATGAAGAGTGCATTCGAATAGCTTCAAAGAAATTCCTTGGTTTTGTTATTTGACACCAGGGAATAGAAATAGATCCTAAAAAGATTAAAGATATCTTAGAAATGTCACCTCTTAAGAGTTTAACTCAACTCAGATCCTTTTAAGGAAGACTGGCGTATCTAGGACGCTTTATCTCCAACCTATTTAGAAGATGCAAGCCATTCTCATCACTTATAAAGAAGGATGCTAAGTTCAAGTGGGATGATAAGTGTCAGCACACATTCTAAGACATCAAGCAGAACTTGGTGAAGCCCCCAGTTCTTGTAGCCCCTATCCTGTGTAGGCCACTTATCCTTTACACTACTACTTGGATGACTCACTAGGCGCTCTATTGGCCTAAGCTAATGATGAAAGAAAGGAGAGTGTCCTATACTACCTTAGTCATCGCCTGATCCCTACTAAAGCAAACCATCCACCCATTAAGAAACATTGCCTAGCTTTGGTCTTTGCCTCCCAGAAGCTATGACATTACATGCTTTCTCACAAGGTGAATTTGATCTGATGAATAATTAGTATCTCATGACATGGCCAACATTATATGGACGTTTGGCTCATTGGTTCATGATACTCTCACAGTTTGATATCACTTTCGTACCCCTCCGCACAGTTAACGGACAAACACTAGAAGATTTCTTAGTAGCACACCCACTTCCTGTTGATTCTTTACTTAGTTACGATCTCCCTGATGAACAAATCATGAACTAAGGGAAGGCCACCAACCACCGATGGGAGATGTATTTTGATGGTGTCGCTTTTCTCAAAGGTGAAGTACCACGATCTATTCTCCCAGGTAAAGCAGAGGTAGGAATAGTTTTACTAACTCCAAACTGCTATGTGATGAGATTCTCATACTAGCTTTGCAACCCCTACACCAACAATGAAGCCAAGTATGAGGCTTTGATTTCCAGCCTGGAGTTAGTCATCACTATCAGTGTCAAAAGCATCGATATCTATGGGGATTCTCAGTTGGTTATCAACCAAATCACCGGGTCATTTAAGGTTCTCAAACCCAAGCTTTGTCACTACAACGAGTACACCATGAAGTTGTTGGCCCAGATTTCCCAAGTTACCATCTACAAGGTTCCTCGAGCAGAGAATGCAGTAGTTGATGCTTTGGCCAAACTTGCCAAGGAATTGGCATGCCCGGAAGATGAGTCCATTCCAATAAGGTCCAAAATAGACAAATCTTATTCCTCATTTATGTTTAACTCATCGAGAGACTTTCTCTTGAAGGGGAGGTTATTGTTGCTAAAAAGGATGAGGAGTTGGATTGGAGGCAATAGTTCATAGATTATTTGAACACTGGCAAACTACCTCAAGAGAAATCATAAGCCCATCATGTTAAATAGAGAGCTATCTCCTATGCTCTCGTTGATGACACCCTATACTGTTGGTCCTTTGACCAATAGTGGTTACGTTGTTTAGCCAAACATGAAGCCCATGGCATTGTAATCGAGGTACATGTAGGTCTATATGGAGCACATCAGTCTGGTTCAAAGATGAAGATGAAGATCAAGAGACTAGGATACCACCCTATGATGATCATAGGACGCATGGACGAAGCTAGAAGATGTCATCAATTCAGTGCGTGTGGTCCTCCACCAACCACCTAACATTCTACTACATTGGCCATGGCTATTTGAGCTGGGACATTGTGGGTCGATCGATCCTCCATCTTCCAAGAGTCAGGTTCATTCTAAACCACCAACTACTTTTCCAAAGCCATCCCACTCGAGGTCACATCAGCATGTTTTAAATTTTTTAGGAACCATATCATATATAGATTGTGCCTCGATGAATTATATCCGATAATGGTATTGCATTCAAAAGCATGAAGATCAACACTTCTCTAGAAGACACAATATAGATTAGAGATACTATACCATCTACTACCCCAGAGCAAATGGCTTAGTAGAAGCATTCAACAAAACTCTCATTTAGATTTTGAAGAGAACTCTTGATGACAATAAACGATAGTGGCATGAGCAGTTGGTTAAAACCTTGTGACACACCACTTTGAACTTGACTCTACTCCATTTTTCTTAGTGTATGGGTCTAGGCCTTCTTTAAGTTTAGCTCCCATCACTAAGAATATCTTTGGGTAATAAGATCACTACCGAGCAGAATTTGAAATTGTAGTTAGAAGAGCTCATAGGTTTGGAGGAAAGTCGCCTACAGGCATGTCAAAACCTTGAGTTGTATAAAGCCAAAATGATTCAAGCTCACAACAAGTTAATTTGACCTAGCTCTTTCCAAGTATGAGAACTTGCGTTAGTCCTAAGAAGACCAATTGTTGCCTGTCGAAATATGGGAGGCAAGTTTGAACCCACTTGGGAAGGCCCCTATGCTATAGAGAAGGCCTACCAAGAAGGATCTTATCAACTTATTGATTGTAAAAGGGAACACCCGATGCTTCTAATTAATGGGCTCTTTTTAAAGAAATAGTACCCATGAAATAAAACATGTTTGAAAGTAATCATTAATAGAAAGAACAAAAATCTGATTCCATTCATCAAATCTTCTCTTCCTTCGAAGTGTTGTTTGCATGTCTTGTGAATCTTCCATGTCGTGCTTAGGGTAGGTGTAAGAGTCCCCTAGTGGAATCATATCCCTCTTTCAAATCACATTAACAACCTCCCGATGCTGTTAGAATAGGTGTGAGAGAACCCAAGAGGCATCCTATTTTGATTAGCACAACTAAGTTAGGTGTAAGAGTCCCCCAGCAGCATCCTTTCTTAGTGGGAATCATGTGGCCATCCGTGGCACCATTTCATCGATTTCCCCAATGTGTTTTAAAGTAGGTGTAAGAATCCCCCAGAGGCATCTTATTCCTTTTAACACATGCACAAAACACAAACACAAATCTTTTATCTCGAGCTTGATGTGAGAGCAAGCCCCCTGTGGCACTCACTCATTAGCTTCTTTAGGTCGGGTCTACATGCTACCTGGCTAGTATGTCACCCCAGTGGTCATTTGTTGGAAGATGTGAGTCTCTAAGCTTTCTTCTTAACTTGACCATTGCAAACCAAAGAGCACCTTGTTAGTATGGTAGTCTTCACTGCCCAGCCAGTAAGCTACCTCATGATTGACTGTGCTTAAGAAGATATGAGTTTATGTGCCTTCTTCTTGCACTAGCCATCATGATCTAACTAGGCTGAGTATATTTGAGGTTTAAGATAAGTCCCCTCAGAGTCTCCTTTCCTCTTGACTACTTTTGAGTTGATATAAGTCCCCCAACAGCATTCACCCAATAGTTCCCTACTGGGATAGCACCCATTGGATACTATCCCAACAGTTAGTCCCGCTATAGGAGGATGTGAGTCCCTGAGCTTTCTTCCTAGGATGATTATTAAAATCGATGGGCACCTTAGGTTGGTTGATATTCGCTATGGTGACTCACCCGATGAGTACACCCCTCTTAGCAGATATGAGTTGTCGTGCTTTCTCCTTGAGTTGGACACTGAATACCTATTTAATTTATGACTAGCCATGTCATCTTCTCTAGGGTGTTGGATTAAACCCCTTAGCGGCCCCATCACCTATGGGCATTCTATTTATATCAAGTCCTTTGCGAACCCTTTTAGACACTACTTGGGTTACTTTTGAATTATAGTCCCCTTTCTAGTAGCCTCCCCTATGGTTAGATAATTTGTTCAACGGATATGTAGATTCTCCCTTGGTTCAGTAAATCTGAGATAGGTCTAGGCTGATATAAGCCCCTTCTCAGTTTTATCCCACATAAATTAATAGGGTCCACGTAAAACAAACTAAAACAAACAAAATTAATTGCTTGTGGATTAGAATTCAAGCCCCAAAGGGCCCTTCTCCTAGCAGGCATCCTATCTCTAGGCGGATAGCGAACTCCCCATAGAATTGTCGATTACGAGTTGAGATCAATCGGTACTCACTCTGTAGTTTCGTATAGGTCGGGTTCAATCAATTTTTCCACAAGAAGGTTACCCCGGCAGTTATTCTGCTTTGGAAGATATAAGACTATGATGCATTCTTTCTAGCATGACTATCGAAAACTGACGGGTAGCGCTAAGTCGGGTTCGATTTGTTGCCCAAAGCAACTGATCACCCTAGTGATCTTTTTTAGTGGAAGATGTGAATCCCCAAGCTTTCTTCCCTTTAGGTGATCATTGCAAACTGAAAGGCACTCCTTTGGTAGGATAGCTCTCCTTTCGGCCAGAAAGCTATTCTCTTTGGTTCAGTAAATCTGAGATAGGTCTAGGATGATATAAGCTCTTTCTCAGTTTGACCATCACAAACCAACATAATGCATCAAAACTAAAATAAACAAAATTTAAAAATAAAATATAATCTTGATTATCCTTGAGTTGATTTAAGTCCCCCAAAAACATTCACTCAATAGTCAGCCTTAGGTCAGGTTCGATTTGTTGCCCAAAGCAACCGATCACCCTAGTGATCTTTTCTAGTGGAAGATGTGAGTCCCCAAGCTTTCTTCCCTTCAATTGATCATTGCAAACTGAAAGGCACTCCTTTGGTTGGATAGCTCTCCCATCGACTGGGAAGCTATTCCTTTGCTTCAAGAATTGAGATAGGTCTAGGCTGATATGAGCTCCTTCTTAATTTGACCATCACAAACCAATGGAATCCATCAAAATTAAAATAAACAAAATCTAAAAATGAAATCAAATCTTGACTATCCTTAAGTTGATTTAAGTCCCCCAGTGGCATTCACTCAATAATCATCCCTAAGTCGAGTTCAATTTGTTTCCCAAAGCAATCGATCACCCTAGTGGTTCCTTGTTTATATAAGATGTGAGTCCCCGCGCTTTCTTCTCAAAACTTGACAATTGTATATGGAAAGGTAATCCTTTGGATGGATAGTCCTACCTTGTGGTTGGAAGATTATTTTCTTTGGTTGGTAAATCTGAGTTAGGTTTAGGCCTCCATGACTCCTATTTAGTGCAGTTCATCGCAAACCAATAGGATTCATAAACTAAACAAACAAATCAAAAAATAAAATCTATCTTTGACTATCATTGAGTTGATTTAAGTCCCCCAACAACATTCACTCAATAGTCAGCCCTAGGTTGGGTTCAATCTATTGCCTTGTCAATGGATTACCTCAGCAGCTAGTCCCTTCTTTGGAGGATGTAAGTCTACTACGCTTTCTTCCTAGTACAACTATTGTATATCGAAAGGCACTCCTTTGGTTGGATAGTCCTACCTTGTGGTTGGTAGACTACTCCCTTTGGATTGGTAAATCTGAGTTAGGTCTAAGCCTCCATGGCTTCTACTCAGTGCAATCCATCGCAAACCAACAGGGTTCAACTCAAAATCTAAAATCTAAAAATTTGAAACAAACAACCAATCTAAATTAACCCCTTTTGCTTCTCCTCAGTGATATGTAAATCTTTCTAGTTCCTCTAGCGGATCTAGAATTCTTATCCCTCAATGGATTTCACACTCCCTCCCAGTGGATGACTTGAACTTGCTTCTTTAGTGAAGAGTTCATTTTTTATCCCCCATAAAGTCTGAACAACAAACAAAAACAAATCAAATCAAATTATAAAATTTAAACAAATTCAACCCTCTTCCCCAGCGAAACTTAAATCAAACTTCTCATCTCCTCAGGATGACTTGAACTGCTTCAATGGGAGGTTCACACTCATCCCCAATGGATTCTTCCCCCTCTCTTATGTCTTGGACATAAATAGACCACATTGCATTAGGCTATGGATTCTTTCTATTCCTTGGATTAAGTATAGATTATTTCTTCTAATGCTTGTGATCTTTCGATGTTGTTTATCATTTCGGTCAACACCAATATGTCGGTGTGTACACGGTGATCCACACCACACCTGTAGGCAGCCCTTTGTTGACCTTTTAGAATGAGCCTCAACACCTCCATCTTAGATATATAGGACTCTTAGACTTTAAGAGTTTATTAGTTTTAAGACACATCTAGTGATTAGGTGGACACCCAACCTAGCCCTAGAGACTTAGAGGAGTTAGCCATAGGAATAGGTCATGCCGGGGTGTTAGGAACTTTACCCTTAGCTTAACCATTCCTCACTTCCTTCCTTCAAGTCAAACTCCAAATCAAATCTCATTTGATTTTCTCCAAATCAAATCATGATTTAAATCAAGATTGAAATCCATGATTGAAATCATGATTGAAACCCATGATCAAAATCCATCAAAATTCTAAGTTCAAATTTCTAAGTCCTTACCCTTTCTTAAGGACTTAGCCAAAATATGATCAAACCTATTCAAACCTTTGAGAATTTCTCATGACCATTTATATTCTCATTTATATTCACATATATAAATGAAATATAAATTCAAATCCATCAAATCAAATTCAAAATTCAAAATCAATTCATGAAATTTTCTTAAGTCTCTTTAATTTTCCATTAAAGGACTTAGCCAAAATCAAACCTAAATCATGATCAAACCTATTCAAACCCTTGGGATTTTCTCAAAAATTATTTATATTCTCATATATAAATGAAATATAAATATAAATAAATCCAATCAAACAAAAAATTAAATTCCAAATTTAAAATCCTTGAAATTCTTAAATCCTTTAAATTCTTTAATGGATTTAACCTAAACTTTGATCAAATCATTTCAAACTCATGGGATTTTCTCAAAACTTATTTATATTCTCATATAAATGAAATATAAATATAAATCAATCCAATTCAAAAATTAAATTTCAAATTAAAAAAATTCCCTTAAATCCTTTAAATCCTCTTTTAATGGATTTATCTTAAATCATAATTAAACCACTTCAAATTCTTGAAATTTTCTCATGATAAATTTATATCCTCATTTATATTCCCATATATAAATGAAATATAAATTCAAACAATCAAAACCTATCCTAAAAATCAAACTCAAATCCATTCAAAATCAAATCTAAGCATTTCAAGCCAAAATATTGAACTTAGCCAAATCAATTCTAAATCAAGCTAAATCTTTGATTTTCTCTCATAGTTCAATCAACCGTACAATCACGAGCTCATATATAAATCCAAACTTCAATCAAACAATCAAAACGCAAATCAAAAATCAAACCCAAGACCCCTTCATATTCTTCCTTTGAATATGAAATTTTCAAATGGATCAAAACCATTTGACTTCAAACCACTTGTAAATGGATTTATATTTCAATCATAAGTCCATATACAAGATCAAATCTTCAAATCAAGTTCTTTGACCAACTATTTAGGCTCACTTGACCCAAAGTGACCTTAAGTACCCTTATGAGCCAACTTTTGATCTTAACCAAATTAGATTGAACCAAACTCATATTTGCTTCTCATCAGGATCAACAATCATCATGGGATGATCAATCAATCAAATTGGTCAAACCAAGTCAAACCTAAGGGTTGACCAAGTCAACACTTAACCTAAAATGAAATGTAACATAGCCAAATTCCACCATAGGCCAAATTGATTGAAACCATTGATTTAAGTTCACTCATGACTTATGTTTGAACTTGACCAAGCCAACATTTGAACCTAACCTAGCCCAATTGGCCCACTTGACCCAAGTTGACCCATTTTGACCTGAAAGGCCAAAATGTGTCAAAACTTGATCTAAGCCAAATCGACTCAAACCATTGGGCCGAGTTCATTCCAAATAACTTGTTGAACTTGACCAAAGCCTCAATTGGCCAACTAAACCCAACCTAGCCCAATTGACCTTAGACCCAACATGACCTAAAGGGGTCATGTTGAGCCAAAATTGAACCTAACAAAAATTGATTGGAAATAAATATACCAATCCACTCCATATGACTAACCTAACCTAAACCTACCCTTGACCTACCCCAAAATAGGTCAAATGGGTCAAATGCGTCAACTTGACCCATTTGACCTAAATGAAGTCATGTGAGCCAAAACCAAATATATACCTAACTGAACCAAACCAATGGCACCAAAATATTTCAAATGGTCATATGAACATGACCCAACACTTGGTTTGACCCAATTTGACCAATTGGTCAAGTTGGCCCATTTTGACTTAAATGGGTCAACAAGAGCCAAACCCTATCAAATAGATTCTAAATCCATTGAAACTTGGCCAAACTCATTTTCTCAACATACCAAACATACCCAAAGTAAAAAAAAATAGCAAAATGACTATTTTACCCTAGGCCATAGAACAAATTTTGGCCTAGCCCATGGGTATTTTGCTCATACACTCTTCACAATCACTTAAGGCATTCCTAAAGCTCAAAGAGACTTAGTGATGAGTGGTGCGCCCAACCCAATGGGTTTGGGTCACCCATTTGACCCATAGACCAAACCCGACAACCTTGAAATTAAAATTTCAAATTCCTCTCAAGCTCCAAGCACATGGGAGTTGGCATTTCTCCGCCAAACCGACCATTTACATTGATCTAACACCCTAAATATCCCACTCCATAGGGTCAATTGGATTAAAATGGCAACTAATGGGTCGGTCGTCCGATTACCATAGGGGGAGATATCCTCCCCCTAATTCACTAAAAATTCACTTGACTCATACTCGATTGAGGCCTAGAGAGAGTGAGCAATCATCAGAGAGCATCCCTAAGCCTTCTAAGGAAGATTAGAATTGCTTCTTCTCAGTTTTGCACTTTGCAAAAATAGGGGAGGTGGAGTGATTAACAAACTTCTTCTACACTTGATCCTATCCAAATTCCTTCTACACTCTTCATCTAAGGACCAAGTCAAGCCTGCCCAAGTATCCATTTGAGTTCCCACAGCAAGGAGTGCCTTAATTGGATCAAAGCCACAATGATCTTGAAGAGGAGTTGGTCCACCCATTGATCCACTCAACCTTAAGGTCTAGGAACTTCAACAACGCTTCAACTCCACCCACCTACCCTCATCGATCTCGAGCATCGGATCACCTCAGGTATGTTATTTTCAACCACTTAGATTAAGAGGTGTGGTCCTTTGTGAAAGAATTTTCATTGCATGTGAAATGCCATTGGATTGGTCATTTACCCTCTAGATGGTGTCTTGAATGATCATGCTAGATTAGCTCGAATCTCCCTGATCATGAACGATCTCCATTAATCTTCGGAAGAACTTGGCTCATCTTAGCCATCCATCGCATTTTAGATGGAAGGCGAGATTATTTAGCACATTTTAAAATCCTTTATCTATTTTAAACCATGAATCTCGCCGTCCGATCTTTGATCGACTAGGATAAGCGCCCGCAAGTCACCTTCTAATTTGACATTTAAGGATGGCTCATCGCATGATGCAAAGCACACCACGCCGCCGCACGTCGCGTGGATAAGTAGAGATTAGTTAGGAGTTTTAATTAATTCCTAATTAATTCAAAAATCTTCCAAAAATCATAACTCCTTCAATAAAAATCATAAAATAAAAGAAAAAATTCTATGGATACATAATTTCATCTAGAATATTTTAAAAATGCTTTGAATGGATTTTGAATTCCCATTTTCTCAAAATTTGGGTTTCTTTAAGAATTTTAATTAGCTAATTATTCTTTAATTAAGCCACCAATTGATCTTAAACTTCTAGGGTTTATTTTAGGGGATGACCTCTACCTCCCCTAATTTTCTTGAGATTTATTGAGGTCTTAATTAGTGAAATTACTATTTCATTCCCTAATTACCCCTTTCATGTAATTAAGGATAATTATGGTGTGATTAGTGGATTTACCATATGATTAAGTTTGATTAAGGTCGATCCAAGGGTAGTATTTTATGGAATAATTTTGGGTATTTCCTAAGCTATTCCTAAACCCCTTTTCTCTTTTTAATCTCCTCTTAATTAAGGTTAATTCATTAATTATCCCTTTAAAATTTTTTAAAAAAATTGTAAAAAGCTCTAGAACTTAATTAATCTACCTTGGGTAGATGCTTAGGTATTTAATAGCCTAAGTCAATTCAAGAAATTAAAACCCCTTTCATAAGTATGAAAGGGTGTTTTAAAAGTACTTAAGCTAAACCCCTTAGCTTAATTAACTTTTAATTGTGAGCCAAATTGCATTAGGCCTTTTCATTATTAGGTGCATTGTAAATTTAAATACCTTGTGGGTTTTATGTCATCTCATTGGCTCATAATTACTTAGTTAATTTTTCTAAGGTGGTGTAGGTAAGGGTTAATTAAGCCATTTAATTTATACCTAACCTAATCAATGCTTAAAATTGATTTAATTATCTAAAAATAAACAAAAATACAAAACACATGTGGAAATGGGTTAGAACATCAAACTCATCTCACCTTTTCAAAATTAAATCAATCTTCAAACTAAACAAAATCATTTTGAAATTCACTTTGATTTATTCTATTTTCTTATTCTTTAAGAATGTCTTTAGGATTTAAGTAAAGTGAGTTTGTTTACATGCTTTCATTGTTTTAGATCTTTCCCAACATGTTAAGTTGTATGTCATGTGATTCATGCATTCATAATTTCATGTTTCAAAATTTTAAAATGAAAATTGTTTACTTTATGTCAAATGTGCATGTGTTGGCTAAAGTAAAATATGAGTGGCTATTATCACTACTAAATTCAAAAATATTTTCAAAACATATAAATGAAATATCAAATCTGAAAGTGTGCTATTCATATCTTAATTATGAGCTTGCATGTGATAGATTATAAAGTAATGTTTAGTGTAGCCTTTCCTTCCTTTCTTATGTTAGCATAATTTTGAATAGGAGTTGGTAAGATGTAGGGTTCATTTGAAAAGAACCCAACACTTACTTAATTCTATATCTTATTCATCCCTATGCCATCATCTAAGAAGGATTTCCTACACTTGCATGAATAAATTGCATAAACAAAAATGAAACTATTAAACAACTTTTGCATATTCCTTTTCCATTTCATTTCTTTTATATGTATTGTAGTTAAGGAAAGTGGTATATTAGTCTGACAACCCGAGGTTGAGGCTTTAAGTAGCCCTAAGTAGGTTTTATACCTTACACCTGGTTAACAATGGTGTTGTACTCACTTATGCCTTTCTTACTTTCATGTATGTATGTGAAATTTTGATAAGGAAAACCTTTTCTACTTAAGAAAAATCATGCATATTCAACTTCTAAATTTTCTTAAATGGATTACTTAGCATACATCATAAAGTGTGTTAACTATTCTCATTTGCATGTATAGATATGCTTAAGATCCATTCATATGCATGTTATACATGTTAGGAAAGAAATGAAGTAATGTGTGTTATGTGAGTTTTGATTCATTTTATTTAATCTTAAAATTTTTTTTCTTTTTGAATAGGTTTATTTAGAGTTTATATAAAGTTAGGATTAATTAAAAAATTTAATCAAAATATTCACCTAAATGAAATTAAAATGTGAACTTACCTGGAGGAAGAGAAGTTCTCTTCTCCTTTAATGTACAAAATAAACAAATAAACTCTTAAACTTAAATGAAACTTAGTTGAACATGTTCTTAGTAAACTTGACTAAACTTAGCTAAGCATACAGTCACCACATTTTCAAGTCAATTACACTAGCTTTAGTTTGTGTGGTGTGATTTTATTTGTTTTTGTGTTATAGATATTTTTTCTTTCATTGAAAATTTGTATAATATAATATTTTGGAATAATGTTTGCTTATAAATATAAATGAGGGTGTTATTGCATTAGTGGGGTGAACCATAAAGTGAGAACCAATTTATTTGGTTAATTTGTTTCAGTTTTTAAGTTAATTTTAGTTTTTTGGTTGAAAATTTGTGTTTGTGTTTTTTGTTTTGGTTGGGTTTAATTAAAAATTTTATGTTTACCAGAAAAGCGATTATTTTTCTTGGTGTTGCAGTTGACCAGCTTGGATTAGTCTCGACCGCTCGATTAAAGTCTAGACTCCTTGCTTGGCCTTTGAGTCCTCCATACACTTATTGAGAGTCTCGACTCTCGCTTGACTCATTCCTTAGGAGGGCGGAGTTAGGCATAGCGCATAAGGCATTGGTGGACGACCAGTTCCGTGATTGAATCTCTAATTTCCGCATTCGACTTTCAAACTTTCCTATTTGCGGCTACTCCTATCTTTTTAGTTTTCGCCCTAGCGAATAGCCCACAGGTTCTGTCTTCACCTCTGATTTCGAATCTAAGTCTCTTTGAGAGGTAAGAACTAAATCCCCATGATCTAACTCCTCTCTCTCTCTCTGTCACACCATTTTTGTTCTTTGTTGTGGTTGTTGATGGTTTGATGCTGTGAGCCTGTGTCGTGGACTATATGGCTTAAAGTAGGCTGAAGAATTGGCTTTATCTTTGTTCTTTGTTGTGGTATGTTCTCTGTTACTCCATTAGCTTTATCTTTGTTGTTGTTTACACGTTGTTGATTGTCTTCCACCTGGACCTCTTCCTTATTCATTTGTGATTTATCGGTTTTGATTTTGAATCTTTGATGGAGCTAGGGTTTGACCATTTGAAGAAGACCTTAAGTTGATGTTTCATGTTTCTACTTCTATTGATTGAATTCCCTACTGACTACTGTTTTTGCATTACATATTTTACCATGGCCCATGGGTCCATGATAAGTATGCATAAGGTATATTGGTAATTGGTATTCGGTAATCCCATTCTCTCTCCCCCCTTTTCTCTCTCTATATATGATGCCCAGATCAAATTTATTCAATGACAGTAGTGTGAAATTCTATATTGTTTACTGTAAAGTGTAAATATTGGTTTCACTCAATCGAACTCTGTTGAACTCGAATTTGTTTTGCACATCCATTTATTGATCATAAGGTGAATTTGCTTGATTAAATTTATGCTTTTTGGTTACTCTCAAACTATTATGTTATGCTATCTAACTATTTATTAATTAGATAAAATTAATCAGTCAGGCTTAATAAAAATAGTCATGATACCCTTTACTCTCAGTTGGGTTTCTCTATTATCTAACTATTTATTGATCAAAGCCATTCGTTAAGATTCCCTTTACTCTTTATTGGGTTTCTCTGCTACCTATGAACATGGAATACATTCCCTTTACTCTCTATTTGATCATTAATGATATGAGTAGGCATTCAGTATTTTGGTTTATAAGGAAGACAATAGTCATGACAACCTCAATGCAAATAAGTTTAGGAACATACATAACAAAGCATATGGTTTGAGTTATCTCAAGGATAATCTGTTTCTTATGCTTCATTCTAGTATGACATGTAGATGCATGTCTTGGTGTATAATGTAAGCCTTATGATGTTATTTTTTTTCTCTTAGTATTTTTTTATGCAACTATGCAAGTAATAGTATTGATTTATTGGGACGGCTTTAATGAAAACAATATTGAATGGTAATGTTGAGAAATGTGGCATTATATGATAATGTTTGGGATACATTACTTGATGGAATTACAATTTGTAAACATGAATTAACACTATTCAATTATACAATTCATGCATTTTTTTCTTCTCAATTTTATAGTATCCAATCGTTCTTTAATTGAAGTAAGTTTTGTTGATGTAATTTATTAAAGCATGCTTTATTTTTTTTCATTATTTTTTGATTTTTTAGAGTCTAGAAGTAGAAACATGTCACAAGTTGGAGATAGTTCAAATATTATTAGTTCCTCCAAAGCTATGACCATTACTCAACAAGTTCAAGTTACAGGAGATGTGAGTGTCAGTAATGAGAAACCACCAATTTCAAAGAAAAAAAGAAAAGCTCCAAGACCTAGATCTGAGGTTTGGGATCACTTTGTGAGGTATACTAATGAGGAAGGAGAAAAATGAGCAAATGTAATTATTATGGAAAGTCATATCACAGTGATCCAAAGATTAATGACAGTTCAAACTGAAGGGCACATCTTTCTTTGTGTCAAAAGAATCCTCTTAATAATGAACCAAATCAAACTATACTAGCATTACAATTTGGTGTTAAAGGTGAAGAACTTTGTGCAAGCCTTAAGGCATGGAGATTTGACCAAAAAAATATAAGAAAAGCTTTAGCAATGATGGTTATTGCCGATGAATTTTCTTTCAAGCATGTAGAAGGTTGGGGGTTTAAACATTTCATGTCTCAGTGTTGTCCAATGTTTCAAATACCTTCACGATGGGCATTGACACATGATTGCTTAAATTTTATCATGATGAGAGAGAAATTTTAAAACATCTATTCAAGAAGTCCTACCACAGAGTTTATCTTACTACTGATACTTGGACATCCATTCAACGAATTAACTAAATGTGCATCACTGCACATTTTATTGATGATGACTGGAAACTCAATAAATGAGTTATAAACTTTTGTCCCATCTATAGTCACAGGGGAGAATTACTTAGGCAACAAGTTGAGAAGTGTCTTGTAGATTGGTGGATTGATGCAATTTTCATTGTGACAGTTGATAATGCAAGTTCTAATAATGGCATCATCACACACCTGCAAAAAAATTTGGCAAGAGAGGAGGTAGTATTCTAGATGGTTGTTTCTTACATATGATGCATAGCTCACATTATTAACTTAATTGTGTAAGATGGGCTGAAAGAGATATATCTATCATGTTTGAAGAGCAGTAAGATACATTCATCAATCACCTGCAAGGCTACAAAAATTTAAAGAATGCATTGAAATAGAAAAAATAAAAACTAAAAGTATGTTATGCTTAGATGTTCCAACTAGATGGAATTCCATATTTTTAATGTTAAGTGCAGTTAAGTTGGAGAGAGCTTTTGAAAGATATGAGGAGATTGACACTCAATTTAAATCAGAACTAGAGAAGGAAGATAAGGAAGGTCATAATGTAAATGGTGTTTTAAGTGATAATGATTGGAATAATGTTAGAAGATTGCTCCCTTTCTTGGAAAAATTTTATGAGCTCACTTTAAGAATTTTTGGTTCTTTGTATGTGACATCAAATACTTTTTTTTCATGAAATTGCAGAAGTTCTTTATCTTCTTCAAAATTGGCAAATGGATGGTGATCCAAATGTGAGAAATATGGCTACCAAAATGATGACTAAATTTTCTAAATATTGGGGTACCATAGAGAAAATGAATTTGAATATATATATCTTGTTGTTGTTTTAGATCCCTGATTCAAGTTGCATTATGTAGAGTTTGCTGTTATGGATATGTATGAAGGACCTGATGGTGTTGCTCTGGCACAACTTATTAGATCATCATGCTATGATATGTTTGATGATTATAAAATAAAAGTTCTTGGTGAATGCCAAGTAGGAAGTGGTCTTCATGAGAAACAAAATTTTTCTGAAGAGTCTACTGTTTAACAACTACAATCTTCTGGGAGAAGATATTCAATGATAAAGAAATTCAAAAGATCCAATTTTGGCAAGGATGATGTAGATAACAAATCAGATCTAGATAAATATTTGAGGAGTCTGAAGTCATGAAAGATCATTTTGATATTCTAAATTGGTGGAAGGTTAATGCACCAAGATTTCCTATTCTCTCATACATGGCTCGTGATGTTTTAGGTGTTCCAATTTCTACTGTTGTCTCAGAAGCAGTTTTTAGTAGAAGTGGTCGTATTCTTAATGCATTTAGAATTTCATTATCCCCAAAGATTGCACAAGCTATAATATGTGCACAGGATTGGATGCGAGCAAAATGGACCGTTAATCCAATAAATGTGGAAGAAAATATTAATGACATTGACAAATTTGATGAATGTATTCTTATGCTTAAATTCACAATTATTTATTCTTTTTAATCTTAATTAGAATAATTAATTATTTATTTGTTTTTACATATTTAGCAAAATTAACAAGTGAAACACAAACTTCTTGGCTTGGGTTATGATGTTGAATGCTGATTCCAATATGGGTTATAGTCTTATAGACTTTCAGATTTCAAATTTCAATGGTCTTCCTTTTTGTTAGCCTACTACTTTACTAATTTAGTAGCTTTGTTTGTTGTTAGTTTATCTTATGTTGCTGCTTTTTTGCTTTCATCTCTTATAATTTGTTGTTGGATGGTAATTTAGTTTGGCTGTTAGTTTTATCTTATAGTTTTCAGTAGATGTAGTCTTTTTTTAGGGTTTAGGGGCATGATAACAATGATGAAATGATCAATGTATACATACGGTTGGTGACATTTTTTTTGTGTCATTGCCCTCTTAAGTCTTAAAGGCTTAGAGCTGGCGATTTCTTATTAATATGTATGTATATATGGTGATCATATTTTTTAGATATTACACTTGAATCTTGTTAACAAAAGATATTTTTTATAGCTGAGCTTGAGCCCCAAACTATAAATATAAATATGTATATATTATTTATTCTTGTAGATTTTATTATACACTGCATAAATTCATATAATCTTGCTAGTGTTATAGCAACTCTTCATAATTTACATTTACCTATCCATCTTGATGTTTTTTTATCATGTAATAATTGGTGGCAAGGATGAGAACGGGTTCGACTTGCGGTATGTAAACTATGGAGTAGCGAGCAAAATTCTGAGCTTCTATCTACAAGGATTCTAGAGAAGCTAATATTTTTAATGGCCTTCCAAATTATGCATTGTAATTTATCTCAAACCTGTTGAGCTTACTGACATGATTATAAGCCTGGTGTTTAATTGATTTCTTATTAGCTTGTGTATGTCAAGCTGCTAGGAAAGGATTAATGACAAATTGCATGTGGATTGTTTCCATACGGTTTCCAATGAATGCTTGAAGGAACAATACAAAGTTGGAAAAGTTCATAGCTTTGTAGTTGTATTCTTACGGCTGAATGAAGTATCTTCCATTAATTCTAATATTCTTCATATCAGCATATGATTTCCTTTACATATAAGTTATTCCCTTCTTTTAAATGTATCTGCCTATATAAACTGATGTATGATTATTATTTCTGATTATAGGCAATCCTCTGGGAAGGTTCAACCTCTTTTATAGCAATTTTTTTAGAACAGTGAACACTAACTGCTTAAAATTATTGATCTTTTCCATGAAATAGCCCACAAAATACAATTCTTATGCAGATATAGAGGTTGTCTATGAATGCTTGAAGGAACAATACAAAGTTGGAGATGAAGATATTATTTTATATGATCAACCTGTAGGAAGTGGCCCAACACTTGATCTGGCATCACGTCTGCCAAACATAAGGGTTGTGGTGCTGCATAGTCCTATCCTTTCGGGCTCAATAAAAATGAATCATGTTGTACTCTTTTTTTCTCTTTCTTTGTTAGTAGTTTATTATTTTTATTTGGTGTACATTAAATTGTATTAAAATCTTTTTTTTAATTTGTATATGTTATTCAATTTATGAAAAACCAAACCGAATAAATTGAAGTCTAATTCAGTTTATTTGGATCGATTTAAATGGTTTTTTTGTGCTAATTTGGTCAGTTCGGTTCTTTTAAAATTAAGGTTTTGTTTATTTAGTTTGACCAAAATACCAACCGAATAAACCAAACTGAGTGAATGCTCACTCCTAGGGATTAGGATGAACATTGGTCATAAGATCCTATCTTATGTACCATGTGAAGCCTTCGAGCATCAACCTTCCAACCATCCAAAAGGAAGAACCAAAAGTAGAAAGAAGAAAAGAAGAAGAAAGAAGAAAGAAGAAAAGAATAAATAAGAAAGAAAGCTTGAAGACCCCCCCTCCCCATAATAATGAATTACTTTGCTTAATTGTAATTTAATTCATTTGTAATCTGGGTTGTATAAAGTAGAGCTCGGCTACCCACATTTGATATTTTTTGGGTTTGTGCGGTGGTGCCCGACCACAACGACCGTTTATTCTTTTCACGCTTAGCTTTATAAATTGATTGTTGATTTATTTAGTTTGTGCATTAAGTGGCATGCTTCTCCTAATTTTTTCCTTGCTTTATGTATGGCCTGGATGAGGATTATGCTCTTTAGAAAAAATAAATCTTTAGGGAAAAATAAATCTTTTACACTACTTAATAACTCAAATTAAAATTAAATAATTCATAACCTCACCTAAAGCTTTGGATTAACATCAAGATAAAAGAATTAGCAAACCCTTAGTTGGATGAGCATTTCTTTATAATAACATGCAAAAATGCATCTTATTTCACTCTTGATTGGAGGACTTCCACCATTTTCAGAGAACCCGGCTTGACCTGTGAGAGTCGTAGTGGAAACTCACCTCCTACCTTCTTGCTTATTTTGGCCAATAATCTGATTTCTCATGCATTAATCATAAAAATTATATTAGCCTGAGTCAAAATAATTGTCCAAAATGAAAAATAAAATGAATTTTGAATTGCATTAGATTTAGGTCATTTGAAGCATGTCCCTTTACATGATCTAGTCTCTTTAGGGAGTGAGTTTAAGGACTTAGTCTCTTTCTAAATAAAAATAGCCTAGCTATCTTGAATTAAGCATAAAGACTTGTCTACATGTGTTAAAATTGTAGGAGGATTTAGTTGGCGGCCACCCCCAGGCGGTTGTAAGTTCAAGCAGTCGGGTGGTTCGTCCTCTCTTGTGGATGCAACCAAACCCATTTTTGCCTTAGATTTAGGTTATGCTTTTGTCCCTCGTCGAAGCTCCTAGATTTAGGTTCTGATGTTGCTTCTCCCCTTTGTGGGCCATAAGCATAATTCCTCACCTCTTAGGCATTTCCTTAATCTTTTGTTATGGAATCTTAAGTCCTAAAATTCTATTGAAAATACAACTCAAACAAACTAAATCAATTTCTAAAATATAAAGCCCAATTTTAGGATAGTTTGAAATGCTCGTTATATTTCCTAGCATCGTGAGCATCTCCTACTTATTCCTATTTTGGTGTCGATAATAACTCCCTCTTTTGATCAATCTCATTTGATCCTCAAATATAAACCAATTGATTGATAGTCCTTCTTATTAAAATCTTCAGAGATAATGATCATTTGCCTTAATCAAGCATTTTCCTAAGGAATCTCCATTTTTGGTATGTAATTAACTATGGGGGCTTGCCCCTGTAGGGAATTTAATGAACCCGGTTTAAAATAAACCTTGCTTTACTTTTCCATGTAAAGTAGGATAAGAATCTCTGGTACATATGCAGACCCATCATCCTTAAGAGTCCTTATTGAGGAGATTAGGTTCATTAAAGGATAGTGACTTCTATCTTTCGAGATAGTACACTATACCTTCGAAGAATAAGTGCATCTGTAGATCTGCGTGGGGTCTTACTAAGATGATTTCTGCATATATAGTTTTCCCTATCCTTTCACCAATAGATTTGAAGGTGACTCTATATAATTTGTGTGGAAAATTTTCTATCGACATATGTATAGTCATACTTAGAGTTAAGTCATATGCATGCTACATGTGATGGAAAGGAATAAATTAATGTATGTCCTATGTTAGTAGTTCGCTCAAATTAATTTTAAGAAGCCTTTCATGTTGACTACAATCATTTAAGGTGAACCTAAACTTAGGATTAATTTAAAATGTCTAACAAGCCATTCACTAAAGAGAACTAAATTAAATTAACATACTTTAGAAAGTGGCTTAAGATAGGGATGAAAGAGGGAAATCCTCTTTCTTCTCTTTATAACACTTAGTTACTAAGTGTAGGTCATATGAAATGAAAGAAAACATAAATTAAAACTTGCCAATCAATTAAAGCACTTGAAGTGAAACCACCCTTTAAATTGAATCTTTCTACACTTAGAAAATCTTAACTCTAAAGCCTAGTTAGGGTATACCACACAAGCCTTAAAACACACACATTAGATTAAGTTACCAATCTAGACTGATGTTAGGACGGTGCAAGATTTGATGTATGTTTTATTTTGTGATGTATTATTTTAGACTAAATGTTAGAATTTATTTTTCGTAGACTGGATGGTAGGCCATGATTAGCCTAATCATATTTTCTACGGGAGATTGTGCTTAAAGGGCCGCTCAAAAATAAATATAAATGATCTCTTTGTAAGTTGCTTAAGCCCCTAAGCATAATCCAAGTTAGGATAGGTGGGCTAGGTTACCTATGTGCAGGGTGCTAAGTCCAAATTATAAATATAACTGCTTGGATTGTATGTGTGTCTAGCTAACACTTATTTTGTAGGTGTAGTTAGAGTTACTTTTCTTATTTTTAATATAATTTTGCATTAGGAATTAGGATTAGTGTTATGTGGGGATAAGGATGAGCATTGGCTAGAAGGTTTTGTCCTAGGAGGCCATGTGAGGCCTTTGAAGAGAAGCAAACCAAATAAATGAAGGAGGAAGACACATGAAGACATGAAGAATTGAAGACGAATAGCATTTATTATTTGTAAATTGTAAGTTATTCTTTTATGTATTAGGTTGTATAAGGCTAGATCTCGACTACCCATTTTCTCTTTTCGCGATACCTAACCTCACCAGCCTTTTATTCTTTTGCGTTAGCTATAAAATGTTTGATGTTATGTTGAGCTTGTGCATTAGAAATTACATGTCTTTCTATGGTTTCTTTATGATTGATGATTGAATGTGTGGCTAGGATGTGATTGGGCTCTTAGAAAAAAATCAATTTCTACCCAACTACAACTCATAACTAAAATTTTCTATAACTCATAACCTCACATAAAGCCCATGTATTAAATCAAGATAATTAAAAGATTTAGTAACCCCTTAGCTGAATGTTGTATGTTTCACATCATGCATGCATATTCTCTCTCTCTTGAAAATAAGATATTTTCATCCTTGCATGATAGGAGAATGCTTGACCTATGAGGGCATCCCGTATGATGGAAAATATGTCTTCTTGTCGATTTAGCCAATAAAATAATTTCATCATACATATAGACATATAAAATCCCAAAGCCTTTGTCAAAATGAAGTGTCAAAAATCAAATAAAATTTGAAAAGATTTGCATTTGGAGATTAAGTCATTACTCATACCACTCATGCTCTAGTCTCTTAAGGAATGGGTTTAAGGACTTTAGTCTCTTTCTAAATAAACAACAACCTAACTAATCTTGCAATTTTATATGACCGAACTACATGGATTTAAAGCATAGGAGGTGTTAGCTGGCTATCACTCCAAGCGGTTATAAGTCTAGCAGTCGGGTGATTTACTCTCTCTTATGGAGGTAAACCTTATACCCATCTTCACTTAGATTTAGGACGTGCATTAGCTCTTACTAAAGATCCCTAGATTTATCATCTGAAGTAGTTGTTTCCTTCAGGCTACTAGCATAAATCCTCACCTCTTATGCAATTTCACAATCATGTGTTTTGGGATTATAAGTCCTAGCTTTCTAATAAAATGTCAACTTTAATAAAATCAATCTCTTCAATTTCAAACTTATAAAGCCTAACCATAGGATAGATTGGAATGCTCACTAGGCTTCCTAGTATTATGAGCATTTTTTTACTTATTCCCTTTTGGTTCTAAAATATGTCTTCTCCTTGAACAATCTCATTTGATTTTTCAAACATAACCAATCCTTTGATAATCTAGCCTTGAAATCTTTGGAGACCTTAATTTCTACTTTAATCGAGAGTATTCTTAAGGAATTCTCATTCCTTAGGATGTAATTAATTATGGAGGCTTGCCTCCATAGGGAACTTAACGAACACAACTTAAAATAAACCCTGCTTTACTTTTTCATATAAAGTAGGGAAAAGATCTCTGGTTCATTCGAAGACCCATCATGCCTTAGGAGTCCTTATTAGGTGATTAGGTACATTATTGGGTGATGTTTTTATCTTTTGAGATAGTGCATTATTCCTTAATATCGTACCCAATCACTTCAATAAGTATCCCCTAAGATCTGTGTTGTGTCCCACATCTCAAAAATAAACACCATAGTTGCATACTATAATATTAAATGATATTATCATCTAGTGGATTCAAACACAGGAAATGTTCCATTAGCATAATTTTCTTCTGATCAACACCTCCTCTCATTATCTTATTGGAAATAAACTCTCTTTTCATCCCTAATATAATACTTCCAAAATTTTAATATCTATTAAAATTGTCCTTGACTGATTGACTCTTCAATCTATTAGAACCACTTTATAAAGTACATAATTTGTTGGATAAATATATGTATTCTTAGAAACATAGTATGATAAATTTCTCTTGGATAGAAACTAAAGAAATTGATTGTGGTTGATGGATCAACAATGAGATTATTAAAATGGGTTTTTTACTTTGAAATTTTTAATGAAGCAATCATTTCCTTTGGATTGTTTTCCTTAGTTAAAAGTACATTATTTGGTAAATTCATTCTTTCCTCATTAGGTTCTTTCTTTGGTGATCAACTATGAGTGTGCTCACATACTTCTTTGATATTAAGGCTCTTGATTGTTATGGTTCTTTTAAAAATTGATCTCTCCTAAAGTTTTTCATGAGAGGTTTTCAAAGAAGGTAGTCTTTGAGAGGAAACCAAGTATTTGCTCTCATAATCAATTGATTGTATAGACATTCAAGTTCATATCAAATATTTCAAAGAGTGCACTCATTATTAATAACCAAATAACTTGGTTCTTGAAGATTCGTTCTTAATCCAAATAGTTGTTACTCCATAAATCTAACACAATATTAAGGCACTTTTGCTCATCCTTATTAATTGCTAATAAGTAAATTAGTCTTAAGAATAAATATTCAAATACCCATAATGATCCAGATTTTCTCATTCATAACCCTCAACAAGATTATTTGATTCATAATATGAGCTTGATTACTAAGGTTGACTCAATTTCTCATATGATCATTATTGACTTTGACTTGCATATTGTTGCCCTTAGTCTTTCTCTTGAGGATAACTTTGAAAGTTATTCTCCCATATTTCTTACCTCCTCTATAAATCTAAGAGACCTTTGATATCATTCTTCCTAATCATAATTGATAGTGCATAAAAAAAAATTCAAGCTCATTCTTGCCCTATCTTTTATATGTGGTTAATTTGGGCCTTAGTAGAATTATGATTAAGGTTAATTACCTTTTGCATTCTTACTTATCAGATCTAAGAGTTATGCTCTATTAAACCTTTGAATTTTTTACTCACAAAATTTCAACTTACATCATGGCAAGGACAAAAAAAATAAAAATTGGATAATTTATATTTATTATACTCAACTTTTTATAAATAGCTTATATTATGTGGATTTTCAAAGTAGAAAATAATATATGACTACATTTTATTTTTATATTTTTCTATGTTGGATTGACTAATTGCGGCTTCATTCCATTTTTATTAATAATATTTATTTTCCTTTTTAAAAAAGACGTTTAGGAAAAAAATTGCATTATAAGAACTAATAAATATTTTATTGAGAAATAATAATTGAAAAATAAATAAATAATTTTATCGGCAAAATTTTTAAAATAGGCATATTATTAACCGTAATTAGCAATTTAGGCATCCAAAATTTTTTTTATGAAAATAGGCCTAGTCGTCCGTACGACGGACGACTGGCTCATCACCTTTTATCGCGCAAAAAACCCGTGAGCCCGATCTACTTTCCTTTTCCTATTCTCATTTGCTCATTCGCCCTGCTCCATCGTTTGGCCCGGGACTTCAAAGAAGCACCGCCAGGGAGGAGGTCGGCCAAGGAGAGCTCGTCGCCGGCCCTATTTTGGGCAAACAAACCGTAAGCTGTGATTTTCTTTATCTTTTCCTCCCAATCCGTCGGCTCCTCCACTCCTCCAATTTCAAGAAGCACGCCAGGCTGGGGGAGGTCGGCCAAGGAGAGCTCCCACCATCGAGTCGCCTAAACGGGTTATTTTTTGCTCGTCGATTAAGGTAATTTTTCCCTAAATGCATAAGATAGATCTTGCTTTGTGGTGTCTGATTTTGTTTATTTTCTTGAGTTATTTAGCTACATTTGTATTTTTTTTCCCTGAATGAAACACTTTTTTTTACATTAGGAGGTACTTGATCTTTTTGAGATATTCATAGGCCGAGCTTGACCTCATTTTATTCTTAAACAAATCATGAGTTTAATATTTGAGTTTGAGCTCAAACTCAAATTAGAAATTACATATGTGAGTCAAGTTCTATTTGATTAGGACTCAATTAGACTCTTTTTAAACTAATGTACACTCCTACCACTTAGCATACAAAATAATCTCAGTCACATTCTTGTTTTCATTTGTTGGTCATGATGACACGAGTTTCATGGGTCTCCTTCACATGGCTAATGAGGTTGATAACTAAATTTGAAACACAGTAATTGTTAGAAAATTGAACATATTTTGATTAACTTAATGATAATTTATTTGATATTAATTTAATTCAATTTAAAATTGATCATATATATATATATATATATATATATATATAAGGTCCAGCCTAAACAAACTCTCAGCTATATATATCTTTTAACTAAACTTTGAGCGCGATGGTGACACAGTCATTATGTACAAATTTATCATTACTAAAATAGTATTATTTTCTATGGCTCTTCCACTTTGAAAATTCATCATTACTAAACTTTGAGATGCGACTTCTCTTAGCGATTTTTGGTGCCGCGTTTGGTGATTTGAGAGCTGTGTTAGGTAGCCATATGTCTTCTGCCAATATGATTTTGGTGCAATTCCGTTGTACAACAATATTCATCTTTATGAAAGCTATGATTATAATCTACTCTCCCTTTGTCCTTTATGAGTTTGCAAAATATCGCCAACTACAATGCGCAATTGTATTATATCTTGAAATGCTTTTCTCTTGTGAACAGGGGAGAGGAAAGATTCTTGCTGGTTGGAGTTGTTGTTTATTGAATATGAGTTCAGAAACTGTCTGCATAGTTCTTTATTATGATGGTGAACTGAACGTTGTTGATAAT
Source organism: Cymbidium sinense (assembly GCA_021442155.1). Classification (NCBI taxonomy): domain Eukaryota; kingdom Viridiplantae; phylum Streptophyta; class Magnoliopsida; order Asparagales; family Orchidaceae; genus Cymbidium; species Cymbidium sinense. The sequence goes on from CM038229.1 coordinate 55,470,848, forward strand.
TTCTTTCCGACCTATATTGGTGGAAAAAATCGACCAATTCAGATCCCACGAAGGACTAACCTGCTGGGGTTACAAAAGTGAATCATGAGATCATTGAAGTTAGACCATGCAAAGTCATGTGTTAATATTATAGGTCGGTTTCCTATTGGTGCTAGATTTATCGCTACACATATTATTGATGACGAAGTATGTGAATCTGTACTCAACGCAGCGTCGGTGCAACCTGTAGTAATTTATGTTGAAGTTCAGGAGTTCAATTGTGAGGAAAGAGATGTTTCCATTAATGAGGAGCATCACAGGGCTTCAATTAGTACTGAATTCATCACACTTGATTTGCATGAAGCGCTCGGCGAAGCGTCGGTGCCTACAAAAAATGTAAATGTACAAGTTCGCTTTAGGGGTGATCTGAGGTGACGTAGGTGATAGGTATAAAACTATGCCTTATGCAACAAGTACCGATGATGATGAGGGGGCGATAGTGATGTAGATGGATCTTCTTTAAGGGGCAAATATCCATCTAACAGTGTCAGAGAGCTTATTAGGGATTACTCAGTTAGAACAAGCCAAACAGAGGAGTATTTGCTATCTAATAATGAGTATATGCGTCATGCTCGAACAACAAGAGAATGGGATGAAGAGCTAACATTTGATGGGCCTTCAGATGAGTCAACTTTTGTACTTGAAAGTTGCATTCCAGATGAACTACATGAAGGTATGTGCTTTCTTGATAAGAAACAACTGTTGTTTGTGGTTCAGGGTTGGTCTATCATTAACAACGTCGACTACATGATCTACGCCTCAAATAAATCCAAGTTCACCATATTGTGCACTCAAAATGCGAACCAGGCTACACCTTGCATGTGGCGCTTACATGCAAGTTCATGTAAGAGATTAGGAGGTGCATGGAGAATTGGTAGTATAAGCACACGACATACATGTAGTCATTCAGTCCTCAGTGCCGGACATAGGCAATGTACATCACAGTTTATCAGTTATTTCATTCAACCGCATAAAGTCATCGGATTTAAAGCCCAGAGAGATTATTGGTTGTATTGAGTCAAAATTTAACATACGAGTGTCATACATAAAAGCTTGGGATGCACGTGCAGGCGAAGATTATTTTTGAAGTTGGGAGGAATCTTACCGTCGTTGGAGAAATTCATGTATGTTATATGCTCGGATCGGATCGATCAAAGTGTCGAGTCATACCAATTTCAATGATTATTCTAGTCCTTCAAGCCTTCAATTACTGGTTGGCATTATTGTCGCCCAGTTTGATGTCTGGATGGGACTTTCCTCCTAGGCAAGTACAGGGGGACTCTAATCACTGCAATTATGGGAGGGCGGATGACACAGAGATTCAACAATCAATCAACGAGTATGAGGGGTTGTGTAGGGACTTGCACCTAAACATGTATATTTCTGATAGCCGGCATGGGGACACTAGCATTCCAAGTACTTCATCGTCAGTGCAGCCGGATGGGCCGTCGATGGATATTGGTCCATCATCTCCACTAGTGGTCGGACCATCTACATATACATTTACACAGCCACCACAGTATTCATACCAGGGAGCTATGTGGTCACAGATGCACCCTTGGCGAACAGTTCCTACGTGGGCCTCCCTCATTCCATATGACACCCCCGTATGGAATGTATCATGGTTACTCACAACAACCATCCGAGCAAGCTGAACCGGAGGACCAGCTGCTGGAGCATCAGCTTCGAGACTGGTCACGATGACCACCTGCCCATTACACACCCGGTAGTGATGCGATACCGCATCGTAGGCATCATCGGAGATAGTCAGATGTACTATTATATTCTGTCCATACGGGATTACATTTTGTTGTATGTGTACTTACTTCTGAGTGGCTATTTTTATAAGATGTCTGTGATACATGTGATCATTAGGATTTCACTACAACTTATTGATGGGACTTGTACATGATATTGTTAGCATATATTTCAATTAGATTAAAGTGCATTAAAGGCTTGTTGTGCCGGGAAAATTTTGTTAATTTGTATGTTGTTTAACTTAAAATATTTCTCGTGACAAAAGGAATTGAATAATGTAGAAATAGTGAGATGATATTAAATATTATAATTCTTGGTTTTAGAGGAAATGAATCTCTTAAGAATTTTTTGGTGAATCCACTTATCAAAGCTTCTATATGTCATTTGTAAAAATACTTGTGAGATTGTTGCTTATCATATAATACATTCAAATCTTCTAAATCAATAACATTGCTCCTCCAAACCTTCAGCTCCGCACCACCATTTTTGCGTGCATTTGCAAAATCTGCTATGCATCGAGCCTCAATCACAAATTTCAACCAACATAAAAGTTGTAAACAGTTTTGTTATGATTCCAACAATACAAATTTGGCTAAATTCTGACACTGTATGACTCTGATATGCACAAAATACGATTCTGACACCTACATGGGTCAAATTGAGCCAAATCCAACCAAACCCATTCAAACTTGGCATGACCCATTCATGGGTCACCATGGGTCAGTCCAAATCAAGCTCAACCTAAACCAAATCGGAATTGACCTAATAGCCATGGGGTAAAGCTATCCAAATGGGACAAAACACACATTTGGGTGGTCTTACCTACCCCTTTGTACTTGGCAGCCCCCCTTAGCTTAGTTTGGACCTTTCACCACTAGCTAACCTAACCCAAAGCTGGTTGGGTCAGCCATGGGTTAAAGGGGGTGAGCTAACCTTTCCACTACTATTGGCTCACCTTGGGGAGGTGGTACACTACACCTCAGCCATGGCAGCCCAACTCCCTTCACTCACCCACTCAAACCAAGCCACTTCAGCACCTCTCTGATGTCCCCGGCCGCATGTGCCAGCCGGGCGTCTGCCAAATGTAGAGTAAACCTAAGTCATTCAATTTGAGGGGGAGGGGATTATACACCTCCCCCACTCATTCCAACACACATCAAAGCATTCAGAGAGCTTAAGAGTGAGGAGATGAGCTTCCCAAGTGCTTTCATGATACCCCTTGGCCTCCCCATCGCTGGAGGCATCAAACCCAAATAGAACAGATCATCCACTCCATTCAACCTCACCCAAACTCCACCAGACTCAAATTAACTTTACCTACACCTTGACCAAGCTCCGGTGATTCAAAATGAATCGATTCTTGGTCGATTAGTGCACTGAAGACTACTCATAGGCTAACTCTGATGAGGATTCCGATAACGTTTGGTCCACAGAGCCACCGATGAGGAGGCAACCTTCGAGCTTCTCAACAGGGCTCCATCTTTTCTAGAAAAAGCTATCTCAATCGATAAACCACCGATCCTGAGCTCCAGCGAGGTAAATTCTAGAAAACTATAGAAATCCATTAAGTTGTTTAGATTTTATGAAGGAAATCATGTTTTCATGTGAATCCCACCATAATATCTCTTTAGATCTTTTCCTTGATGCTTTTGTAGTCGATCTCAATGCCTCATGACCTTCGGTGAGCTTAGATCGAGCGGGGGAGGGTGGACGGTGTCCATCTTTCATTGTTGGGGGGACGAAGGATCATCCGTTGTCCGTTCCACGTGATTGGAATGGATGACCCTGATTAATCCATTAGATTATCTTGATTTAATTCAATTAGGAATCATAGGTTTAATCTCCACTATCCGATCTGAGACCAGACGATGGGGATGAAAGCGCATCCACCGCCACTGACTCAACATGCTGTGTCGGATGTTTTAAGTGGCCAATCCTGCGGTGCCATGTGGAAAGCGCTGCCATGTTAGCTCCCGCATGGTGCCGATAGGAGTATGAGTTAATTAATGTGTAAAATATAATTTAATTAACCAAAACTTTATAAAATCATAACTAATTGTAGAAAAATCTAAAAAATTTAAATAAACCCATTTGGAAAGTTTAATAGAGAAGAATTTAATAAAAATAATTTCATGAAGTTTTGAATAGTGAATAGAGCTTTATTAGGGTTTGAATGTTTCCTTAATTTGATTCCTTAATCTAATTAACACTTAAGCATGAGCCTATTGCATTAAGTCTTTTAGGGGCATTGCAATTTTAATTCCTCATTTGCATACAATTTAAGGCTCATGAATAAGTAATTAATCAAATTAAAGAAGCATAGGAAATGAGTAATTAAATAAATTGCTTAATGATTCTAACTTAATTAATTCATAAAATTCATCTAATTACCTCTCCTTAAACACATTGAATCATCAACATGGGATGAGATAAAAACAATAAGTGTTTCCTCCTCTTTAAGTATAATCAAAATTTAAAATCCAATTTAATAAGAAGCTTTGGTTTTACTTAAATGAATTTATTTAATGTGATTGTTCTTAGGAATTAATGTATTTGAATGAATTATATGGTTATGTTTAATCATTCCTTTTCAATCACTATAAATGTTGTATGTCATGTGATATCATACATTCATGCTTTGAAAACCCATTAATCAATTGAATTTACTTATGTAAAATTGCATGTGTTGGATTAATCTTATCATATGTATGGCTATTATCACTTATAAAATTCAAAAATTATTTTTAAAATTATAAATTGATAATGAGAATTTGGATTGATATTAGTTATGAATATTACATAAGATTTGCATATGCTTATAATCTAAACATGTTAAAGTATTATTTTGCCTTCATGATTCATGTATGAGTTTACATATGTTTGAATAATAATAAGTATATAGTCTAGACATCCCAAGAATATGAGGCTTTTAGTAGCCCTAAAGAGATCATTGATTATCTCACTTCCCTAGTTAATAAAGGCATGTACTTATTTAATTTCATTCCTATGTATATTTGTACTAGAATTTGGATAGAACTTTACTTTAGATATGTAAATAATTCAACTAAAATATAATCTTTTCATAATTTTAATTCTCATAGTTATGTGTACATCCATATGTATTTAAGAATAAGTATATAGCCTAGACATCCTGGGAATACAAGGATTTAAGTAGCCCTAAGGAGGTCATTGATTATCTCACTTCCCTGGTTTAAATAACGGCATGTACTTGCTCAAAACTTTAGTACATGTGTGTGTATATTTAATTTAAGAATGAAGATCTCTCTTTTATATCAAAACATATGCATTCATAATCCTTTAAGTATGCTAAAAATCTATTGCATGTATTTGCATGTTAAGTTTTAAATCATATGCATACTATAGGTGACGAAAAAGAACGATGTAACATGTTCCATGTAATGGTAATTCAATTACATTAGTCTTAAGATGACTTTCATGTTGAATAGAATCCTTTAAAATTAACCCATACTTAGGAATAAAATAGCATGGAACAAATCATGCACTAAAAGAAATCAATTCATAATAACATGCTTTAGAAAATTACTTAAGGTAGGGATGAAGGAGGTTAAGCCTTCTTCCTACCTTTATAACACTTAAGTGTTAAGTGAATATCAAATGAAATAAATAAAAATACAAATTAAAATTTGCAAACTTTTAAACAACTTAAAGTGAAACCACCCTTCATGTTAAATTAAATAATTATGAACTAAAAAATTACAATTCCAGTACCTAGCTAAGACATACCACATAAAGCCTAAGCATACACATTAGAATGTTAAGTCACCACTTCTAGTTTTAGGTTATGACGGTATATGTATTGGTGTTGTATTTTATTATATGATGTAATGTTTTAGACTGGATATTAGAAATGTAGATCATAGACTAGATGTTAGCCATTGTTAACCTAATGTTATCTTCTATAGGGGATTATGCTAAAGGGGCCACTAAAATAAATATAAATACTTTATTTGTAGGTTTCTTATCCAGTAAAGCATAATCCATAATTAGGATATGGGTTAGTTACCCATGTGCGGGATGTGAGTTAAGTCCAAATTATAAATATAACTGCTTGGGAATGTATGTATGTTTAGCTAATATCTACTTTACAGGTGTAGTTAGATTTACTTTTTTTTTTTATAAAAATGTAATCTTGTAATAGGAATTGGAATTAGTGCTATGGGGCTTAGGATGAGCAGGAGGCCCTGTCATGCCTTGGAGCACACTCAAATCAAGAAGAAAATAAAAAAAAGAAAGAAGAAGAAAGAAGAAATGAAGAATGAAGACCCCATTACATGTATTCAATTTCAATTGTAATATTTTTTAATCTAGGTATAAAGGTAGAATTTGGCTACCCATCTTTTCTTTTTTCTGGGGTATATGGTGGTACCTGGCCGCACTGGATTTTTATTCTTTTACAAAATCTATAAATGTTTGATCGATGTTATGTTTATATTGCGCAATAGAACTACACCCTCTTCATAGTTTCTTAAGATTGATGTTCGAATGTGTGGCCTGGATGCAGTAAGCTCTTAAAATTGATTTTTCTACCCAATTAACAACTCATAATTAAATTTTAAAATAACTTTCAACCTCACTTTAAAGCCTAAGATATAATCAAGATAATTAAAAGATTTAGTAATCCCTTAGCTGAATGTTGTATGTCCAATATCATGCATATCATATTATACCACCCTTGCAAAATGAGGGTCTCCATTCTTACACTTTAAAGACCGCTTGACCTATGAAAGCACTCCCTTATGGTGGAGATTCACCCTCTTTCTCTCATGATTTGGCCAATAACCAAATTTCATCATGCATTCAGGCATAAAATATCCCAAAGATTGTGTCCAAAATATTGTGTCAATATGATATAAAATTTGAAAAGATTTTACATTTATACTAAGTCATATGTTCATACCAAACATGATATAGTCTCTTACGAAGTGAGTTTAGGACTCTAGTCTCTTTCAAATTAAATAACAACTTAAGCTGTCTTGCAATTACATAAGATCGACCTACATGAATTTAAAGCGTAGGAGGTGTTAGCTAATAACCACTCTAGGCAGTTGTAAGTCCAAAAGAGTCTGACGAGTTTATCCTCTCTTATGGAGGTAAACTATAATGTCACTTTTTCGATTAGATTTAGGTCATGCTTCTAGCTTGTGCTCTTCCTAGATTTAAGATTAGGTTGTTTGTTTCCTTTGAGCTATGAGCATAAATCCTCACCTCTTAGGTATTTCCATAATCTTGTGTTGATGAAATATAAGCCCTAATATTCTAATAAAATTTTAACTCAAACTAAACAAACTTCCTCTTTCAAACACATAAAGCCTCACCATATGATAGATTAAAGTGCTCAATAAGCTTCCTAGTCTCATGAGTACTCCCTACTTATCCTCTTTTGAATTTTAAAAATAAGTCTTTCCAATTGAACATTCCCACTTGAATTTCTAAAAATAATCAATCATTTGATAGTCTAGCCTTGAAATCTTTGGAGAAAAGTGATTGACTACTTTAATCGAGAGTATTCTTAAAAAATCCTCATTTCCTAGGAGAGGAGGCCAAGGTGATTTCATTAGAAGATTTCCTTCAGCTAAGGCTAATGGGGGAGGAAGAATGGGGAAAATGCCTAGCCACTAATGGAGAAATACAATAACAGAGGGCTTCCTAAAAGCTCAGGCTCTTGTTTAGAAATTATTTTTTTACTAATAAGAATTTGATTGTCTTTATAAGCTAAGAATTAATTGTATTTATGAAATAATGTATAATATTGTAATATCTATATGTCTTGTTTAAATAAGGAAGAAATTTGATTAATCTCTTCAAACTATATACAATTTTATGTTGTATTAATATGTGAAGTCAATTCAATATGAATAAAGCACTTATAACTAAGTTCTTAAAAAAGGAATGAAAAATTGCTCTGATACATGCATTTAATGTAGTTAAAAAAGATTTATAAGTTTATTTATCTTATGTTTTTCTGATTGTAAAGTATTTGATGAAAACTAACAATCAAAATTACAAATAAGAAATTGTGAATATTAGAAAGAAGCACTGAGATTAGAAATGTAAACTATATATTACAAAAATGTAAGTGTTGACTAATCTTTTTTTTAAAATCAAGCCTAATAGTTTATGAAGCATAATTCCTGGAGTTGACATGTTGTTTTTGGATTTCGAAATAGAGAAATCAAATAATTAATTAAAATATTTTGCATGCAACTAATTTATACTCATTGTTACATTTTTTTTTGTGGGCGGGATGTAAATTAAAACTCCATATAGTTGAATTATCCCTCGTATGATCGACATTTCCTCTCGAGCATTCAAAATCGAACTAGTTATCAGCAAGCTTATTAAGAAAAATTGACAAAAGTAGAAAGGAGCTATCATCACATTGATGTGAGTTAAGCTATGTCTTGTCAAAGCTCATATTTGATGGCCTCTTCCCATAGGGAATTAATAAATGCTTCAACAATGAGAAAAATCATCAAGAATAACACTAAAGAAATTATTGAATTGAAACAAGACAAACTTGCTAGGATGAGAATATCAATTAGCAAAAAAAATGCTCTTGAAGATTGTTATAATCAGATTATCAATGAAGAAAAAATCTACTACTGATGAAGAAATTATCCAAAAGCAAAGAGATGACTTAGAGGTATTCCATAAAGAGATATCCGACTTGAAAGCAACTATAATCATGAACTCGAACATAACAAGAGTTCCACTACAAAACTAAGCCTTTAGAGAGTAAGAGCTTTACATTAATAGGCAAGCTTTAGAAAGCCAATGAAAAAAGATTGATTATGAAAACTCTAGATGAATTCCTTAGCTATTGAGCTTATAAAAAGTCTGATATGTCAAAATCTTTTAAAGAATAATATAAAGAAATCATTGAATTCTATTTGTAATTATAATTGTAGCTCAATGATGAATCCTGATATGTCAACGATCTCACACCTCCTAAGAGCAGAAAGAGAAAGAGAGAGAATGCAAAGAAGGAGAGAGAGACTAAAATGGAGGGAAATGAGAGAGCCAAATCTTGAATTAAGAGTAAGAAAAAAGTCCTCTACCTTGTGAGGGTCCTTCCCTATTTGTGGTTTTGGATCATCTCTTGAGTGATACATCATTAGTCACTTATTAAAGTAAAATACAATGTGGACTATGAGATATAAATATCATGTCATGTAGTTAGTTACATAGTTATAGTATTTGTTACTTGAATCATTCATGTGGGAATTCACACATAAATGAAAAGAGTTTAGACTATTTTTGATTTTGAAAATACTGAAATATTTATTTTATTTATAAATGAGGCACTACCTAGACAATTCACCCTCATTTTGCAAAGATTTTAGATTTGGTTCTAGGTTTTCTATAAGCACAAGCACCAATAGTTAATTATTTATCCCAAGGATGAGAGAATACTTTCGATTAAGGCTAGTCATTAGATCGTTAACTACTTAGCGTATAATAATAGTAGATACAGTTTTGATAGTTTATGAAACTCATCATTTATTAACTAAAATAATATAGTTATGGAGATGTTGACACGCCCGATCAAGATCTCATGGTTTCATCATCCCATGTTTTTATGGTCCCTAGTTTATTTAGTCAGAGGAGGCAGTCAACCCAACCTGACCAAAGAATCCTTATCAATAACCATGAGTTGCGTCATCCAAGATAACCTTGTTGACATAGGTTTATGTTTGTCTAAATGAGATAATTTTAAGTCCACCTTACCTGATAAAGGACTTTGTGCCCTATCAAGCATACCTTATGATTAATATCTCAAAGAACAGATGGAGAGGATCATAAACAACCCATTTTCTATGTACAGGTTTTAGGATTCTTAGATTGGGTGAAAATTATTTCAATATTCATACAAAAGTTTGTTTCTTTCATATAATTGCACAAATTATAAAGCATTTTAATTGAATGATTTTTGGATTCTTAATTCATGCAAGATTGATGTATGCGAGACTTATTTTGAATTTAAATTAATGCATTCTGCCTACTGGTGTAAGTACATTGTTGATCCGGTGTTTGATATTTTAGATTTCAAGTTATAGTTTGAATCATTACATATCTTTCGCATTCATTTCTTGGAATGGCTAAATTTAAAATATTTAATGAAGCCTCATCTTATACTCATTGACGGTCATTCAAATTCATTATAGATCTCCAATGAAGCTCTTTATTTTTCTTCAATCTATTTAGAATAAGTTGTAATTTGATCAAGAGTTCATTAGAGTGCCTGTTTATACATAATGATGAACCACTAGACTTAATTCAAGTCCTCTACAAGGTTCATTTGTGTTGTATTTATGTTTGAAGACTAGAGTTCAACCCTACCATAAATCTTTGATGATTCTATTATGTATTAAATTAGATTGTCTTTCAAATCATTTGAAATGAGATATTGCAATACTATATTTATATCTATTCTCAGGTTATCACATTCATTGCATTTCTTTTACAATCTATCATTTAAGTACCTCTTAAACTTCTCCTTCTACTTAGTTACATAGCTAATTGAAGTTTCTTCAATTATTTCAATGTAGACTGCAAAATAACCCAAAAGTTTTTGTAAATGCTCTTGTCCATGTTCAACTATAACCATCCAATCTATTTTGATTCCAATTAAGTTCAAATATGATAAGCTTGTCTTTATTTCAAGATTTAATAGACTTAAACTCAATTTAATATAAATTTAGTTTCAATTTAAGTTCTATATAAGTTTATCTTGCATTCAATAATCTTATTATTTAGTTCAATTCAAATCATGTCTAAGCTTAAATTATTGACAAAATTTCAATAGCAACCCAACATCATCCCCACATATGAGCTTCTTCAAGAGTGTTAGGCCTTCCTGCCATGCTTATATGATATCACGATTATCGGTGTCTTGTGGCATCACAATCAAGAGGTATTTTTCACCTACCACGCTTATAAGAAGCGACATACAGGTCTTCAAATGTACTTGCACATCTTAATTATATATTTTTAGTTTCAATTTTAAATTTGAAATTCATTTTAAGTAGTATTATTTAGACTCTTTTGTCATTATGTGGTTTAATCTGGTTGCATCTGACATCATCCACATATCGAGGGATGCTTCGGGACTGCTTTAGTTTATCTAGTACACCCTAATGATAGCTGTTTTACATACCACGTAGTATTCAATCGATATGCCTGAGCATAACTGTGTTCTTTAATCCTATCACGCCCTATTAAGCGTAATGGGTTCTTCAATCACTTGCACAAGTGAGAATAGATTTTCTCACGAGGTCGAGCTATAATACACACAAGTACTTAAATCCATAAATGTTTTTGCCATATTGGAACAATGTATGTGAGTACTTAAATTCACAAATTTCTCCACTATGTAATAACAACATAAACAAGTACTTATATTTTAGGTGATTTTACGTCATTTTTCCCTTTACACTCAAATTAAGGTGACCATGAGGGATGTAAATTGCAAAGCGCATAGATTTTGAGGTGAAGAGAGGAGAAACTTTTCCTCCTTCTCTCTCTCTCTCTCTCTCTCTCTCTCTCTCTCTGGCTATTTGATTTCTAGAGAGAGAAATTGATGAGAGAGAGCAGGTTGGCTTGGCCTAATCGTCAGGGAGGGAAAATCGATTGGTTGTTAGGAGATTCAACTCGATTCTGTGCAAGATGAAGAGAAGGGGTTGTCCTGGAGTGAGCACTGCTCTATGCTAGATCAAAAAAAGGGGTTTGGCACTTTAGAAAGTTCAGGAGAATGAGAGGGCACGAGTTAGGAGTTCTATGCTAGAGAGGTAGCTATGGCTCGGTAAGGGGAGTGAGAGTTGGACGGGCTTTGAGAGGAGAGAGAGCTTTACATAATTGGGAGAGTGCGACGGGATCAAGGCAGATCACCTTAAAGTGAAAGATGAGAGGGAAGCTTGGTATAGCTTCAACCATGCAAGATTTACGGGGAAAGACAGCGGTCAAACGGCTGATGGAGTTTGATTCAGGCGAGATGGAAGTAGAGAGAGAGGGAGCCGAGAGAGAGGGAGTATTTGGCTTGTGTGAGCTGGAGAGGACTAGATTGAGGCCCTTCGAGCATTTAACAGGAAATAAAAGGTTTGTTCAATGGGTGCAAACAGGAGGAATCTGGCCAAACGAATAGGAGAAAATAGAAGAAAACGTACGTGTGAGTTAGAGGAAAATTAGGATCATTTTAAAATGATGCGAGAGGCCAATTAAAGTTTATTTTGACATCCTGAACACATCGATGTAATCACTTTTGTGATCGAAAGACATCTCAATCAATTTCAATAATGATCGAGACATTTTAACTCTAATTCACATTACGTTGCACTAATTTTTTATTGATTTCATCATAGATGCACGATTATGCTTATGAAAATTATATATTAGTTAACAATTCTATTTTGAAATGATTGTTATAGTATATTGGGTTTAAATAAGATATACTTGAAATATTCATTATGAATAGTGATTATTGTCCCAAACTCTGTCCAAAGATGTTGAACCTTATCCTAAGCTTGGTCCAAGATCAATTTAGCTATACCATTACATTTGATCTTCTCTTGCTTAAGATTGAATCAATAAATTTTGAATTTGAACTATAAATATTATTTTACATTATTTACTATAGTTTATATTATTTATTCTATTTATATTTTTGTTTTATTTTGTGATATTTATCATTGTTGCTCAATATGAGTATTTATAAGATAAGGGGAAAGTACTTATATAAAATTAATAATTATGAGAAGAAAATATAATAAATATGATGAGTATTAAGATTTCATATGATAATTGCATTCTATATAACTGTTATGTGCAAGAAAATTTGGGTCGATAGAGTAGGAGAATTTAATATCATAGCATTGCTCGGAAGTTTCGCACACACAATAAAAGAGTTTGAGATATATCAGGATTTTTACGTGGAAAACCCATGAAGGGAAAAATCACGTGGTATAGCCCACTTAGAAATAATTTCACTATATCAATATTTATTACAGTTATTATCATGTCTCCAAAAGTGGGAGTATAATAGCTTACAAGAGTAGATTTTGAAAGAAACTTCACTCGATCAATGACGACGGCTTCGTTTGAGGGGGTAGTCTAATGATCCGTAAATCGATCGAGATGGTCGCGACGTCGAGTACCGGTGGTGAACGTGACCTATGATCCGACAACGATCGGGTGGTAGCAACTAGTGATGGTGACTGGCGGCGGCGGCCGGTGATGACCAACAATGGTGGTCGGTACAGATTCGACGATTGTCAGGTGGTGGAAGCTGGTGGTGGTGACCTGCGGCAGTGGCCAGTGGTTACCAACAGTGGCAGCCGGTGGTGATCGACGACTATCGGGTGGTGATGACCGGCAATGATCCGACGACTGTCGGGCGGTGGTAGCAGGCATGTAATGAGTGGTCAGCTTTATAAATTTTATCCCACTATGCGTGGTCAGCTTTATAAATCTTTTTTTCTCCATTTTGTTTTATTAAATGCTATATTCTCATTAAATTCTAAATTGGTTTGCATAGAAATTTGAAATTCAGCATTCACATAATGTAAGTTACATAGAGCTATGTAACATAATTGAGACATGAGTTTGACATAATAACTCACTTAAAGCATAGAGTAGATTAGCTAGCATGTAATGAAACTAAACTAATCTAAGAATCATGCATATAAGGAAGAAGTAAAATGTTGGCCAATCATTTGCATTATACCGTGCCTTCCATATTTAATGGTTTGGATATACACTTTATAATGTTTCAAATCATCAATATGTGTATTCCAAACTTCACTTTTATATCTTCAGTGGGCCTCCATGAAGATGTGTTTATAATTGATGCCTGCTTATAATCGGTGCCCAAACATGTTTGAGTCTACTCACATTATTAACATGCGAAGATAGTGATTGTGTATGTGGTGAATAGAAAGTAGTTCTTTAATATAGGGATCTAAACTTGTGTTAATAAATAAATAAAGTTATTTGATCTCTTAAATACATATATACTAATGCCCAAAGCTATCATAATATGTGCATTGAATCGTAGGAAAGGCATGTATAAATGATTTAATAGTTCTATAATGATTCAAAGTAGTAGATGTTGCATGCACATTTGATTTTAATAAGTGTGTGTGGTATGCATTAATGGAGTAATAGTGCTACAAGAATTGACAGTTGAAAAATGTAAATTAATTATTCGTATCATTTTCTAAAAGTTCAATTTAAGAAAATAAAAAATTGTGTTAGAAATTAATAATTCATTCATCTCAAATTATAAACTAGCTAATTTAATTTCTAATGCAAATGTAATCATACAAAAAATAAATTATGAGAAGATAACTCATTAAGTTTTCTTTCTTAGTTTTTTTTATATTCAAATTCAATTATTGGATAATGGTTTGATTTTTTTTTTTCCTTGAAATCTAATATAGTTTGCTTGAGAGAAATATTTTTCTTTTGTCAATATTTTTGACTCATTTTTTTAGTAGAAAGTTATTTTTGTTTTAATTTTTCAAAAGCATTGGCTAAGTCATCAGATTTTTTTGAGAATTGATCATCGAATAATTCTTTTACCTTATTATCCTTGGAGTCAGAATCTGAGCTTTATTCATTTCTTATTCGTCTTTCAGTTGAACCACAACACACATTTAATTTTATTTTGTTTAATACTTGTATATTCTCTTTTTTAAGGAGATTTACTTTTGCAAACGAAACTTAAAGATTTTTTGACATTCTTCATCAAAATTATTGTGTGATTATTCTCACATGTATTTTCTAAATTTTGTAATTAATTTTCAAATTATCAATGAGTAAAAAGTCATTTGATAAAATGTCACAAAAAGCATTTATAGAGTTGATGTTTGATTATTCAAGATTACATTCATCTTGGGAGTAATGCTTATTGATTTTTCAGCATACATAATATTTGCTTAATGCATTGAAATTATATAACCATTTGCAGCTATATTTTACACATTTTGATCAATGATTTAAAAATTGCAATCATATGATTTTTTTTCAGGTATTAAAGCAAGATATGCTCAATAGATTGTCCAAAGTGATATTAGAAATCTAGAATGGAGTGAGCAATGAGGATCTAAACTTTAGGGTGTTGAACTAAATGCATGGTCAAGGCTTTGATACCAATTGATAATTTTAGGTACACCAAAATGGAGGGATTGGGAATTGGGCATACACTTTTATACTTCTAAGTTTTATTCAAACTTCAATTAATTTAATGCCACATAATGAATACATGAGACATAATCCACAACAAATATAAATAAGTTAAACTAAATAAGCATTTATTAATAAGATAACACTATTGGTATAAAACAAGGTATAAAAAAGCTAAACTGGGAACTTTGTTGCTTTGCCTTGATGAGGAGGGATGTAAGCCTTGAGATGGATTGAGGCATAAGCCTAAAAATAAGAAATAAAAAGACATAAAATTATAAATAATTTATAAATTTGACAAATATTCAATATATCTACTTAGTTCATCATCTTGAAGACATAAATCATTAAACTCTAAATAAAAATATTAAAAGAAATTTTAAATAAGCAATCACTTAAAAATAAAATAAATCAATGATGATTACGATTTGTGGTGATCCTTGCATTATCCTCGACTGAACCTCATCACATTAAACATCTTATATTACTAGATCTTTCATTTTACTCCCTATAATAATTAATATTGATTTCAATATAATTTTAAATGAAATAACACATTAGTAACATATTAATCTATTATTGTTAATTTACCTTTAAATTTTTTTGAAACTTTGACCCCACCTTCTTTCTTTTAAGTGAAAGTAAACTAGAAGGTGCTATCAATTCAATGGCACTTTCAATAATAATATTAATATTTTTATTATAATCATCAGTAATAGAGATTCCTTTATCAACAACTTCAAATTCTTTATGATCTTTAGGAGTTATCCATTCATCATTAAATAATATTATCATCAACAAATAAAGGATTTTTGTCATCATCTTCATTATTTCTTCGTTTTTGTAAGTTGACATATCTATCTTTTAGCTTTTTATTGAAGATATACTCGATTTATTTTTTTCCTTTCTTTTCTTATAATTTTTTATGGTTCATATATTAAATTTAAATTATTCTTCTTTTTCCCTAATATGAGGCACCACAAAGTATGCAATGATTGCCTTGTACCAAGTGATGTTCTAGATTTTATAAATCAATTTGTTCATTCGTTCTATAGTCAATTTGTTTCTTCTCTTTGTGTGCACTTGGTTGATTGTCCTCAAATTACACTCACATGTAGAAGCTGAATAAGACTAAGAACTTTCATTGCAAAAGCTTTAAGTTTAGGCATATCATCTCCAAATTGTGCCCATTGCTCTACAAAAAATGAAATAAAATAATGAGTGAATATAAATTTTTATATTTAAAAGTATAAGTGAATGTAAATTTATCTAGAGAATGTCTTGTAGCATGCTTGAGATACCATAAATTCAAACATTCACTTCTTCAAATAAAAATCTTTAAGTTGATCATTAGCTTTAAGATAATCTTCTTTAAGGATAAGTCTAGCATATAAACCAATCTTGACCTCTATATCAACATGGACATAATGAAATTAGGGGGTTCAAATAATATGTAGCATCATGTAAATGTTGATGTTATTGATGATCCCATTTTTCATCAATAATTTTCTCATATTTCTTTATAAGTATCTTCTTACTCTTCTAAATTTCTTTCAGTTTTTTTAACCTTATTCATAGCCTCATAAATAAATCATATAGTTAGAGCCTTCTCACTATCAACCATCCTTAAAACTTTCACTAAATGATCTGTAGCCTTCAAAACATAATTGACACCATGCCAGAATGAGCTATCTTTTATTATATTTTTTTTACTTGCTTTCCTTCTTGTATTTTGGCCCAAGAACTTTTATCCCATTCTTCAGAAGCAAATATAGTCATAAAGGTTGTAGTAACGTATTAAATTTTTGCAAAGTCAAATAAGTTGTGACAAATATTATAACTATAGATCGAATTATTTCATTATCTATAAATTTTCTCATTAAATTCAACACCCAAGAATAATTATAAATAAATAGAGTGAATGGAAAATATATGGAATATAGTGAAATTTTGTCCACTATGCATGTTCCTCTTGGTATCTTTATTATTAGTT
Source organism: Cymbidium sinense (assembly GCA_021442155.1). Taxonomy (NCBI): domain Eukaryota; kingdom Viridiplantae; phylum Streptophyta; class Magnoliopsida; order Asparagales; family Orchidaceae; genus Cymbidium; species Cymbidium sinense. The sequence continues at coordinate 55,487,859 of CM038229.1, forward strand.
TTAAGATCATATTAGAGCACTTTGATCTTATAAAGTACAATAATAGTGGTGATAAATAGACAAGCAAGGAGTATTTTGTGATGTTGAAGAGAGAAGAGATACGAAAAATTACTATAGACAACTAGTGATTTGTTAGTGTTAGAAAAAAAAAATGATCCATTGTGACTAGTATTAAATTTATAGTTGCATAGACTTTGAAATCTCCTTGTTGAGGAAAAGGGCATAGATGTTATGTGTATAAGGTGGAATGCTAGTTGTTTCAAAGTTTTTGCCACATAGAAGCAATTAGTGCTATGTGCATAGCACTCCGTATATTGCGAGGATGTCGATCTAAGATGATATGATGTGAGTGCTTCAGGAAAAGGTAAATTTAGGATGATTGGGTATAGAGCTATTGTATCTTAGTTCTACTATGATGAGAGTGCCTTGGAGGCTATTGAGTGGTTGATTGCTTCCTAAGATGCTATGAAGCTTTGTAAGAGGTTTTTAAGAGGAATTATTCACATAATTCCTACAGAAAATACTCAATAGAATACTAAGGTTGGGGAAACTATTCAGATGAGTATTCTTGTCCAACATCTTATTTGAGTGACACTAGCTGGCTTTGATTTAACCTTAAGAGTTAAATTTTAATGTAGAATCATGTGAGACTATTGAAAATTTGTTACCATTCTTCAAATTATGATTCACCTATGGAGTTAAGATTAAAATTATTTCTCTCTCAATAAGAGTTGAGACATTTGAGTGCTATATTTATGATTTTAAAGATTTTGTTGGCATATGAATAAGTTTATTTTAAGAGACAAGTACACTATTAAAAGCCCATTTTAAATTGAGAAGAAGCTTAATGCTTGATGTTTCAATAATGACTTGCCTACTAAGTCTCATTTATCAATGCCCTTGTCAATATTCATGCTTTACTAGGAAGGATGAATAACAACAAGAACAACAACAAGCTTTTATCCTACTATGTGGAGTCGGCTACATGAATCCTTCTTCTTCATTATTTCCTATTATGTATCAAATTCTCACATAATTCTAATAAATTAAGGTCATTTTTTATACATACTAACCAAGTCTTTTTAGGTCTACCTCTACCTTTTTTTAACATTAGATAAATCTAATACATCTACTCTCTTAATCAGGTCATCGGACAAGCGATGCTTTATATGGGCAAACCATGTAAGGCGACTCTCTCTAATCTTGTCTATCACTGGAGTTACTACATTACATTATTTTCTCCAATATATTCATTTCACATTTTATTTCTAAGAGTAAAGCCACCCATCCACTTGAGCATCCTCATCTCTGCAACACTTAACTTGGTTTTATGCTTCTCTTTTACTGGCCAACATTCTACACCATAGATCATTGCAGGTCTTATCACCATTTTTTAAAATTTTTCCTAAAGTCTAAGCGATAATTTTCAATCACACAATAGGCCAGATGCATTCCTCCACTTCAACCATTCAACTTGAATTCTACTAATAACATCCCCATCTATTTCACCATTATTTTGAACAATAGATCCGATGTATCTGAAATGCTCACTCTTTTTAATGACTTTGATCACCCAATGTCACAACTCCACCACTAGAAATTTTACAATTAAAATTACACTCCATATATTCATTTTTAGATCTACTCAAATGAAAATCTTTAAATTATAAGGTTGACATCCATAATTTAAGTTTCTTTTAGTAAAAGAATAAAAAGAAAGTTAGATTGGGATTTGTAAGGGTTGAACAGGATAAAATAATGGAGACTTGATGAAATAGATTTAAATTTAAGTTTAAAATTAATGGTCTATATATTGAAGGGATTAGTTTTGAGATGATATAGATGAAAAATATTTAAATATAATTAAATTCAAACTTTACTATATTTAGATTTATATTCCAATTTAAAATTAATGCAATATATCATGCCATAAATATGAAGTAGTTTTCAAGTTTTTAATTAAAAGCATGTGTCACATGTCAAATAATTGTTAACTATTATATTAATTTTAGACTATGTCCAATCAATTAATTAAATCAAATAAAATCATTATTTTAATTTTCAAATAATATTTTCCAACTTAAAGTAACCATATAAACCACCATTTAGTATTTTCTTTCTAATAAAGGACCTCTTTTTTTACATGTCATTTTATTTTTTGCAGGGTTACAAGATAGTTTTATGACATTCAGTAATCTTCCATAACTAGACTGCTCTGTGTTGTGCTTTTTAACAACAATCATTGAACATCTCAAAAGTTTGAAGATCAATCTCATCAAATCAATGGAAGTGGTTCAATTCTGAATGAGATGACGGCTATCAAAAAAAAATTGCTAACCAGAGTTTTCTAAGGATTAGGTTTAACCAATCCTCTTATCCATTTCTGCATCAAATTTTCAAGAATTTGCACATAACCAATACCTTCCAGGTTTATGTATATATATGCAATTTTCATATATATATATATATATATATATATATATATATATATATATATATCATCTTTTATATTTTCCTTTTCATTCATTTTATTTTGACCTAATCCTTGTTGGAAATGGATTTATTTCGAAGAGGAGTATTAGTTAGCTTGAAGCTTAAATTTTGTTTTTAGTTATTACTAAGGCCTTGTTTGAAGTCAATCTTTATATTTTAAAAATGTATTTTTTTTTTATTTTAAATGAGAAGTTATTTTAAGAATACTCAACTTATACACGTTATTAATATTTGTTACTAGCAATTATTATCATTAGCAATTACCATTATCATTATTAATGATCATCACTTATAGGCATCATTGCTTATCAATATCAATGATCATCATAGTCATCATTGCAGCAGTCATAATCATGCTACACCCATTGTTCTTCTATGAGCAATCATTACTATTATTTGTAACCCTCATTGTCAGTGCCAATGTTAGGTATTATTATCTATGATAGTTATCATCAAGTAATGTTGTCTGTCATTCTATAAATTGATTTATTAAATATAAAATAATAATAATAATAATAATATTTAATATATTAATTATATTTTAATTTATAATTGATCATAAATATAATAAAATAAAAGAATATAAAATAGAAAACATAAGTATTGTTGCATGTCAGAAAACCAGTAGTGGTAGAATAAAACTTCACGCCTTAGCTTTGTTGGGAAATCCAGCACACACACAAATATTTAAAAAGAGAACAAGACACCCCAGAATTTTTACGTGAAAAAACCCCAGAAAAAAAGGAAAAAATCATGGGGCCTAGCCTAGTAAATTGCTCCACTATATATCTGCTTTGGAGTACAAAGTTTAAGTTCTCCTAATAACGGATTATATGTTTGTATGTGAGAAAGCCTAATAATGAGAATTCCATAATTAGGTAACAAATAGCTACGCAATAGTAGTTGGTCTGTAACGGTTGTTGATGGCAGTCATCGATGACAATAGATGGTGATCGGCGACAACGGTGGTAATGACGAACTTCAAACTTCTAGCTCTCTCACAACTTTCTCCCAAGTTCGCTTCTAGCTCCTCCTCTTCTTCATGACAAGAATGAGATCCTATTTATAGGATTTTGAGACAAACATTTTGGTCATTGTAGCCAAAGTCCTAAAACACTCAATCGAACAGTTTGTATCGATTCATTTAATCATAAATACTTTTTTGGTGATTTGACTATACAAATGATCTTCGATTTCAGTAATTTTAAGCTCCTTGAATTCTTCTCGTTGAGTTGCTAAATTCGACTATAAGCACGTCAAATTTAGAAGTCATTTGATTATCCAATCAGTATTTCAAAGTTTTATATATAGCAGTTGAGCTCATTTGAGCTCGATTTAACCTGATTCTAGTGTTATTGGACTCATCTTATTGAGTCGATTAATTTTATTGTATACAATCTTTAACTTGAGATTGGTGCTTAATTTATAAATTTTAAAGAGATATATCATTTACCCTTCTATTTTTGGATGATAAAACTTATTTCATCTAAAAATATATTAATTTTTTAAAAAAATAAAATGAAAGAAAATTGTTTCATTTCATTTTTTCACCCTAATATAAGGAACTAAGAGTATTGGCCATATACTATATTTATTGCTCATAATCTTAACTGGATTAAACCCATCACTAGCTAAACCAAGGTGAATATTTCATGGATCTACAACAATTTTAGGTATTGAATGCCAAATAATTTCCACGCTTCTCCATCAATTGGGTGCTGTGACAATCCATTTTTATTTCTATGATTTGCTCGCCAAATCATCTATTCAGTAAATTTCTTTCTTTTGAATAATGTTTGAAGTCTAAGTATTAAAGAAAAATATCAAACAACCTTAGCTAATTTTTTATGTGCTTTCTTTACTTTTGGATTATTATTTACGATTGACTATTCATCTCGATAACCACACACTTAACACATCTTCTGATCAGATTTATCTTTTTAAAATATCATACAATCATTAGGGCATGCATTTATTTTTGTGTATCCAATATCAAATGCTCTCATTATTCTTTTTTACTTCATATGTATTCTTAGGCAAGAGAGTCTTTTAAAAAAAAAAGCATCGACTAGTAACTCCAACAACATATCAAAAGTTTTTTCTACTCACTTCAAACGAAATAAGTGTAAAATAAAAAATAACTTTGAAAATGACTTACAACCAAGGTGTAATTTTGCTCTAGTATCTTCTAATAATTTTACATACTTTTCACTTTCAATTGAGAATATTTGTTCTACTCATAATGTTCTCCCATCAAATTCACTAAGATATTATTGAAACCAAATGTAACCCTTCAATAGCATCTGTGTTAGATAGTTCAACTTGTTGTTTTGATTGATCATGATAAGATCCAACAATAATTGTTTCATTTCTTACACCTTCTCTTGTATTATCATGCTCTTCTTCATGTTAATTCCACACTACTTATCCAATAAAAATTTCTTTGGAACCCATGTGATCCTTGACATCTTGCATCGAATGAAAGTACCTATTAATATGTAATTTACATGGGCATAAAATTTTGACCAATGCATTTTGATTTAACTCACAAACTCTAAAAACTTGCCACTCCTATCTGTTCAAGACTCCAACTTGGTTTGGACATCTAACTTTTATCTATTATAAAATGAGTATTGAGAAAAAAAAGAGTGAATTCTATTGTAGAAAATTTTAAAATAAAATTCTACATCATAAGTAATGTATTAGATGGATAATCGTTATTGACCAAGCTAAATTTTGGTCATTTCTCCACTTCAAATCCATGTTCTAATTATATTAATCTACAAAAATTGATCCTAATTCTATGTAATTGATTCCTATTTTTTGAAACCTACCCAAAATTTTAAGATTTATTTATCTCACATGTCATTTTACACCCATAAGAGCCTCCTACAAACATTTTCAATGTTTAGCCCTTGTAGGAATCCATTACTCCATCACAACTAAGTAAAGTGACATAAAACAAAGGGAAAAAAGTTTGAAAGATGATAACCTTTGATGTTAGCAACATATATAACCTAACACAATTTTCTAATATCTATGGTGTTGGACCTAAGTGGAATCATGATCTATAAAATGGGAATACACTAGCAGAAATAAAGGAACTAACCATCCCATCCATCAAAGTGACTAAAATGATGAAAATCTAATTAAGATGGATGATTTCAAGGAATATTTAGTGTACACAAACATATAATCTTGACTATGCTTGATTAGAAAGATACTTAGTGACCATGATGGAATTCTTTTAAAAAGAAAATTCTCAAGGATGATAAGTCATAAAAAATATTAGATGGAAGAATTGATAACTAATTGTTGGACCTGTAATACTATTCCATCCATCAACATGAAAAGGACTCTTATCACATTAGAAATCTATGGTGTTTTAATTTGGAACCGTAGGGCACCACGCAGAATCTTAGGGGGTACTTATTGAAATGATCGGGTATGACATTAAGGTATAACGTATCATCTCTAAAGATAGAAACTTCACCCTACAATGGACCTAATCACCTAATAAGGACTTCTAAGATAGATGAGTCTTCGTATATACCAGAGATCTTTCCCCTACTTTACATGGAAGAGTAAAGCAATGTTTATTTTATGTCGGGTTCTTTAGGTCCTTATAGAAGCAAGCTTCCATAGTTAATTACATCTTAGAAAATCAGAATTTTCTAAGAAGACTCTCAATTAAAGTAGTCAATAAATATCTCCATAGATTTCAAAGCTAGATTATCAAAGGATTGGGTATTTAGGAGAAGTCAAATGAAAGAGTTCAAGTAGAAAGACTTATTTGAGGATTTCAAAGGAGGATAAATAGGGAGCACTCATGATACTAAGAAGCCTAGTGAGTGCTCGACTCTACCTTATAATGAGGCTTTACATATTTGAAAGAGAGAATTGATATTTTTTTGTTTAAGTTAAAATCTTTATTAGAATACTAGGGCTTATAATTCATCAACACAAGATTATGAAAATGCATATGAGGTGAGGACTTATACTCATAGCCTAAAGGAAACAAGTAACCTTGAACCTAAATCTAGGGTACTTTAGCACAAGCTAAAACCATGACCTAAGTCTAATCGAAAAGTGGGACATAATGGTTTACCTCCACAAAAGAGCATAAACACATCCCGACTCTTTTGGACTTACAACCACCTAGAGTGGCCGCCAACTAACACCTCCTACGCATTAAACCCATGTAGGCTGATCTTATGTAAATACAAGATAGTTAGGTTATTACTTAAGTAAGAAAGAAACTAGAGTCCTAAACTCACTCCCTAAGAGACTAGATCATGACTAGCATGAAAATATCGCTTAGACTAATGCAAAAATTTATAATCTTTTATAGCATTTTGACATGTTCTTTTTAGGCTAAGGCTTGGGATAATTATGCATATATGCATGAGGAAATAATATTATAGACTAAATCAGTGGGAGGAGATGTTCTCCACTACAAGGGATCACTCGAAAGGCCAAGCATATCCCCTATCATGTAAGAATGGAGACCCTCCCTATTCAAGAGTCAAACAAGATGTTATGCATGATGTTATAACATTCAACATTCACTTAAAGGTTTACTAAATCTTTTATTTATCTTGATTATAAACCTAAGCTTTAAGATGAGATTGTGAGGTATATTAAAATTTAGTTATGAGTTTTTAATGGGAGTAAAAAATTTAAATTTATTTTAAAGAGTCTGCCACATCCAAGCTACACATTAAATCATCATACTTTAAAAAACCTATGAAAATTATGTCATTTCTATTACATAATTTAAACACAACAATCAAAAACATATATTTTATAGAAGAATAAAAAGCTGGTGTGGTCGGGAACCATCGTAAACCCTGAAAAAGAAAAAAAGTTGGGTTGCCGAGCTCTACCCTTATATAAGCCAGATTATAAAATAATATTACAATTATAATGAAATAGATGTTATGGGGGTCTTCAACTTCTTATCTTTCTTTCCTTCTTTCTTTTCTTTTGGTTTAATCTTGCTCCAGGCTTCACAGGGCCTCTTAGGTTTTTGTTGTCTAGCCACTGCTCATCCTAAACCCCATAGTACTATTTTTAATTCCTATTACAAAAATTACATATTTGTAGAAAATGAAATTTAACTACACCTCTAAAATAAATGTTAGCTAAACAAGCATACAAACTAAGCAGTTATATTTCATATATTTGGACTTAGCACCCTGCACATGAGTAGCCAAGCTCACCTATCCTAATTGAATTATGCTTAAAGGAAAAAACAACCTGCAAGCAAAAGCATTTATATTTATTTATTATTTCAGCGGCCCCTTTAGCATAATCCCCTACAGAGAATATCATTAGGCTATTAGCGACATAACATCCAATATACGCATAAACAATCTTAACATCTAGTCTATGCATAAAAAATATTAACATCCAGTCTAAAATATTACATCATAAAATAAAATATAACACCATAACATACACCGTGTTAACCTAAGGCTAGAATTGGTGACTTAGTACTCTAATGTGTGTGCTAAGGTTTAGTGTGGCATGTCTCAGGCTTTAGAAGTATAGTTTTCTAAAATGTGCATTTGTTTAAGTTAAATATTAGGGGAAGTTTCACTTCAAATCATTAAGGGAATTAGTTGATTTTAATTTATATTTTTTTGGTTTCACTTGATGTTTACTTAATAGCTAATTATTATAAAGAGAGGAAAGAAGTTTAACCTCTTTCATCCCTATCCTTAGTTGTTTTTTAAAGGTATATTATTATGACTTTGGTTTGTTTAATGAATGGCTTAGCAAATATTTTTATTAAACCTAAGTTTGGGCTAATCTTGAAGAATAGCATTCAAACATCAAGGGCATCTCAAGATTAACAAGATTTAATCACTATCACATGGATAACATGTCATCAGTTCTTTTCATCATCAATAGCACACACATCCCTTTATTTTTATTACTCATAATATTTAATTTAATATACTTATTTATATATACAACATTCTTCTATATTTTTCCACACTTGATAATTTTTAATGCATGTATTTTGATAGAAAAAAAAAGATTTTATTCTTTAGTTAGGTATACATACACATGTATTAAAGAGTTAAGTAAGTATGTGCCATTGTTAAACCAAGAAAGTGAGATAATCTAAGACCTCCATAGGCTACTTAAGGCTTTGTATTCTCGGGATGTCTACTGTATACTTGCTATCTTAAGTACATATAAACATATACATAAACATAGGAATAAAAATCATGCAAAAGTTGTATAATAACAAATCATTTGTTCATGTAAAGCAAAGTTTTACCCCAAATTCTAGCGCATACATACACATGAAATGAAATTAATCAAGTACGTGCCATTGTTAAACTAGGAAAGTGAGGTAATCTAAGAACTCCTTTGAGATACTTAAAGCCTCATGCTTCTGGGGTGTCCAAACTATATACTTGCTAGCTTCAAACACATGTAAACATATACATGAATCATCAAAATAGAACAATCCTTTAACATGTTTTAGTTATAAGTAAATATAAATTTCATTGAATATTTATAGCTAACATCAATTTAAATCTTCATCATTAGTTTATAACTTTGAAAATAATTTAGGATTTATTAGTGATAATAGTCACACCATATAATATTTATTCAACAGCTGCAATTTAGATATGATTCTATTCTTTTAAATTTTTTTTTGAAAATATATGATACAAATGAAATGCAAATTTATAATGATTTGAAAAGGAATAGCCAAACATTTCCATATAATACATTCAATCATATTAACTCTTAAGGACAATCAAGTCAAATAAATTTCTTTAAGACTAATCAATGTTTTCATGAAATTTAATTGTGTATTTGAATTATTAAAACCTAAGGAGGAGAGATGACATCTGATGTTTTCCCCATTCCACATTGGTGACTTAGTGTATTTAAGGAAAAGTGATTAAGTAAGTTTTATGAATTGATTAAGTTCAATTCATCAAGCAACCAATTTAATTACCATTTCATAAGCTTATTTAATTTAATTAACTACTTAATCATGAGCCTCCAATGATATTCTTATGAGAAATTAAAATTTTCAATGCACCTAAAAAGACTTAATACAATTAGGCTCATGTTTAAGATTTAATTAGATTAAAGGGAGAAACTATGTTAAATACTCTTATAGTTTTTCCACACTGATGGGTTGACCATAACTTCCTTAAAGACTTTATGTTATTAAACACATAAAGGGGAAACCCACAAATTAAATTTGAATCTTCTGAAACAAAGATTAATTCAATTTGATTCTTATCTTACCTTTAATTTTCCCTAATTAACCCTTAATCATCACATGTCTTAAATAATCCTCCTAAAGAAATGTATTTAGGAAAATAATTAGAAAAAAGGCCATAATTATTTTCCCTCGCCATTTCCACTGTTCACAGTGATTAATCACCATTAATCATTCAATTTTTACTATTTGGAAATTTTAATAAATATTAAATGGATTAAGGAGGGTAATCAATATTAGAATTTCACATTCTTTAAATTTCCTAGCCAATAAATTCCAATAAAATTATAGGAGGTAGATGATATCCCATATGAACAATCCACCAAATTTGAAATCAATTGGCCAAATAATTAGACCTTAATTAAGGTAATTAGCCTAAGCTTCAAACCCTAATTAAGAACTATTTATTAAGCAAAACCTAAGGATTTTATTTTTATTAAATTTGCCTCTATTTAACCTTTCTAAAATGGGTTTATTTATATTTTTTTTGGATATTTCTATAATTAGTTATAAATTTTTAACATTCTGGCTATTTAATTATAATTTTAAAGCTTAATTAACAACTTAAACTGTCGGCCCCATGCTAATGTTGATGCAGCAACGCTTTCCACGTGGCGCCATGGGATAAGTTATTTAAAATGTCACGACGGTGACTTCAGTGGCAACGCAGGTTTTGTCGGTCGATAATCATGTGGTTTTGAAAGGAATAAATAAGAAAATATGATGGATTAAATCATTATCGTTCATTCTAATCATGCAAAATGAACGATCGGTAATATGTCGTCCCCCGAGCGCTGGAAGACGGACACCATCTTCTTTCTATTGCTCGATCTGAATTTGCAGGAGCTCATGAGATAGCAAGATCGACCCAAACAGAGTTCATCATGGGTTGGGTTCACTTAGGCAGGCCCATGGTGACCCAAGGATGGGTCATGCCAAGTTGGTTGGGTTTGGGCTTGGTTTGATTGAGTTTGGCTCAATTTGACCCATATGGGTCAATTTGGGTTCAATTGGGTTAAATTTACTAATTGGTAAAATTGGGTCAAACCAAGGGTTTGGGTGAGTTCAGTTGGTCATTTGGAATGCATTAGTGTAATTGGTTTGATTCAATTTGAAGTAGATTTGGATTTGGTTCATTTGGGTTCATTTAATTCAAATAGGCTAAGTTGACCAATTTGGTCAAATTAACCAAATTGGTTTAGGCATGGGTTAGGGTTGTATTCAATTGATCATTTATGAATGATTGTAGGTTTTGGTTTGAATTGATTTCGATTAGGGTTTGATTTAGTTCAATTTGATCCTTTAGGTCAAATTGGGCTAAGTGGGTCAATTGGGTTGTGTTGACCAAATTGGGTCCAATTGAAGGTTAAATCATATACAATATCCAATTGGTGATTGATTAGAAGTATTGGTTTCAGCCAATTTGGTTTTGGATTTGATTTGACCCAATTTGACTCTTTAGGTCAAATTGGGTCAACTTGGGTCAAGAGGTCAAATTGGCTTGGTTAGGTTCAATTGGTGGTTGAGTCATGTTCAATACTCAATTTATGATTGATGAGAGTCATTGATTGTAATTGATTTGTCTTAGAACATGATTTGGTCCATTTTGGCCATTTAGGTCATATTGGACAACTTGTGTAAATTGATCAAATTATTTTGGTTTGACCCAATAGATTGCAATTGGGCGATAAAAAATGATCAACGGTCATTATGAAAGTAATTGGGTGAGTTGGCTCAATCCAATTTATGTTGGATTGAATTTTGAATCAAAGTGGTCATTTTGGTCACATTGGGTCAAGTCAATCGATTGAGTTGGTTGCGATGAGTTGGTGTCAAGAGGGGTTCAATGAAGGATTTAGATTGATTAGTGGCTTTGATTGCAATTAATTTGGGTTTGATTGTGTTTTGGCTCATTTGAACTTCTTGGACCAAATGAACTGACTTGGTTTGACTGAAATCATTTGATTTGATTGGTTTGATTGGTTTGACTGTAAGTATTGGACGAGTTTGAAATGATCTATTGAATGATTTGAGTGATTGAGAAAAATCAAATTGGACGTAATTTGTTTGAATGGATTTTGGGTTGGATCATAGGATCATGATGGGGTTAACTTAGGTTATGGACTAAGTTAATTTGGCTTGGAGGTTGGATTAGAAAACAAATTTAAGTGAGGTTAATTTAGCTTGAGGTTGATCATATCTCATTCATATTGGTTTAGGTTTGGATGAGTGGATAGGCATGGGTCTTAGTTTAGGCCATACGATAGGTAGAACCTATTTGTTCAAAGATACCTCCTATGCTTAGGGTTATCTTCTCTAAGTATCTAAGCTTGGGTTAAGTGTTCCTCTAATTACTAGAAGTGTCTTATTACTAAAGAGACACAAGTATCTTTCCTAAGTCTAGGATGAGAGGGGTTAATCCTCACTCCAAAAGTATGGTCAACACAATCATATTAGGGATAGTTATGTTGATCAAACTATCTACCAAAGTTAAACATCAATTACTCATTTATCTAGCTACATTTAGCAGAAAATAAAAGAGAACAAATCTCATGAACAAATAATCTTCACAAAACATCTTTGAACCAACTAGCACTTTCACAATAGAAATTTTGCAGCTTTTTGGTAGCATTTTTCATCAAAAATTACTAGTTGAATCATCGATGGAACCATTAGTCAGAAATATTTTTGATGGAATTATTGACTGAGGTGGACGTCGGGCTCGAACCACTTAAACTCGACTGAATTTCTGATGGATTATTCTATCATAACTATTTTCGGTGATCGTTATTATAGGGGCAATGAAAATCTCATGAACAAATAATCTTCACAAAACATCTTTGAACCAACTTACACTTTCACAATAGAAATTTTGCAGCTTTTTGGTAGCATTTTTCATCAAAAATTACTAGCTGAATCATCGATGGAACCATTAGTCGAAAATATTTCTGATGGAATTATTGACTGAGGTGGACGTCGGGCTCGAATCACTTAAACTCGACTGAATTTCTGCTGGATTATTCTATCATAACTATTTTCGGTGGATTTTCTAGCGAAAAATCCATCGAAAATCGTTATTATAGGGAAAATGAAGCCCCACCCACCCTCTCAAACCATTTCCCCTTATTGTTCTCTCGCTCTTGGTCGACGATGGAACCCGGACCTAAGACATGCTGATTCACGTCTGAAACATGTTTATTTTTTTCCATTTTGTTTGTAGAATCAAAGGTTTATCTCGATCTCTTTCTAATATTTTAATTTTTTTCATGATTTCATTTGTTGATTTGTAAGAAATAGGGACTAAAAGTTTTGATGTATCTTAATAGATTTTAAATTAAATCTTCTCCAAATTTATTTGAAATTATTAAATATTACATTAAATTATTTATTTGTGTGTAGATCTTTAGTTGCACAAGTTAGTTTTTGTATTTTTTTTTAAATTTAAGATTTTGGAATTTAAGTTTAATTATTCTTCTATGACACTTAATGTGAAAATTACTAATTATATGAATTTCAAATATTTGATGCTTTTATTTAAATTTTACAATATGTGTCGATTTTAATTTTGTAAAAAAATGTATTTTGAGATTATGGGCTACTAAGATTTCAATTGTAAAAGAATTTTGTTGCAAATAACCTAGACGCTTAGGGCATCACATAAAATTAACTATTTATTATGCAATCAATACTACTTATGTAATAGAGATAGAATGTTAATTGAATTATCACATTTTTCAATCTACCCGGATTATGGATATCCGTAGTGATTGATCATGGATGTACAATAAATTGCATCTTGGTAGAAAGGGATTAACTGATGAATTCTTGAGTGGTGTTAAGCACTTCATACACGTGTCGTCTCAACTTCCTTCTTACATTTTTGAAGGAAAGTTTCGATGTCCATGTGCGAAGCACAAGAATCAGGCTTTCTTAATGCTAGATAAAGTCAGAGTATACTTATATCACAGGGGTTTCCAACCAAATTATTGATTTTGGTCTTCACATGGTGAGTTTTGTTGACCTAATTTTGGATGAGGTTAGTATCATTCATAATCTTATAAATTAGGATCTTTAATCTTAGATTAAGAGCTCTTTAATTAGACACTTAAGACATTACACTTAGTGGCTAGATAAACAAACTGAAATAAAATAATAAATTGAATCAAACATTAAATTTGAAAACTAAATTGAACTCAAACACCCTAAAATAAAAGCCATAAATTATCCTAGTGAACCTTTCTAATACCTAACCTAACCTAATTAGATTAGGTGATTTTAAATCAAATTCAAACTTAATAAAAACTAACAAAAAATCTAAAATAAATATATTTCAATTGAAATCTAAATTCACTTGAGCTCAGATTGAGGTAATTGGGTTGATTAATTCAATTAACTCATTTAAGCTCAAATAAAATTAAATAAATCAAAATTAAATCAAACCAAAATCATAAAATTAATGCATAAACATAAATAAACACAAAAATAAATTTAGAAGAAATTCAAAGTGGTCAATCAAGCCATTTGACCTAAAGTTAACTCATGTGGGGTCCCACTAAGTTAGAAGGTCACCTTATCAAAATTAGTCAAATTCAAAATATAATTTGCATTAATTATAATAAATCATTCTTAAATGCACTAAATAATTCATTAAATATATTTGAAGTTGAAAGATAGCCTAAATTACTTAATTAAGGCATTTAACCCAATTTGTTCCACTAAAGTAAAATTAGGTCAAACTTATGTCAAACCTAAAATTAATCCAAATTAAATGAAATAATTGACCAAATCCAGTCCAAATAATTTATAAAACATGATTGAAGCATAATCTAAATATAAAGTAAAAAAAATCAATCACATAAATCAATTTAACCAATTTTTGTCAAAGTTGGTCAAACCTTGATCAAACTTGGGTCAAATTTAAAATTAATCTAAACTAAATAAAGATAATCAATCAAAATACTCATAAATGATTATTAAAACATAATTGAAGTCTAATCCAAACATTACCAATTGGGCCATGTGAACTCAATTAGATTCACTTAGGTCAAAAGGGTCAACATGTGCTTGAATCAACTTAAACCCAAATTAATCTAAATTGATTAAACACAAATAATTGAAAGACCAATTTGGCAAAATTGATTCTTAAATTCATAGCCAATAAGCCAGCTTGGGTCACTTGGCTAAACCTAAATTGATTGAGTCAACATATGCTGACCCAAATTCAAAATCAAGATCACAAAGTCCAAATTGGACTTTAGTAACCCCAAAACTAGCTGATCTACCTAAAGTATGAATTGGACTTCAACTTTGGTGGCTTGATAAGAGATCAAGTGGGATGATGGATTAAATGTTATTGACCTCACTTTTGGAGTGAGGATTGCTCATTCCAACCTTAGGTCTAAGATTCTTCTAGACACTTAGTTTTTTGTAGTGTTAGGACACTACTAGTGACTAAGAGAACACTAAGCCCATGCTTAGATACTTGCAGGGCATAACTTTAGGCCTATAGCTTACCTTAGGAGGAGTAGGCTCCACCAACCTTAAAGCATAAATCGACACTCATACTCATCAATTTATTTGAACCAAAACCAAATGATCGAAACATCAATCTCAACCATGATTGACTTTGATTTCCAATCCAAGCTCCAAGCCAAATTATTTTGAGCATTAACTCAAGCTAACCCACTTCAAATCTTATAACTCCATTCAAACCAACTCCATTAAACCAAACTCAATTTAATTCCTTCAATCATTCTAACTATCAAATGGATCATTTCAAACTATTCCAACACTTGCAATCAAGCCAACTAAATTATTTAGATCCAGGTGCCTCAAGTTAACCCATTTGACCTATAGAGCCAAATTGCAAAACTCAATCAAATCCAAATCAATTGTAGTCAAAGCCATCAATCAACTTTAAATTCATCATTGAATGCATTTCAACCATCTATAGCCTAAATTATTCCAAATTGACTTGACCAAACCACTTAATCTTGAGTGACCTAAAAATCCAAATTAGACCAAATTATGTTTTAAGTCAAATTAATTACAACCAATGACTATCATCAATCACAAATTGAATATTGAATATGACTCAACAACCAATTTAAGCCAATTGAACTTAACTAAGCTAACTGTTGACCTCACTTTTAGGGTCAGGATTAATCATTCCCATCTTAGATCTAGGAACCTACTAGACACTTAGATTTCCTTAGTGCTAGGACACTTTTAGTGGTTAAGGGGACACTAAACTTAAGCTTATAGACTTAGAAGACATAACCCTAAGCTTAGAATACACCTTAGGATAAATAGTTTCCACCTATCCTATGTCCTAAACCAAGACTCATACATATCCACTCATCCAAACTTAAGCTCATGTAGATGGAGCTAAACTAACTTCAAACGTATTCAATTAATCTTAATTGAATTTTGTTTTTTAATAGAAGCTCCAAGCAAAACTAACTTAGACCTTAATCTAAGTTAACTCCACCATGATCCTATAACTCAATCCAAATCCATTCAAGCAAACTAAATCCAATTGATTTTCTCAATCACTCTGATTATTAATCAGATCATTTCAAGCCACTTCAATACTTACAATCAAGCCAATTGAACCAAAGGAAGGTGACCAACCCAAGTTATCCCATTTGATCTAAAAGGTTCAAATGGGCCAAATCCTAATTAGGCCTAAATCAATTGCAATCAAAGCCAACTATAAACTTCAAATTTATCATTGAATACACCCCAACCATCCATAAACCCAATTGGTCCAAGTTGGCTTGACCAAGTCATTTGACCCAAAGTGACATAAGAGGGGTAATTAAACCAAACTCCAATTAAACTCCCATTAGATAAAATCAAGCCATCAAATCCATTCCTTGATGATTGTAAATCATTATTGAACACTCCACTACAATCAATTGAACCTAATCAAGCCAATTGGACCCTTTGACCCAAGTTGTCCCAATTTAGCCTAAAGGTTAAATTGAACCAAATCAAATCCTAAACCAAATTGATTGAAACCAATGCTTCCAACAAATCACTAATTCAATATTAAACATAATCCAACCTTCAATTGGATCCAATTTGGTCAACTTAACCCAATTAGCTCACTTAGCCCAATTTTACATAAAGGGTCAAATTGAACCAATTCACTCTATAAATCTAAATTAATTCAAATCAACTATTCCACTCAATCGTCAATGATCAATTAAACATAGACCTAACCCATGCTTAAGCTAATTTTTCCAATTTGGTCAAATTGGTCAACATGACCCATTTGACCTAAATTGAACCATATGAGCCAAATTCAAATCTAACACAAATTGAATCAAACAAATTACACTTATTCACTCCAAAGGACCAATTGAACTCGCCCAAATCATCATTTTGATCCAAATTAGTCAAATTGGTCAACTTAGCCCAATTGAACCCATTTGATCCATATGGGTCAAATTGAGCCAACCCCAACTAAACCAAGCCTAAACCTAACCAAACTTGGCATGACTCATCCTTGGGTCACCATGGGCCTGCCCAAGTGGGTCCAACCCATGGTGAACCCGGTTTGGGTCAAATCTATTGAACCAAGCCACCCAAATGAGACAAAATCTCCATTTGGATGAGTTCTCCACCCCTTTACCCCATGATAGCCACCTTTGGCTCTTCTTCGACAAGCTGACCACTGACCCAACCTAACCTAAAGATGTTGGGCTCAGCCTTTGGCTAAGAGAGGGTGAGTTCACCCATGGAAACTCATTGGTCCACCTAAGGGAGAGTGTACACCTCATGCTAGTCCAATACACTCCCTTAGCCTCTCACCCTCAACCACCTCAGCAGTCCCCGACCACCTACCCCGGTCGGATGGCTGCCAAAGGCTGAACCAATCCCAGCCCTTAGTTCAGCTGGAGGAGAGTATACTCTTCCCCATTGATTCAAACTGAGCAGAAACCTTCCCTAGAGCATTCTATAAAGTCCTATACCTTCTCTCGAGCTATTCGTGCACTCCACCATCGACAAGACTAGCTCCTGATCGAACCTGAGAGCTCCATCCATAAAAGTTTCCTAAACATCCACCAAACCAAAATTAAATATTCCCACACCTTCACCTCACTCCGGTGAACCAAAATGAATCATTTCCCGAGTGATTCAACCACCGGAAGACGTCTCAAGACCAACTCAGGCGAGCTTTGTGGTGGTGTTTGGTCCACAAAGTGATTAGTGGAGAAGGAGATTATGATCTTCTCAATAGGACTTCATCTCTTCAAGATGAAGCTACCTCTATTGGTGGACCACCGGTCTATAGCTCCGGAGAGATAAAAATTTGGCAACCGTAGTTGTGGCCCCTAGTTGTTGGTCTTTTTTGAAGTAAATCTTGTTTTCATGCTATCTCCACCATAGGATCTTCCTACATTGATTCTTAGATCATTTTAGAGTCACTTTCAACACCGAATGAGCTTCAAAGAGCTCAGATCAAGTGGCAAAAGGAGGATAGTGTCCATCTTCTAGGGTTCTTAGGACGACGGATCATCGGTCGTCCATTTCACATGATTATAATCGACAATCATGATTAATCATGTTAGAATTTTTTATTTAATCTCTTTAAAATCACAGGATTAATCTTGACCATTCGATCAGAGATCGGACAGTCGAGACGAGACCACGTCTGCTACTGCTAAGTTAGTTGTAGCATTAGATGATTTAAGTAACTAATACTGCAGTGTCACGTGGAAAGCACTGCCGCATCAGCGTCCACATGGTGCCGATGGTTTAAAAGATTAATTAAGCTTTAAAAATATAATTAAATGGCTAGAACTTCAAAAAATTATAACTAATTGTAAAAAAATCTAAAAAAATACAAATAAACCCATTGTGAAAAGATTAAACAGAGAAGAATTTAAGAAAAATAAAATCCATAATTTATGTTCAGTGACCAGTGCGGCTAAATTTTTAAAATAAGCACCTTTAAAACCTTAATTAGCAGATTAGGCTTAAAAAATTTAAAATAGGCACAGTCGCCCATTTAACGGACGACTGGTCCTGAATTGTTATATATAAAGTTTGAACTCATCAATAGATCTAAGTTGGCCTAGACACATATCTTACTCCATCCTCAATAATTAACTATTAAATTCACTCAAGTGACATATGAAGTTACATATTTGACAAGCATATTCGCTCAATTGACATATGAAGTTACATATGAAGTTCCAGATGTGTTTGGTTTTATGTAAAATCTTCTAGAATTTTCTAGCACCATAAGCTACGACTTGAATATGATCCTAATGAACTCTCTTGTCCAACCTTACCATGATATACCCAATAGGGTAAGGTTGTCCTCCTTGATCAACATGAGGGCATGACATTCTCCCATACCTAATTTGGGGACACCTTCATCACGATTTTCTTTAATGTAATGTTAGATATCATCCTTAGATTAATGCATGTCCTCCTTAGATGTTTAGATAGCTCCTATGTCAAGTGGTCTTATCCACTTTGTCCCATCCTCTTGTGAACTAAATACTTAATGATTCATTTGATTGGCTTTGCATATCCGCTATCATGCTTGACCTACTTGGTGGTAAGCACTCAAATAGCTCCACAGATGAGGCATCTTTGAATTCCATGAGAGCTATCACTTAACATTGACATGGTCTTCTCAAACCTTAGCTCCTAATCTCTTCTAATTGAAGCCAAGTGACTACCCATGTCTTCCAACATATCCTTCATAGCCTGTGATGCTCTTTCCCTTTGGTTAGCTTTCTTAATTTAAAGTGTTTCAACTCGCATGTTATATTCGTTAAGACGTTGTGTTGTTAGTATTTGTGTAGATCCTGTTGCATTACACCTTATCACCATCCTCAAATTTTTATCCTCTCTTGATGACTTACAAGGAATGAGTTTAGGGCTTTCTTTTGAGGGTAATTCTTTGTTCAATGAAGACCTGTATAACTAGACAATTATTACAAGGCCTCTCTAGACCCCTTTAATTTCTTAGCTTATATGTTTCTTTGCTTTGTACTAAGATAGAATCTTGGTAAGAGTCATCTTTATGTTGATCCTTATTATCTATGTTTTCTTTAGCCTTCATGAAAAGTTATCAACTTCTTTAAGATTATGCTTTCATATCATTCTTAATGTGGTAGGTAGATGTTATCGTTAAAGTGTTCTTACCAAGGGTCATATCCTCACCCACATCCTTAATTCGTGTAGATAAACACTTTACCCATCTGTAACTTGTAAACTTGGTGCCTCCCATGGAGTTCCCTATGACTCCTTGCGCATCTCTTCCCCTTCATCCAAAAAAACTAATTTTTTTTTTAGTATTATAGTGTGGATGGTGAAACCCTCTCATACTAGGCTACTCACCCCTTTGTCTGTGTCATTTATTTAGAGACTTATCATTCATGATCTCCTCCTCTTGATATAAGCGTAAACCAAATTTAGAGACTTATCCTTAGACTATCCCCTTAGCTTGGATGCTATTAGGATCACTTTACTCTTGTCAACCTTGTCTTAAGTGCAAAACTCCACACATGCTATGCTAAAATCATGTCTTTGATACCTCATAGCCCTAATATCATTCTCGCTTCCACTTCACTTTGGTATCAACCTAGCTTTCATTTTACCTTGGGATGAACTACTTTGATAGCACTTGTCATAGGAAACATTTTCTCTTGATGCTTATTTAGCTTGACTCACATCAACAATGAGCTTGAACACAATATTACATGAGATAGCAAAAAGTAGAGAGAAATCTTCACTAAGATAAAATAATACTATAAGACTTTGATTCTTCTTGGATTGACTACAAATGAGGTGGTGTCTTTCACCACTTCTAAGATTATTCTATATTAAAATATAATAATATTTGTGTAAGGATTTATAAAATATTCTATATAATTTTTGGACATCTATACTATGCTAGAGAGTCCCAAAAACTCCTAGATTATTCCTTAAACACTTAGAGAAGGGTTGTTTGGTTGCTTGAATTTTGGGTGTAAAGTAAAATAAATGCAGAGGTTTTAACATTTTTTCTGTTTGGCATGATGCAAAAAGTAAAATTTTTAAGGTAATGTAATGTATTTAGAATATATTAAAAAGGTCATTTTTGGTGTATTTAGAATTCGCCCAATTTGGGCGAATTCCAAATACACCGGTCAGTGTAAAGTTTTATGGCCACCGCCCACGCTGCCGCCGGCCATGCCGGCCGCCACCACCGCCGATGGCGATTATTGTAACCATCAACAAGCTAAACTATGGCCAATTTGGGCGAATATATTACAAAGGTCATTTTTGGTGTATTTAGAATTCATCCATTTAAGAATTCCAAATACACCGCCAACAGAAAGTACCACCGCCCACTTCCCACTGGCGATTATTGTAACCATCAACAATCTAAACTATGCATCACATTCACAATATCTCCAAACAAAAGAAATCATAAAGTGGTAAAGATGCTCACAATAAAGAGTTTCGAGGGCCACCCTCCTCAAATTGAAACCCAAAACTCTAAGAAACCAAGCCGAAACAGTTGATAGCGAGCTCAAACAGAAGCACCTGGAGTGTAGAGTTATAATCCAATCAGATTCTGAAGTATCCAAATCGCTTTGGGATATAGAACGGAAACTCAAACCCGCAGAAGAGTGGAGTATTGGGAGTACGAAGAAGAGAGAGAATTATACCACTAAAATAGAAGAATAGAGAGAAATTTTCATATAAATGGAAAAGAAGAATAGAGAGAAAATTTCACTTTCCATTTTGAAGTTAAAGGCAAAATAAAAGCAAACGTTAGGTGTGGATTTTCCATATTTACAATGCTGGCAACTTTTTTTTTTTTTTTTGAGTCTCTTCCAGTCCAGACTTCTTGCAGTTTCTCTCGCCGCAACTCCACCCCGTTTTCGTGGCTCACAACCCTCATCTCGCTGGACATCTCACACACCTGAACATCCCAAATTCTCGTCGCTGTCAAGCTCAGACCACTGATTCCAAGAAGAGGATCTCTCTCTCTCTCTCTCTCTCTCTCTCTCTCTCTCTCTCTCTCTCTCATGTAGTGGTAAAAATGGACTTCTCAAACCGCCAAGCTCCCCTTTGAGCTTTCCCGATTCATTGATCTCTAGGCCTCTCACCTCTTAACAGGAAGAGTCCATTTTTTTGGGTCGCTCTCCCAGCTGGCATTCAGCTCACGACACCTAGTCGGAAACCGCATTCTAAAATTGAATATCGTTTATGTGCATATTTGTTCATATTAGATGAACATGTTGAAACGCATTAATTTTTTTAATAAGTTTTTATTGAATTAAAGCAGATATATGTTGATTTCATATATTCTCTATAACACAGTGAATGCTTCTTCATCACCGTTTCCTGCGCGTTTGGCCGCTGCCGGCTCGAAACTCTCTTAAAAAAATAAATGATGAGAAAGTTTTGCCGAAGCTCTTATTAATTTGATTTGAGCTTTGAGGGGAGATCGACGTTACATCACCTCTCACTCCATGTATAATTGAAGAATTATTGAGCTTATTTTGGATCATTGAGAATATTTTAATACGATAGACTATTTTTCAAATATTGTTCTCATTATTACTTATATTAGAAAAATTGTTTCTTATCAAATGCTAGTATATATGTGAATAAGATTTTATTAATTTGATTGGAGCAGGAAGATGATGATGGCTCACTCAGCCTTTGAGTTTCCCCTTCAGTGTGCCATTTCTAATTATATGCTTTCCCATGAAAGAAGAAGGGAAGATAAAGCCTAATCAGAGTGCACGATATGTTTCATTATGCAACTTATGTTCATTTGTGGCTCAACACACATAGCAAATACTTGGCTAATACTTAGTTTGCTACGATAATATTTTACCATTGATGTCATCGCAGTCAAAGAAGAGAAAGGTGGCAATGATGAATGAAGGGGTTACATAGCATATACTTATTGTTTAGTTTGAATTAGTTAATAAGTGACATATAAAATGAAGCTTATTGTATAAGCCATGAGTGTGAATTTTTATTTGCATTTTTTTTTAATATCAGGAAAATGTATTTTTAATTTTAACATTTAATTATCTTATACTTATTCCAAAAGAACTTACGAAAAATTCAAATTTATTTTTCCATATATATATATATATATATAAGATCATGCCTCTTAAGTATAAAAAATAAAGTGCACAAAATAAAATTTCTAAATGAGCTCTAATCAAATTTGTTAAGATATTGCTCATCTTTTAAGACATCCTATTGATGTAGATTTTGAACATGAAAAGAAATATTTTGATATATTTAATATTAAGATGAGATTAATATTATTAGATGTGTCATTGATTTTATTTGTCTTATATTATTTTTTTCAATAGAACTAAAATATTTCATATATATATATATATATAATTACATTTAAGGAAATTTACATACAAAGCACGTAATTCTTTTGTGTTTACATATTTAAAATCAAATATTTGATATTTACAAATATAATATTTTTTAATGCATATACATAGGCATTTCCTTTTAAAAAATAATATCATTAAATTATTAGATATTCGAAAGTATCATCATGAAAAAAAAGGATGAAATCTCTAGAATAAATTATAATTGATATGACACTAAAAATACTACTAGTCGAAGCACGAATCTTGATGTTGAAAGCAAATTGATCCTAAGTTAAAACTAGTCGAGATCAAGCACTTAAAATATCATTGGAAACTTTTGGATATCAGTTAAATCCCTAAATAGTTCTTAAATATGAAGTGTTTATGATCAAATCGAACGTCTTGACAAGCTGGAGAGATCTCTTGATTCTGACTTCATTTGATCTTTCAAATACACAGAATACATCAGATAATCAAGGGAATCATCCTGAGTCATCCGATGGAGTGGTTTGGATTTTGCATGTATTTACGGAAATACCTTCTCTCTAATTTATAAATAGCCTCTCATTTTTCATATGAGAGGAGCCAAGCTAAAGAGAAGAGAAAGCTCCAAAGCTTAAAAATCCTCCAAGCATAATCGTTACCACTCGGCCGCCGACCACCTCCATGGTACCACCACGCCGCCGTAGCTGCGTCGATGATCGCCGATCTCATTGTCGTCAATCTCCGTCTCCGGTTGTCATGCTACCACCGTTGCGGCATTGTCAACCACCTCATCCATTCCGGTCATCGCTTTTCAACCATCATAGTCATTCATCCTCGCTGACCACGATCAGCCAGGTTGCCGCTGCTGACCATCGCGGTGCTGATCGCCACCACCATCATCATTGTCATCAACCACCGTCGCCGGTCATCATCGCCGACCACCGTCACTGATCATCATCGTCGACCACCATAGTCGGTCACCGCCGCCGACTACCGTCGCCGATCGCCGCCACCGACCATCGCCGGCCATCTCCGCTGGTCATCACCATCGCCGACCGTCACCGTCAGTCGCTGACCCCCGCTGTTCACCATCATCAACTACCACTAATAACTGTTATAACCTAATCATTATTATATAGTTGTTGTTGCCTGATTCTGGGATTCCCATTGTCAGCCATTCTCATATAAAATTTTGTAATCCCTTTATCGGGAAAATTTTGTGCTATGAAACAGATACATAGTGGAAGATTTTACTGCGCGATTTTTTCCTCTTTTCGAGATTTTTCACGTAGTTTCAATTCTTCAAACATCACATGCCGCAACAACGCTAAGACGTAAACTTTTATTCTATCACAACTAATTTTCTAGCACGCAATAATAATTAATATCAAATACACAGAAGACAACTTATTATTAAATTATGAGAGCATGTGTTTGTTTGTGTATCTTAAATCAAGTAGGATAACTGTATTTGTCATCATCTTTCCTTTTACTCCTTTAACCAGCATTTATTGATGGAAGATGCCTCTGAATGTTGGTGGACCTTCAATTTGTTGAAGTTTTGTAGCATGATAATTTTCTATGATTTGAGCTTTGAGTATGGCAAGATAAAACCAATAGAAACTAGATGCGGATTAGAGCAAAGCCCTCTAACCTTTTTCATTCTAATTTATAGAATCTCGGATAAGTGTTCAACTTCGTTGCTAGGCTTACTTTTGGGGACTTAATGATTAATCACTGCAATTATGATGCATTATGGGCAGGTAAATATGATACACAAAGGTTAAGGTATGGACATAGAGAATGTTTCTTAACTAGGGTACAATCACTGATTGATAGAGCAACACACGCATACTTAAATGCATACATACAAATAGTTTTTAGATATCAATATATATATATATATATATATATATATATATATATATATATATATATATATATATATATATTAGTATATATATATATGATATGACACTAAAAATTCTACTAGTCGAAGCACGAATCTTGGTGTTGAAAGTAAACTAATCCGAAGTTGAAACTGGTCGAGATCAAGCACTTAAAATGTCATTGGAACTTTGGGATATTAGTTAAATCCCTAAATAGCCCTCAAACATGGAGTGTTTATAGTCAAATCGAGCGTCTCGACGAGCCAGATCTAACAAGCCCAAGATCTTACAATTCCGACTTCATTTGAGCATTCAAATACTTAAAATATATCAAATGATCAAATGAATCATTTTGAGTCATCCGATGAAGTGGAGTGGTTCGGATTTTGCATGTAGAGACTCCTTCAATCTATAAATAGCCCTCATATATGAGGACAGCAAGAGAGGAGAGATCTCTAAAGCTTGAAGATCCTCCAAGCACAATCGTGCCACCACTCGACGGTCATCAACCACCGCCAGCCGCTGCCGCCGCCGCTGATCCTCGCCGTCGTCAATCTCTGTCGGTCTCCATCATGACGACCTTCTTCATCAGTCGACGTCCCTCGCTGTTCACCATCATCTGCTACCACTAGCAACTGTTACCACCTAAACGTGACTACATAGTTGTTGTTCCTTCTCATATACAATTCTGTAATCCCGTTATCGGGAAAATTTTGTACTCTAAAACAGATATATAGTTGAAGGTTTTTGTTGGGCTAGGCCCCGTAGTTTTTTCCCTCTTTTCGAGATTTTTTCACATAAAAATTTTTGGAGTTTTCTTGTTCACTCTTTAAATACCTGTGTGTGTGCTGGATTTTATAACAAGGCTAAGGAGTAAACTTTCACTCTACTACAACTGGTTTCTAGCACGCAATAGTTTGGCACCTTCTGTTGGAAAAGAACCCTTCAATCACAATTTATGTGAACACCCTCGTTATAGCCAATAAAGCAACACTCATAAACGAGCCTCCCGCTCAACTCGCCACTCTCAAACCAATCCTTGAACCGGGGATGACAAGCGCCTCACTCGATAGTGACTGCCTGAAGGTGCGATAGGAATCTCTTTAGAAGATCGTGTCCGCCGAATGGAAGAGTCTCAAAATGAGATGGTACGATTTTTGCGAGGAACACAATAACCACTACCACGGCAAGCACATCTCCCCTAAGATCGATCGTTAGCCGTGGGAGGTCAAAATGCTAATCTCCTTGACACTGAAGTTCCTCCGCATAATGACCGTGATGATGATCTCCTTGACACTGCTAGTTCTACTCATCCATCACGCGTCAACCGATCGCTAATCCACTAATTATTCGGTAGCACATTCTCATCCTGACCCCACTCCATATATTATATGAATTACGACGCTTAATGCAAGACAAATTTCACCTCTAAGACGAAAACATCTTCCCCTCACCGCACTGAGGAATCCTCACCTTTAAGCTATTCTTCAACATCATATTCCTGTGGGTTTCAAGCTTCCGAGCATTGATTCCTATGATGGGGTGACTGATCCACATGAACACATCGACCATTACAGGACTATCATGCATATCCAACGAGCTCCTGACACATTGCTTTGTCAGGTCTTTCTTGTTACCCTCAAGGGGCAAGCTCGCACTTGGTTCTACTCCCTTCCAAGAGGGTCCATTCGTACCTTTGATGAACTCGCCAATATTTTTGTGGAACAGTTCATTGCAAATAGAAGGATCATTAAAGATTCCTCCCATCTCTCTGGCATTCGTCAGAATGAGGGTGAATCACTTAAGGAATACTTCCAGGTTCTTAGAAGCTCACCAAATACCTGGAGTAGACCCTGAACTATTAAGAGGAGTTTTCCTTGGAGGACTCCGTCCGGGGCCTTTTTACTCGTCACTAATGCGAGACACAGTCCGCTCATATGCCGACTTAGTTCATCATGTGAAAGCACAAATCTCTGTCGATGAGGCTATTAATGTCCATCGCAAATAATTTGAACAATCTACAGGAAAATGTAAAAGCACCCCAGGGAATGTGGACCGACTGTCCCATCAAAAGAAGCAACAACGCAACCGTGATCCCCCTCCACGGCCCCCATATCAACGATGTGAACCACGACCAGAAAAGGAATACACGTCGCTAAACACATCTCGTGTCAACCTCCTGATGGCTATTCGAGATAAAGAAAACATCAAGCGGCCGCATCCACTGAAACCAAATTCAGAAAATCAGGAGCAATATTCACTTCCATCGAAGTCGTGGACATACTACTGAGGCATGCAAACAACTCAAAGAAGAAATCGAGAGGCTCATTCAACAAGGATATCTACATTGATTTGTGAAGAATCAATCGAATCAAACAAACATACCTCTAACTGGGGGGGCAACCAGGACAGTCATCACAAAAATAATAAATTAATCATCAAACAATTGGGGAAATTGAAATAATCATAGGAGGACCAATATTATATAATCAAGTTCTCATTACCACCTCTGAAGAGCCAGAGTTAAAGAAGTCTCGTATTTGATCATTCCATCACTTTTAATGACTCTGACTTAGAAGGAGTCTATGTTCCTCATCAAGATCCAATTGTCATCAGCGTAGGGATCGGTGACCCTAAATTGACAATCACCTCTTATGTGTCCAGGCTTTTTACAATGGTAGCAAATGATCCCCTCACCTGTAAGAAATTTTTTAGTTTGAAATTTATAGTTTTTAGAATTTTTATACCTTTGATTCTTCTTCCTTAGCAAGTTCCCAAGCCTTTTGGATAGCATGACCACCTCATCACTATCACCATCCGAGCTTGAGGTGTTATGCTCATCACTGTCATCAACTTGTAATGCAATGGCTTTTCCTTTCTCCTTCTTCCTTTTGTTGAGTTATCCATCTTATCCCTTTGAGCAATAACCTATTCATGTGCTATCAAAGAACCCAAAAGTCGATCAAGTGGATAAGTAGATAAATCCTTAGCTTCACTAATACTTTTATTTTCCCATTCTTTTGAAAGACATCTAAGAATCTTATAGACTAAGTCTTGATTCCTATATGTTTTCCAAGAGAATGCAATGTGTTAATTATTTCATGAATCTAGTATACATATGAAATAGATTGAAGGAGACATATGAAATAACTCATATTCATGAACAAGTCTATTTATGTGAGCATCTTTAACTTCACTAGTTCCTTCATAAGTTATAATGAGTTTATCCCATATTTCTTTTGTTGTAATTAACATAGAAATTTTCATGTAATCATCAGGTAATAAAGCACAATGTATTACAAGCCCTATCATTTAATTCATCAAGTTCTCTTCACAGACCATTCCTCAAAAGGCTTTTCTACTTTAATTCCATTTACTTCTACGTGGGTGTATGATATTGATGTGTCAATATATACCACATCATGCATCTTGACCTCTTAAAATGTATTAATTCTATTTTTCCAATAGTCAAATGGTACACTATCTAAAAGTGGAGGTCTATGAGTGGATTGTCCCTCCGGTAGTGAACCCTTTGGGAAACTTTGTGCCATAGTGAAAAGATCACTCTTGGATGTTAAGCCAATAAAAGAGCCTAGCTCGATACCAATGTGAGTCACTATAGCACCCAAGAGGAATCGGGTGATATTGAAAATTTTAAAACTTAAATCTTAAATTTTAATTTTTAGTAGAAAATTAATTTTGATTTTATAATGACAGATACAATTCTTAATACAACAAATATAAAAGGCATAAACTAGAAGAGACAATAATAATTTTTACGTGGTTTGACCAAACCCCAAAGCCTACATCCATGCTACCACCCCTACATAGAATAAAAAAAAATAGCTTACAAATTGTACTCTCTTATAACGGCAGTACAACCCTACAATAATATGTACTCTTCTAGAAAGAGTACAACCCCAAAATAAATTTTACGACAAAAGAAAAATACAAAATAATAAATTTTGATAAAATAAATCTCTCACAAATATACCGTCCTATTCAAAAATGATCTCACAACTTATAAATGATCACTTACAACTTAAAAGTTTTGGCAAGATAATATGCTCACTTAATATTGAAATAAATATCTTAAAGTGATCTTACTAAGATGTTTAAAAATGATTTCAAAATAATTTCACAATATTCTTTTACACAATAAAATAAATTTCAGCAAGGAATAATTTATTTTATTTTTACCAAAAAGATTCTTTCGATTAATGCTAATGATCACAAAGTACTTAAATAAAATGAGTATATGATAGATCAAAGTATGCTAGTAAGCTTTTAATTAAAAAGAGAGATCTAACAAAGATAAAAATAATTTCAGCACAATAATTTATTTTTAAATGCTTAAAAATATACTTCTAAAATAGATCTAAGAATAAATGATCTTTCAAAATAAGACTAATGAAGAAATATGTCAAGAAACCAAAATAAATTTGTAGGAAGTTAAAATTTTCTACAAGTTGAAATAGATCCTACAAACTATCACAAGAGTTTATTACAAAAAAATGATTGAGAAACTTTGATGTGAAAAATAATGTCCAAAGACTAATCCACCAAAAAGTATAAATTGGAAAGAATAAATAGATGGTGAAAATAGCATGAACAACTAAATAGGATTAAAATCAAGAAAACAAACTCAAGTAATTTGAGAAGGCTTGCTTAGTTGAAGATGTTGAAGCTTCCAAACCAAGGATTTGATCTTGCAATTTTTGGAGAACACTTGGAAGGAAAATCTAAGAAATTTTCTCTTAGATTTGTTGGAGGGATTTTGAATTTTGAATGAGGAATACTTTCATAAAGAGAATGAGAGCTATTTATAGGCAAGAAGATCATATTTTAAAAATATATCATGCAAACCTCATGTTATCATCTAATAATTTAATATTCAATAAAAATATAAATTATATTAAATAAATATTAAATTTAGCAGCCAAAATTTGGCTATTCATATGTGTAAGTCAAAAGTAATCAAATATGACTCTTAATATATTCAAAGCATATAGCATGCATTCATTATAAAAATCAGCTAATGTTTAGAAAATCATAATAAATTCAATTTTAATCAAAAGTGGGTCATGTAACCTCTTAAATTAAAGGAAAAAATCCAAGAAATCCATTGGATATGAAATCAGATATGAATTCTTTGATTAGAAAATGACTTTTTCAAAAATACAAAATTTTATATATTTTTGTTAATTTTGACATGTGACATTTAAAAATTATGATATAATTTATATATAATCATAAATATGTTAGTTATCTTATAACCAGCAAATTAAAGTAAAATACTCCATTATATTAAGTAAATAAAATAATTACTCTTAATAGTTATTATCATTTATTATTTTGACAATTCAAATGCTATGTATGAAACATATAATTGAATATTAATTAGATAGAGAGTTATATAAATTAACCTCATTAAAATAATATGTTAAGTTGTGAGCAAATTGATTTATGTCAATGAACTCATATGAATAGTCATATAACCCAAAATATTGTATCTTGAGCTTCACATTATCCTTTTCATTATTCTACTCTTGCAATTTCCTCTAATGTATTAGATATGTAATTAGCAATTGATATATCTGAAACACATAAAAATATTCATTAGAACATCCAAGCATTTATTTGTTATCATCAAAATTAATTGAATTGAACGTGAGGCTAATTAAGCGAACAGCCGGGGGTCGACTCCAATGTGATCATGCACTCCCTCAAGATTGATCCGACATTCAAACTGATCATCCAGAAGAAGCAAAGTTTTGCACCTGATCTCCTCCAGACTATTGAGCAAGAAGTTAATAAGCTTCTAGAAGCGGGATTTATACGAGAGGTACATTACCCTACATGGCTAGCAAATATTGTCATGGTTAAGAAAATAAATAGAATATGGAGAATGTGTATTGATTACACTAACCTCAACAAAGCTTGCCCAAAAGATAGTTTTTCTCTTCCTCAAATTGATCAATTGGTTGATGCTACATCTGGACATCAAATGCTCAATTTTTTGGATGCTTACTCTGGTTACAATCAAATAAAAATGGACCCAATGGATGAAGAAGCTACAACATTTCAAACATATAAATGTTTATACTATTACCAAGTTATATCGTTTGGGTTAAAAAATGCTGGTGCTACCTATCAACGCCTTATGAATAAGGTTTTTAAAGATCTATCAGGCCGCACAATGGAGGTATATGTGGATGACATGTTAGTAAAAAGCTTGAAAGAATCACATCATATTTTTCACTTAGAAATATGCTTTAACCTTCTTCGACGTTATAACATGCGACTTAACCCGACGAAGTGTGCTTTTGGGGTTATGTCGGGAAAATTTCTTGGATTCATGAAATAAAGACAAATTGTACCTAGAATCTAAATGGATTTTGTTTTTTCCCAATTTCTTTACCTTGTAGGAACTAACTTCCCAATTTCTTTACCTAGAATCTAAATGAATAGTAGAGACTAACCTAGTCCTCTAGTCGTAATATAATACGCGTTGGCCTCTTAAATCTACCACTTTCACTCGGTCGATGCCTCGATGGGATGGATGCCGTGAAACTGCGTGGAAGGAACTCAACTCGTGGAGATGCGACAAGAAAAGAGGTCAAGAGGGAGATGTTATTGCGAGAGAGGCCTCTTATTGCGAGAGAGGTCGAAGCGGGGAGATGTGATTGCGAGAGAGGCCAAAGAGGGGAGTTGCGATTGCGAGAGAGGCCGAAGAGGGGAGTTGCAGCTTGCTTGCGAGAATGAGTGTGCGGCTCAGCGGGCTTCAGGGATTTTTTTGAGAGCATTAGGGAATATGGAAGATGGGAAAATTTTATTTTTGCCCATCTTATAATAAAGTTGAGGGTGGGCAATTGCCCACTCTCACATAAACGTGGGTCTGCCCATGACTAAACCCCTCTCCCCGTCCTCCTATAAGGGGGTACAGTAGAAGCAGAAGGCCTCAAACCTTTCCCTCCCGACCACCCATGGGTGCTGCCTCTACCATTCCCACAGTTGCTGCCACACCTCCCTCAGCCCAAATAATTCCAAACGAGGAACCCTCTTCCTTGGTGGCTGAGATAGCTCCCCCTGAGATCATCTCTCCACACATACATACCTCGTTGAATGACCTTAACTAACTTTCGGCACAATCTCCCCCCACCTTAAATCTGGATGAGCCTGACCATGCCTTAAATGAGGAGATGAATGAGTCTCACACCTCATATATCCTTAACTCCACTTATACAATAACCACCCGCTTGGCAGCTGCCTCTCCCCCCAAATCCTCATCAACTAGATCCCAAGAGTCTATCCCAAAAACTCAAGGGAAGCTTCCCTTGGAGAAATACATACCCAAAGTCCCTAACAATGCCTCCTTCTTTGTCCAAAATAAAAAGAAGAAAGATAAAAATCATTAATTGGTTGTCATGTCTCTCCCCAAACTAGGAAGCTGGAATGTGAGGGGTTTATTTGCGGAAGACTGGATCCGTGACTGCGCTCTTATTATCAAGGATTTCCACCTTGATATGTTTTGTCTCTTGGAAACTAAGATTAATTCAGACTCCGTTGTCAATCTAGCCTTTAAGAAGAAACTTACCCTCTTCTCTTTATAAGACAACTATGACAACTTTGATCAGACTTCTGGTGGTCAAATTTGGTGAAAATGGAACATGGATGTCCTCTCCTTTACCCCTATCATCATTAATTCTCAACTCATTCATGGAGAACTATGTCTTCCCTCCAGCCATAACTTCTTTGTTACATGGATTTATGCTCATAATGTCGCTAGTGAAAGACTAAAGCTCTGGACTACTCTTCGCCATATTTCTGCCACAATGAATGAACCTTGGCTGGTCCTTGGAGACTTCAAATGTATTCTTTATTCTCATGAGAAGGTGGGAGGTAATTCTATTCCCTCTAATCGACTGTCTGATTTCAAAGATTGTGTTAACAATGCTGAGTTAATGGATCTTACTAGCTCTAGGCTTTTCTTTACTTGGTCTAATCTTCCGGTGGACAATCCAATAAAGATAAAGATAGATAAAGCTATATGTAATTCCTTCTGGTTGGATACTTACCCTTCCTCCTCTTAGAAGGTGCCACCTCCCTTATCCTCAGATCACTCTCCTCTGATCATATCTCTTAACAATCAGTATCTAAGGAAATACTATTTTATCTTTCAGAATTATTGGGTCCATCTTCCTAATTTTCAAACTCTGGTAGAGGCAGCTTGGTCAAAATTCTTTTATGGGGATCTTATTATGGTTCTACTCATAAAGTTACAATTGGTTAAAGAGGCCCTCAAAAATCAAAAGCTGGATTCATCTTCTCTTAAGCAGCAAATTTTGAATCTAAAGCATGACAGAAGGTGCATCTAAAACTCCTAGAAAGTGAGCCCACTAATGCCTACTATATCCATAACATGAATGAAATTAATTCTAAATACCAAAAGACAGTTAGAATGGAGACTCTTTGGGTGAAGCAGAGAGATAAAATATCATGGCTTTCCCATGTAGATGATGATCTCAAGTTCCTTTACTGTTCTATTAAGGAAAGGCGAAATACCAATCAAATTAACTCCCTTCTTGTAGAGAGGGGTACAATCTCATTGCCTTCTGAAATGGAAACTAAAATTTGTATCTACTATTCAAACCTCTTCAATAAACATTACCTTGATGATTTGTCTTGCTTGGACATCCCGACTGGTTCTACCATTAACCCCTCCCATTTGGATGAAATAGGTGGCCCTATCACTGACATGGAGATTATTAAAGCTCTTCATAGTATAAATGAAGACAAAACACCCGGCCCTGATGGTTTTACTTCCAAGTTTTTCATTCACTGTTCAGATATTGTTGGCAAGCAATTCTTGTTAGCTGCTCATCACTTTTTTAGTACTCGGAAATTGCCTAAGGCTTTCAAGCATAGTATTATTATCTTAATTCCAAATATTAAACATTCAAACATATTGGTAGACTATAGACCAATCTCTCTTTGCAATATATTTTACAAAGTGATTGCCAAAGTCATTGCTAATAGGCTCAAGCCTTTCCTCCCCTCTATTATTCACCCTGCTTAGTCTGCTTTCATTAAATAAAGAGATATTGCTAATAATATTACAGTGGCCCATGAAATTTTCTCTGACTTTGGTAACATACAGTCTCACAATCACTTTTATACTAAGATTGACCTTCATAAGGCCTTTGACAGTGTTAATAGAAGAATTGTCATCCAGAGGATGCTTCAGAAGGGGTTCCCCAAGGTGTTTGTGGACTGGATTGAAGGTTGTATTTCAGACATTCCTTTTTCTATCATCTTGAATGGTCAATTAGAGGGATTCTTTAAATCTTCTAATGGTTTAAGGTAGGGATGTCCTCTTTCCCCTTTTATATTTGCTTTTGTAATGGATATCTTCTTCTATCTTCTGAAGAGGAAAGTGACGGATTCCTCCTTTAAACCGATTGATGTAGGTAATTGCTTCATCTCTCATCTCCTTTTTACTGATGATATTTTAGTTGTTGGTGAAGCTGAGCCTTCCTCTGCGGAGGCACTCAATGAAGTCTTGGGGTGCCTTTCTACCTTAACAGGTCTCAACGTAAACCATGCCAAATCTCAAATATGTTTTCTTAAATCATATGGGGTTTCAAGTAATATATGTAATATCCTGAATATGAAGGAGAGAAACTTCCCCCTTAAATATCTTGGTCTTCCCCTTGTTGGGGTCCTCTCAAATCTCTCCACTTTTCTGCTCTTCTTGATAAGCTAACATATTGGCTAGCGTGTTGGAAATCAAAATGGATTTCTTATGGGGGTAGACTCCAACTCATCCATTCCTCCATAAATAGTTATCTTACCTAATAGCTCCGGGCTCTTGTGATATCTAAGTGTATTCTCAAAAAAATTACCTCTCTTACTGCCAAATTCTTTTATCATGGGGGATGTGGTAAAAAAGATGTATCCCATCTCGTGGTTTAGGACAACCTTACCTAGAGACAAGGGTGGCACCAGGTTGGTTTCTATCAATATCCTTAATGTCTTATGCAAAACTAAGGTCTTGTGGAAATTGCTCCATCATTCTTCATCCTAGCTGAATGGAACATAAACAAATATGGATTTATTTGGGAAAAAACTCAGCGCTCCTTAGCACTATGGAGAGAGATCCATCTTTATCCCACAAGATTTAAAAGGAATTTACTTTACTCTATTGGTGATGATAGCCGCTTCTCCCTCTTCTTCGATCTCTGGTATAAGGGTAAATCTATATTTGAGATGTGTGGGGCTGAATGTTTCTCCCTGATCAACCTTCCTAAGGACTCTACTCTTAGTGGGCTGATCAGGAATGGTGCTTGGGCAATACCTGACTATTCTACAGGGGTTTTCTAGACTGTGCACAAATCATTAGGCAAACTACTTTACATTCTAGGCAAAACACTATTCATTGGAATGGCGAGACTGGATTTGGGAATAAATATGTCCTGAGAAATATTTATGATTCACAATCATCGGTGGATTGGTCAAATGATATTTGGTTTAAAGGGTATGCTATAAACTTTGCTGTTTTTTGCTGGATGGCCATTCAAAATTATCTCAAAACTTCTGATGTGCTTTGTCGAAGAGGCCTTGGCTCTATCTTGGATTGTACCCTATGTAATTTTAAAAAAGAATCACATGCTCACCTATTCTTTGGCTGCCCCTACTCTCTAAGAATTATTAGGTCTCTCTTGCCTAATGGTAGTTTATTTTTTTTCCACCTGACACTTCATATTGTTCTATCAGCTACTTCCCTAATTGATCATAAAGTCTTGAAGAGACTTTACTTGTTAATTGTGGCGGTGTCGGTCTACACTATTTGGTGTGAGAGGAATAAAAGGTTGTTTGCTAACCATTGTTGTTCTCTAAATTCCATCTCTCATGTAATTAAAGTTAAAGTGACAGCAAAAATTTGTCGTTAGCCTATTATCGGGAACTCTGTTATTCTTGATCATCCCCCATAGTTGGGGTGTTTTTTCGGAGTTCTGCATTTTTGATTTTGGTCTTTTGTTGATGCTTTTATGGTGTCTTGCCGATTTCGAAAGTAGCAATACGTAACTGAACGAAGTACAGAGTGAATACTTGTTGTGCTGGGAGTTCTTGTATGGACTACAGGAATACATTCCTTGTTGGGATCTTTGATCTTGCTTACATGTCTACTGGGCCAATGTTTTGGGCGTCTTTCCGTTGATGCTTTTGTGGTGTCTTGTTGTTTTTGGCTGGTTCTTTCTTATGTGCTTGCTGCAGTTTTCTGTGATTACTTGTTATGTTGGGAGTTCTTGTATGGACTACAGGAAAACATTCTTTGCTTGGGTCTTTGATCCATCTTACGCGTCTGCTGGGCCATTGTTATTTTCAGGCTATTTTTTCTGCTATGCTCTGTGTTCTGGAAATGCTGATCGGTGTTAGTCGGTAGCTGGTGCTTATGGATTCCTATGTATGCTGGGTGGTTGTTTTTTTGTTTTTTTTTTGTTTTTAATGAATGATGATGAGACAGGTGCTGCTCGGTTCTATACTTGGCCTTTTGCAGCCTTTTGGTGCTCCCCCCTGGATGGACTGCATCTGCAACCTGGAACAGCTCTCTTTACCCTGCGGTGCTCTCTTTTTCTTCAGGTTGGATTCCGATTCCATTGGCGGGCAGATGCCGTCAACCGTTGGTAGCTCTTTTTTGGGTTAATTGACTTGTGTTTGATGTTGTCCTCTTATGTTTTTGGTCTCTGAGTCCATTGAGCTGTTGCTCTACTTGTTATTTTTTTGTTAACTTATTATAGTTTTCCTTTCGACTCCTGGTTTTATCTTATACTTGTAATTTGTTACCTTATACTTCGGAATGAAATTGGACTTCGTCCTCAAATTTTTCAAAAAAAATAGGCAGAG
Source organism: Cymbidium sinense (assembly GCA_021442155.1). Classification (NCBI taxonomy): domain Eukaryota; kingdom Viridiplantae; phylum Streptophyta; class Magnoliopsida; order Asparagales; family Orchidaceae; genus Cymbidium; species Cymbidium sinense. The sequence continues at coordinate 55,524,761 of CM038229.1, forward strand.
CGCCGGCTGCACCACCAAGCATTAAATATGGGACAAAAGATCCAATGTTATTAAAATCGAGGACCATCTTACTCCTTGTTTCCCTCTTTCGACGGCACCTTTGACAACGAAATGGCAACCAATTTCCACGTCGCGAGATATGATCGCTCTGATCAACACAACAACCCATTACAACAGGCATATTATTTAAGAAATCTTCCTCAGAAATCACGCGATTCTTTTTGATTCAATTGTGAGACAATAAAGAACGCAACGAACGAATGAGGACTGATTCGATCAAGGCGATTTCTTCTGAATCCTTTGTAAATCCATTACCAAACACCCATGAGGGATTTTGGCGAGAAGAAATCGAGATGGCGACAGCGCAAAGAGAAAACTGATTTACCATTCAATTATTAGAAAGATTTACATAAATATCACATAATTCTTATATATTTATATATCTAATATTTTAAATTTTAAATTTAATATTTACTATTTTTAAAAAAAATATTCGAAAAAGTGCATTTAACTTTAACAATATAAATATGATGATATTTTTGATATGATATTTAAATTAAGATATATTATATATAAAAATAATATTTTAAATGAAAATTTTAATATTATATATGTAAATAAATATAAATTGAATGTATGTACGCACTCAGATAGACCCACGTTTACTTTTTCTTCTCAATTTTTTTGCAAATTTTAATAAATAAGATAAGAAAATTATTAAATTAATGATATAGGACTGTCCACAAAATTGATGTTTGAATTATGCTAATTTAATATTCTCATATATATAAGATTTAAATAACAATTTTGAAATATTAAATTCATATTTATATAGTCCTATGACAATTTTGTGACAAGTTTGTAAGCAGGCTACCCAAATTCGCTCAATTTGCATCTTTAGGCAAGTATTTTGACTCAAATTTCAAAACAAGTCAAGTTATCATCAATGAATAAAAATTATATTAAATTATTTTAGTATATAACTTAATACAATTAAATTTATTTTAAGATTAGTGTAATATAAATTATTTTTATGAAAAACTAACCAGAAATTAGATTCAATAATTTTTAAAACTCAATTTTATATAATTTGTATTAAAATATTTTCAAGATTTTTTTTCGGAAATAATTAATGTTTATTGTAGGATGATTTTTTTAATTATATATTTATTAGACCAATTAAGATAAACTATTATTATTAACATTTAAAATGTGGTTTGATTTTCTCTTCACCCTTTATTATTTGTTGAACTATAGTTAGTTTTCCGTCTCCGTTCATCGCTCCCCCTCTGTCTCTATCATCTGATTGGTCTCTCGGTGAAATTTTATTGCCGGAATTAGTTCATTAATTGTTGATTAAAATTTGTACAATCAGATGATAGAGACAGAGGGAGAGCGATGAATGGAGACGGAAAACTAACTATAGTTCAACAAATAATAAAGGGTGAAGAGAAAATCAAATCACACTTTAAATGTTAATAATAATAGTTAATCTTAATTATTTAATTAGTAAATGTCACTTTTGCGCCGGCAGACCCACGTTTATGTGAGGGTGGGCATTTTTGGAAAATTTTGAGGGCTAAGCCCAATGTATTCCAAAGTGTAAAGTAACAAATACAAGATGAGATCCAGGACAAAAGAGACGTTTAGAAATTAAAACAAACTACACAGAATAAACTGGACAGCCATATCTATGCATCAAAACAAGAAAAAAAACAATGGACTCAGAGATTAGGACGAAGAGTGAAGATCGCCTGTTCATAAAAAGCACCCTCGGTTCTCCATCCAAGGGATCATGACCAAAACCCGAATATAAAGGAGAGGTATAAGAACCGGTTGCAGATACAGTCCCTCCTGAAGGAGTGCTCAGCTGCAACAGGTATAAGAACCAACAGCTTCATTCTCATCATAGTCCATTCCAAAAATCGTCTCCCATATATAAAACCAATGAAGAACAGGCCAGCCTTTACTATCAAATGCAGGATAACCTCCCTCCAACAAAAACCATGCTCCTCGAAATCATCCAGAAAACAATAACACCCGCTTTCCAATGTAAAACCAATCGATACTGGAAGCATGCCATCACCAGAAAAACGAGAAAGACCCCCCTGCAAAAATATTGCAAAAACGAAAACTTCCCCCTACAGGTACCATGAATATCAAGAACACCCATGCCACATCGATAAGGTAAAACAAGACAAAGAAAGAAAGTGTGATAGGTTAAAAAAGAGTCGATATGAGAATGTTATTAAGGTGGCTTCAGTTGACCCCACCGATTCATCAATTCTTGCAAGAACATAGCCCATGAATCCTTATGTTTCCATCTTTTGAGTTTTGCAACAACTCTGTCTTGAATCAGAGAAGCAACAGAGAAGAAGGAAGAGGCAGAAGAAGAGAAGAGACGGTTATTCCGCTCTCTCCAAATGGAATAAACCGTTATAGCAGTGATCAGGTAGTGTAATCTGGTAAGAAATTTGTTAGTGAGGTCCTCCACATTCTAGGACTTGGAGAGTAGAGAGAAGGAAAAGCGTCCATGAGGTACGCTCTAATTAAACTCATGAGAAAGGGCATTCAAAAAAAAGATGAGCATGTGTTTTAGAGGAATTACAAAAGCGACAAGTAGATGTAAGTCCCCCCTCGGCAAGGACATGGATGTTTTCAAACCTCCCATATATGCTAACCAACAGTAGAGTGCAGGATTTATGGCATATCCCTTGAACCAGATTTCTTTGCTCCAACCCATATCAGGGAGATGTTCAAATATAGCTCTCTTAAAATATTTATTAGAAGGTGTATTCTGTTTGCACAAGATATCATCATCTCCCTTAATCAAGAGGGAGTAAATATTCAAAAGAATAGAATTAGCATTGGTGAGATATGAAGGAAGATGCCAGTGCCCGTTGACGATTATGGATTCCAACTTAGATTCGACCAGAGGAGCTAATAAGTATCTCCCTTGAGAACCTAACAAATCCGAAAGAGAGGCTCCTTCAATCCAGGGGTCATGAAAAAGAAAGAAGTCCTTACCATTGCCAACCTGATAGGAAAGTTTGCTCTTAAATCTAGTGGCAGTGGCCTTAATGGTTTTCCATAAAGGAGAAGCTTTAAGAGAGGAATTCCACAAAGATCCGTATTTTGTCTTACACCATTTAGCAAAGATAGAGTCTCCTTTGCAAATTTTCCATAAAATTTTTAGCTTACTCATTAGATTAAGTGAGGATGCAAATAAGAGGCCTATACCCCCCTTATCTCTGGGAAGCGTTGTACGTGACCATGAGATAGTATGTAGCTTTTTGGCCTCTCCCGAGTGATAGAAAATTTAAAGGGAACATATCCTCTTTATAATTCCAACCGGGATAGCAATAGAGACCAAACCAATAAGAGAGGTAATTGTTCACCAAGAAGAAGAAGAAAGATAAGAACTTACATTTCCACTTAACCATGATTGTAGTTTATCAAAAAGAGGATTGAAGTAAGCTGATTTTAGAGGACCCTTTACCAAAGGTAGGCCAAGGTACTTAAGAGGGAAGGATTCTCGATTAATACCAAGGGAACTAAATCCTCCAACTTTTTACAATTTTTAGAAAAGACAATAGAAGATTTATCTGGATTAATTTCCAGTCCAAGGTAAGCTTGAAGAGAACCAAGAGAGGACTTAAAGGAACAATTGGTAGCAGAAGATGCTTCTCCAATAGCTAGTAAGTCATCGGCAAATAGAAGATGTGAGATGTGACAATCACCATGAGTAGATTGTAGATGATTAACCTCCCCCACGTAATACAAGAAAGTGTCCATAGCAAAGGTGAATAGGAATGGAGATAGAGGGCAGCCCTATTTAAGCCCATTTGATGAAGAAAAGAAACCTTTAATATTTCCATTTAATACAATAGAGAATGGTGCATCCATAATACAAGCTTCCACCCAATTTACAAACCTGTCATGAAAACCTTTCCTTCAAAGACGATGTAAAAGAGATTGCCTATTGATTTTATCAAAAGCCTTCCTTAGATCAAATTTTGCTAAAAAGAGGTTGTTGACATTAGGGGAAGAGAACTCATTACAAATTTCATATGCCAAGGACAAATTATCGGAAATGTCCCTACCATGAATAAAGGCTGATTGAGCATAGTTAATAAGATGAGGTAGGGTCTTCTTTAATCTAGATGCTAGAACCTTTGCAATGACCTTATATATAGTGTTATAAAGGGAAATAGGCCTATAATCCGCAATCAAATTAGAATGTTTGATCTTAGGAATAAAGGTGAGGATAGAATGCTTGAACCGAATGGGAAGCTTGGAGGTTTTGAAAAGTATTGGATTGATAACAACTCTTCCGGCATTCCCAAGTGGTGAAAATTTAGAGTTAAAGCCATTGGGCCCCAGACTTATTCTCACTAATGTAAAGTGCATTCTTAATCTCCTGATCCGAGATATCCATGGCCAGTTCAGCCGCTTGGTCAGAAGAAAGGCATTCACCCATTAGGAAATCCTGAGAAGGGAGTATAAAAGGATAGCTTTGGTTGAACAGAGAAGAGTAGTACTTACAAAATTCTGTTGCAATAGAATTATGCTCAGAAACTATCCCATTCGGCGTTTGTATTTCTCTAATGAGGTTGGCATTCTTCCTCTCTTTAATAGAGCAATATAGGAATTTAATATCATCGTCAGATTGTGTAAGCCAGTGAGACTTTGCCCTCTGCTTGATCCATAAGCTTTCTTTCAAAGAGAGCTCCATATATTTTCCTTTGATTTCTTTCGCATCCAGAAGTAATGAGGAGTTGCAAGGATCTTTATCTAGTAGATCCATAACCCTCTTTTGATCAATTAACACAGCTTCCAATTGTAGCTTAATAGAATCAGGGTTCCAAGTCACGCTCTTTAATGCAATTTTCACTTCACTTACAAGAAAGAAGAAGAGGGGATCCCCGAAAATAACTTCCCAAGGCAGCAGTTCCTCAAAAGCGGCTCCAGCCCAAAATTTTGAAGAGAAACCGATGAGGGGAATATGGGAAAAGCGGGAAAAGTTACAATAGGTGAATGGTCTAAGGAAAGAGGGAGGACTTTATAGAAGGAGGAAGGAAAGTGGTCCAATAATAAGTAATGAAGACACGGCCGAGCTTGGAAGAGATGGGATTGTGAATCTATTGATTGGACCAAGTGAAGAACAAACCAGAACTTGGAAGTTCCAAAAGCTCACAGTCGTTTAAACAATTTTGAAATCTAGAGAGTTGTTAAGGGAGATGGGGTTTCCACCAACTTTTCTTGACTAGTAAGAAGCTAAAATCACCCATAAGGATCCAAGGGGAGGTAGTAGAACTAGCAATATTCCTGAGTGAATCCCACAGAAAGACTCTATTTCGAGCATCATTATCTGCATAAATACAAGTTAGAAGAAAAGAAGGATTACCGGGGACCTTTACCCAACCATGAATCAATTGATGGTTCTTGGAGATAGGATCAAAATGCATTCTGTCAGAGTTCCACTTAATCCATATTCGACCACCCGCCGAACAATCGAAGTTGGAGAAACTTGCTTCGGGTTGAAGCAGAGGTTCAAGAAGAGGGGATGAGCACAACGACTCACTATGGAGCTTAGTCTCCAAGAGGCACAGCAAGTCAAGATGGGAACTTTTTATGATTTGCAAACAGTCTAACTTCCTACCTACCGTAGAAAGTCCTCGAACATTCCAACAACCCAAGGTAGGCTGTGTCATTGGGAGGAAGAAGTGGAGGGCTTCCTGCCCTTTTTTTTGTTCCCTTTTTGTGTTGTTGGCGACGGATTGGATGAAGATTTGGAATGATCCCCTTCAATTAGATTCTTACTCGGGGTTTTAATACCTTTGTCTGTGGAATTGCTGATATTTTCACGATTGGGTGATGCAGTGATCGTAATAACCCCACATGAAAACAGTGCTTTTGCAAGGGTTGGTTCAGTATGCTCCATAGGGTCCAAGGTCACTTCCTCTATGTCTCGTGGCTTAAGATTCCAGTTTTCTTTTTAGTTCTTCAAGTTGCTTTATATTGATTCAGTTCTTTTGGTTTGTGGACGCCCATTTAAAATTGTCATTTTGTATTGATTGTTGATAGAGTCTTCTGCCTTTAAATTGATTTAGTCTCTTCTCTTTATTCTTTTGCTTATGTATAGTTCCTGTTATATCACCAACCATTTTTGGTTGGTACTCTATAATATGGTAAAAGAACATAAGGGAGGAAATGTGGAAAATGTGTCAATAAAATTTTATTTTATGTCAAAACATGATAACTGTATCTACTTCAACTAGTATATCACTAGGGTTGTCAAAATAGCTTGTCGTTTATGAACAACAATTTTTAAATTGAGCAGTAGAACTAAATCTTTATCTATAATATAATTGAGATTCTAGAAGAAATATCAGCTTCATATAGAAAAACTTCTAATCCAACGAAATTAATATAGGCAAGTCTGAAAGAAATTTAAATTCACATTTTAATTATCCGGATATTAATGTCGATTGTTAGTTCAACAAGAAAAACTTTCCTCTCGCCTCTGTACAGAAATAGAGCTCAGTCGAGCTTAACCCATGAGTTTGAGTCGTTGTGCTCGAGCTCAGAGCTACACTGAGAGTCGACTGTTGGTTTATACCCCTAATTTAAGCCATTCTCTTTGTGCAATCTGTTATAAATAGAACACTTAAGGGGCAATGATACGATTGCAGCAGATGATGTCCCCTCAGCCTTAATGGAAGACGCTCAGGTGGTAGCATCAAGACCAAAGAGATCTCATAGAGCTCCTACCTGGATGAAGGACAAAAAGGAACAAGGTGATTACGGGTCCAGATATTACATATCCTTATAAATTGTGTTATTTTGCATATGCTAGTGGCTACATGGCACCTTTTATTAGTACAGTTTGTTGAGGTAGTTCTCAGAATTGCAGGTATAGTGGAATATAAAACAAATGTAATAGAGAGAAGGATAGAGAATTTAGTCTTATTCCTCCTTCTCCTCTGCTCTTTCTTTCGTTATTCTCCTCAGTTCCTTCTTTCTTCTTCCTGGACAATTTCTTTCAGGTTGGCTTACAGGAAGAGCATATGAGGCAATCAAATATTAACCATATGAATCGTCCAAGCTTAGCCGGATAAGGGAACTGTAGTAATTGTGTAACAAACAAAACGAGCTGGACCAGGCTTCCGTTGCCACCCCTCCCAAAGTCACTACGGCCAACCATCAATTTAGTTCGAAAGATTTTTGACAACATCATGACCATTCGTAACTAATAAAGGGCCTAATTGTCTTTACACAGTTCAATTGAGCTATAGGGTGACACGGGTAGGTGAAAATTGTTTCATTAGCAATTATGGAGAGTTTTTTCAGTTGATAAGTTTCCCCAAACCCTATTTCGAGTGAAAACGAAACTTGCTCTACCTTCCCCAAACCTCCCAAATACCATTTTAACCAAACGCCATCAAGCCCAGTCCGGCATAGGTGGTTCTTCATGTTCGGCGTTCCATTAGAGCTGAAGTCTTCACAAAGGTTGCTCCTCAGATGAGATACGACTCGGTTTAAGGTAAGCTGAACTCTTTCTATTTCAATTATACGTTGGAGCATTGTGAAACAAACTTTGATCCTTGGATAATCCCACCAGGATAGCTAGAGCATCGATTTAGATCCTTTTAGTGTAGGGTTTCTCAAACCATGGCCTAGATTGCTCGCATCATCTTCATTTTAAGAGACAGTGAGTGGTTGATGCAAGAGATTGAAGTCGATTCCAGGATCGTTTGATCTTTTGGATTAAATTTCCATAAATGATTAAAAATTCATAAAAAATCTCAAATAAAAAATCAATTAGATTATCATAAAAGTTATAAAAACTAGTTAAGGTTTTGCATATGCTATAAAATACATCTTCATTTCTTTCATGAAAGATGTGCTTGTGACATTTAGGATGCTTAAGTGGTGGATTTCATCCACAAAGTGAATCTTACGTAGCTTGACGCATTCTTTAGAACTACTAAATAATTGAAACACACAAATAAAGCAAAATCTAGATAAAATATTTCAAATTACTAATCACTTAAATTGAAATAATTTTTTTACTAAATTAAATATTATTTAAAACTTAGAAAATAGAAACATAAAGTGCAACTTAAGTGGACATCCACATAGCCTAGCACACATCAGACTTGTTTATTAGAATACAATCCATAGACTTTTTGGTTAGAGATGATTGTTCTTTCCTGTTATTTTGATGTGATGTTATGTTGCATTTGTTGTGCTGTTAAGATATATTTGCTTTAGGTTATATGACTTTTAAGATAGTTTTGTGATGATGTTAAAATTTTATTAGAACTAGACTAATATTATTCTCTATATGCGGTCGTCTTTAAAGGGGGTACACTACGTGAATATTATTAATTTTAAAATTAATGAAATTTCGTGCAAGTGTTGCTTATAAGTGTTAAATGATAAAATACTTAAAGCCTTTTAAGCACGACCAATAGTACAAGTCTATTAGTCGAAGTTTTTGTCCGGCCTATATAAGGATAGAGTTTTGCTACACATTTTTACTTTTCTTCTGAGGTGTATAGCTTTACCTGATTGCATTGATCTTTGTTTTATTAATTTATTTGATTGCTTTTGATGTTTACTTTGTTTGTTCACTAGAAATACCTACTTTTTTAGATTTATTTATGTGATTATTTATGTTTGTTGTAGTTTGGATTTGTGTGATAAGCTCTTAGGATAAAAAAATTTTCTACCCAATTAATTAATTTACATATATAATAAATATAATTCATAACAAAAACATTTTTAAAGACTTAAGCCTAATTAATAAAATCAACTAGAAATTCTTAGGATGTTAAATTATAAAGCATATTATTTCTACCCCTTTGATTTGGCTCTTCATCCATTGCACAAAAGAGGGTATCTACATAGTGAGGATGACATTTCTTCTTGAGGAAGACTGCCTCTAAAAATTGATTATTTGTTAATCGTTTTCTTTAATACATTCATAATAAGCATAAATTGCATACCTACAACTATTAAACAAATTAAAGTGTCTAAATAAAAAAATATATATAAAATAGAAATTATTGTATTTGTTAAATGCATAGCATATCCACATAGAATTTATATTTAGTGGCTAAGTATAGGCTTAAGAGTTTCATAATTAATAGCAACCTTACTTATATTGCATTCATATGTGACTGAGCTTTATAATTTTAAAAAGTTTAGTGGGTTAGCTGGCTGTCTTTTCCAAACAGGGTTGTAAATCCAATAGAGTTGTGTCGATTTAAGCTTCAAATAAAGTTGAAATCTATAAGTCTTTTATCATTAGATTAAGTTATGTGTGACTACTTTGTAGTAGTTCTCTCCCTAGTTTAAGTTCTGAGACTGATCATTTCTCTTTAACCATTTTATAAGTTCTCATTTTTTCCGGCTTATTTATAGTCTTGTGTCAACAAATTATGAGTTTCAAATTTCTAATAAAATGATTACCTCAAAACATAAATAAATTTGAATATTAAAATATAAAGCCCAACAAGTCTCAAATTTTTAATAAAATATAATTTTTAATATATTAATGATCGCAGTGGTCATCTTAAATTACATTTAAAATAATAATAAATAAAATTTAAATTTAAATTTAAAAAATGATTTTGAATAGTTGGATTATTATTTAATGTCTTAAATGTGAAAATATAAATTTAAGGTTTATTTAAGGTAATTTGTCATTTTGCTTCATTTTTTAAATTACAATAATATTTTTATTTAGCTATGTTCTTTTTTACTATTTTTAAATATTTTATAAACATAGGTAAATTTTTGTAATAAAATTTATTGCATTGTGATAGTTGTAAGAAAAAATAAAATTTTGAAGAGTTAAAAAAATTGATAATACTCAATTAACTTTCAAAAAATAAAAGTATCTTCTACAATAGCTATTATACAACTATATTTTTTTTTCAAGAAAAAATTATCCTAAAAGCCTTCAAATATTGAGACTAAATCTTAGAATTTTAACTCTAGGAAGTTTCAAAAATCTTACGCGTGGAACATTTTTACTAAATTTAACTATAGCTTTTCGAAACAAGAAGTGGGAGAATTGAAAACAGGCCAATGGTGGTTTAAAATACGAGCGGAGTTTTATAGCTCATGTCTCACTTAGTCTCCACGAAAAGCCCCATCTTGTATGCGGTCACTCAACAATCACTCGAACTTCCTGCATCTAGCTATTCGAAGCTCTCTTCCTTCATATCATTCTCTACGTCTAACCCAAGCTTTCATCCAACTCCTCAAATTGTCGCACCACCCCTGTTCCCGTGAACTTCCCTGCATTCCTACAAGAATGAATTAAGTGAAAATGAGTTCACTCACTTATTGATTTCTCTGGCTCCCATTTTCGCAAGTGAATCCTATTGCTCTAAAAGTGGTCAATAGTGGTCGATCAAAAATAGCATTGCAAGTGATCATTGCATCGACAATTATAAAGTCGTTCATAGCCGTGAATTGATTTTGTCCTTCTCCTCAAATCAATGGGAGAGTAATCAACCCTTCTATTATTACTTTCTAGATAATCCATAAAGTGGTCCAACTGTGATGCAAGTTCTGAACTCTTTATGTTCATCTTGTTAAATACTATTTTGAATGTGATACTTTTTTGAATTTTCTTGTATCAATCAATATACTCCCAATCTAATGGTTGGCGATTAGGATTGTGATGATTTATGCATCATTGTGGGGTTGACAACTTCATGTCATTCTTTTTTCATAAAGCTAATAGGTACAAACGTTGTGCTAGGTCTTAGGACATAGCTGCTAAGTTAATCTCTCATGATCTGAGTTGCTACAAACTTGCTCGTCGACCTGGCTCGCTGTTTCCATCAAAAATGGTATGTATGATATGTCATTTCAATATTTTCGATATCACAAACTCAGTGAAGTTAATTTGAAAATGTTCTTGAATCCAAAATTTGGCTATACAAATGAGAATAATAGGTGTTATTTTTAATCAAAATGTTCAAATATTTTAGAGCAGTTATTCACCACATAAAACTTGTAGATCAATAGCTTTGCAAAGGATGTGAGATCATTGATGATAAATTCACACCTTATCATGTGAGTTGTATGAAGATATATGAATTTTAGAATGATCGAGCTTTGTGCATTTCTTGACTATAGAAAAAGTATGCCAACTTGGAGCATGTATCATGTCTTGTATCAAGATGGGAGAGATAGAGGTAGAAGAGATTTATTCCATATCATGATTTCTTCATAATGATTTAATCAATTAAGTCCTCAAACATGCTCACACATCGATGATTTTAACATTATTTTAATGAATTTGACAAGAAACACATATTTATTATAAATTTGTATTATTTGGAAACCATTTAATTACAATTTACAATCAGATTAGTCTTTTTAAAGATTAGTCTTTTTAAAGTTGATTTAAGTGTGTTTGTGGGTTTATTTGCCAAAAAAAAAATTTACACTAAAAATACTCAAAATTTTCATTTCTTTAATATAAATGTAACAACTTGATAATTATATTTTGTTTAGAAGTTGAGTTAACAACTAAATTAAAATTGTTGGTTTTATATACTTCAAACTTGAATCTATTCTGAAAAAAAAAAATCTATAAACCCCTCTACAAATTAAGCTAATAATTATATTTAAATCAGCATCATGATTCAAATTATTAAATAGAATTTATTTGTATTCTTTCTCATTCATACAAGATACAAATATGCTGTGTCGGCCTTCTATCATATTTCCACATTTTTGATGCTTTTGAGTCTGTTAAAATTTTCACTCAGTACGAATATTTTTTCTCGACAGATTTGCGGCGATTCCTTTGTCTCATATCTACTACCTAATTGGAGGAATAGTGAAGGGAGAGAAATATGGAGCGTCCAAGCTAAGGCCGCTTTTCTCGTACTAATAGTGAGCTGGTATTTGAATTGTCTATAGTTTTCCCTTCTTTGTCTTTTCTTTCTCCCCATTCTATTATATGTTGATTTCTTTCGTTTGCAAGGCGAATCGGATCTTGTGTTATTATGTCTTTTTTATGTTTAAATTTGTTTTAATTTTGGATTTGATTTTACTGTCTTAGTTTCTTATTAGAACTTCCTTTTTGGGGTTCCTTTTAGGAGTTTTTTTAAGATAATAATTGAATTTTTAAGGTTCAAAAGAACTAATGATTTGTTCATGTTTCTATATCCTCCATGAATTCTTATCCTCAATGTTTTAATAAAGTAACAAATTATAGTACTTTCACTTCATTATTCATGGTAAAAATCATATTGAAGTACGATTGCCCTTCTGGTAGATAAAATCTTGCGTAAGAGAATGAGCACCTAAAACACTTTATTGTAGTGCTTTTTTTATACTTTGTAGTCGTCACCATCTTAGCTTATCTTAGCTTATGTATGAGCATGAATAATAACATAACAATATGAATCAACAACTAATTGTATTGTAACATTTTTTGCAACTAGTCCATAAGAAGCAAAGTAGTGACATTGATAGCATTGCAGCAATATTGATAGAGTTGTCCAAGGGATCCTTGGAGATTCTTTGGTGGTTAGCTACATGGTTGGGATCAAAGTACTTATGAGTTGTATATATTTGTTAGGAAAAATAGGAAGAGGATGTTGATCTAATATATTAAAGCTATATATATATATATATATATATATATATATATATATATATATATATATATATATATATATATATATATATATATATATATATATATATATATATATATATATCTTTAATGTCCTAAGTCAATGAAATGTTGATGTTTTATTTTAGGTTGACCATCAAACTTGAAATTTTTTTCCAAGATTAATAAAATTAATTAAAATGCGAATTGTATAGTAAGTTGTGAAATTGTTTTAAAACCAGCCTTATCTTCATATAAGCTATAGCATATGGTGAATGTTTTATGATCAACATCATCCTATTGCAAGATCTCTCGTTCATGAGACTTCTATCACTTAGCAATTAGTCCTAGTTGTCTTTGCGGTTTGAATAAAATTATAAACAATTTAAACATGATATATAATGAAAATTAAAAAACTAATAACTGGCAGTGGCATTTGGATAGTAGCTCTATGTGGAAAATTGAATGCTAGTGTTGGTGATCATATTGATGTAGCATATTGCATAAAATGGTGAATTTTTTTAATGATTTTCTCATAGATTATTAGTGCTATATATAAAAAAAATATTAGAGATATAACAAATAAAGAAGCTAAATATTAACATCATTTAATTATTCCTAATATATATGTTATAACATAAAAATAAATTATTACACTAAGATACTTTGGTAAGAATTGCAAAGAAAATTATGGATACATTGATAACATGGTAAGAATAGTTGGAAGAATCATTGAGACATTATTAGCTCACATAGGATTAAGATTTTGTGCCTATGATATAGAAATCTTGTAATGAGAAATAAATGGAGAAAATAAAATTAGGTGAATATCCAACAAATAGCTATTTGAATTATGAATTTTATAGGCAAATTAAGAATATATCATTTTTTTTAGAATAATTGTTTATTAATCACATATTTATTTGGGGTAGTGAAATATGGTAAAAAATTAAAAGAAAAAGTATGGCCATATATTAATAGGATATTCAAAGAATTAAGAACATCTTGATATAGCAAATACCACTCTTGTGCACTTAGAAAAGGATTGAGATATAAATGCATATTCTATATTTATTTGGAAAGCATCAAATGTGTTGGACAACATGTAATATGATATGATCCCAAATCCTCTAATTGCCAAATTATAATATACAACAATAAGAATTACAATGATATGATTTCGATGCGGAAGACCAAATCTACAAATGATTCAGAATATCAATTTTTTTCTTTTTCTTATCTCTCTATTATGTTTCCCAAGTATAGATTTATGTTTCTTTGTTTTTTTTTTCATTTTATGAATCAGCAGGTTAAGAGTTTTTTCTTATTAGATTTACATGCAATAGTAGTAGATCCGTATTAGATGCGTTAGTGATGTAGTAGTTGGGTTTGGGTTTTAGGGATTTAATTATTTTTATCTTCTGACTTTCCTTTTCTTGTCAAGGTGCTCTGTTTCTTATAGATCCAGTGTTATGTATTTTTTTAGATGATCTGGATGCATTCTTTTTGGGATCTTGATGATTCTGAATGTTTCTAATTTATTTAGTATTAATTCAAGGTTTCTTTTTGACAATATGTGTTAATTTATTTTTTAAGATGGAAGCAGTGAGACCTCACAATATTAAAGTATATAAGATTTTAAAGCATAAAGAATTCATACTATGCAGCTTTGTAACCAAACCTATATAAAAGAAAACATATTTATAATCTCAAAAAAGTATTTCTAACTAAAATGACAAAAAATACTATTAGAAATGCTACTATAATCAAATTTATTCAATTATTTTAGGATATTCTAGATGAGTTTGATTTTATGTAGAATCTTTTAGAATTTTCTAGCACCATATGCTACCACTTGAATATGATCCTAATGAACTCTCATGTCCAACCCAATATGGTAAGGTTGTCCTCCTTGATCAACTCGAGGGCATGACATTCTCCCATACCTAATTTGGGGATACCTTCATTATGATTTTCTTTAATGTAATGTTAGATGTCATCCTTAGATTAATGCATGTCCTCTGTAGATGTTTAGATAGGTCCTATGTCGAGTAGTCTTATCCACTTTGTCCCATCCTCTTGTGAGTTAAAGACTTAATGATTCCATTGATTGGCTTTGCATATTCGCTATCATGCTTGACCCTTAGTGGTAAGCACTCAAATAGCTCCACAGATGAGACATCTTTGAATTCCTCGAGAACTATCACTTAACATTAACATGTTCTTCTCAAACCTTAGCTCTAAATCTCTTCTAATTGAAGCCAAGTGACTACCCATGTCTTCCAACATATCCTCCATAGCCTGTGATGCTCCTTCCCTTAGGTTAGCTTTTTTAATTTAAAGTGTTTCAACTTGCATGTTATATTCATTAAGACCTTGTGTTGTCGTATTTAGTAGATCCTGTTGCATGACACCATATCATCATCCTCAAATTTTTATCCTCTCTTGATGACTTACAAGGAATGAGTTTAGGGCTTGCTTTTGAGGGTAATTCTTTGTCCAATAAAGACCTGTATAACTAGACAATTATTGCATGGCCTGTCTAGACCCCTTTCATTTCTTAGCTTATCTATTACTTTGCTTCCTACTAAGGTAGAATCTTAGTAAGAGTCATCCTTATGTCGATCCTTATTATCTATGTTTTCTTTAGCCTTCATGAAAAGTTATTAACTTCTTTAAGATTATGATTTCCTATCCTTCTTAATGTGGTAGGTAGATGTTATCGTTCGTGTTCTTGCCATGGGTCATATCCTCACCCACATTCTTAATTCATGTAGACACTTTACCCATTTGTAACTTGTAAGTTTGGTGCCTCCCATGGAGTTCCCTATGAACTCCTTGCGCATCTCTGTCCCTTCATCCAAAAAACTAAATTTTGTTTTAGTATTATAATGTGGATGGTGAAATCCTCTCCTACTAAGCCACTCACCCATTTGTCTGTGTCATTTATTTAAGCTCTTATATCATTCATGATCTCCTCCTCTTGATCTAAGTATAAACCAAATTTAAATACTTATCCTCAGACTACCCCCTTGGCTTGGATGCTATTAGGCTCACTTTACTTTGTTAACCTTGGCTTAAGTGTAAAACTCCACACTTGCTATGCTAAAATCATGTCTTTGATACCGCATAGCCCTAATATCAATCTAGCTTCCACTTCACTTTGGTATCAACCTAGCTTTCATTTTACCTTGGGATGAACTACTTTGATAACACTTGTCATGGGAAACATTTTCTCTTGATGCTAAGTTAGCTTGACTCACATCAACAATGAGCTTGAACACAATATTACATGAGATAGCGAAAAGTAAAGAGAAATCTTCATTAAGATAAAATAATATTATAAGACTTTGATTCTATTTGGATTGATTACAAATGAGGTAGTGTCTTTCACCACTTGTAAGACTGTTCTATATTAAAATATAATAATATTTTTGTAAAGATTTATAAAATATTCTATATAATTTTAGGACATCTATACTATTCTAGAGAGTCCCAAAAACTCTTAGATTATTCCTTAAACACATAGAAAGATTTCTAAAATCTTTAAAGCATCCAACATTTTATGGAGCCTTCTAGGGTCTTTTGGATGAGTTGGGTCTTGTGTAGAATCCTCCCAAATCTTTCAACGCCAAGTAATTACTCTAGTATGATTTTGGTGAATTCTCTTGTCCAACTTTTTTATGTCATGTTTAAGAGGGTTAGGCTGACCTCCTAATCAATTTGGGGGAGCGACAAAGCGCTATAGATTTTCATTTTTTATCAGTTCATAATAAATTTTATCTATCATATCAAAGTTTTTCTTAACAAATTATTTTTAATAATTTTTAATGATATAATTTTATTTTTATCCTTTTTTCTTTTCATTTCTTTGACTGATTTTATCAAATTATCTAACATGAATATTTTTTTATTTTTCACAAACATATTCATATTATATAACTTTCAACCACTATCTTCAATGAATATTGCTTTAACCATTTATCTAACACGATTTTTTTTTAAAATTATTTATCATAATTGTATCAAATTCATCATAAATTTTTATTTTTATCACTCAATTTGAATTTATATGATATTTTAATAACCCAAAATGTAGATTTACATAATATTATTAGTTCTCCATCATCTATTCTTTGTTTTACTGGTATAATTTTCTCCCTTGTTCGTACTCCCAATAATCTACTCTTCTACGGGTTTGGGTTTTAGTTCTATATCCCAAAGCTATTTGGATACTTCAGAACCTGATTGGATCATAACTCTCCACTCTGAGAGCTTCCGTTTGAGCTCTCTATCAATTGTTTCGGCTTGGTTTCTGGTTGCCGGTGTTGGAGTTTTGGGTTTCAAAGGCTCAGATCTCTTTATTGTGAGCATCTTTACTACTTTATGATTTCTTTTGTTTGGAGATATTGCGAATGTGATGCATAGTTTAGCTTGTTGATTGTTAGAATAATCGATCGAGTGATTGTTGATATTTGCCTTTTCATGAGGCATATGTCTTGAGACATTTTGAGGTGGTGCCTCACTTTATTTTTATAAATAATAATTATAACTAATTTATTATAATGCTAATTTATTTTATAAATTATTATGTCTATTTATTTAGTTTCCTCACCATCTGCAAACCAGCATTACTTCTTTTCTTCTAGCAACAGAAGTTAGAGACTCTAGGTAGCGACGTGTCTCCAAGAAGAATGAGCCAGATTAATACCTTTGTCTTCATGTTTTTATTTTATTATTTATTAAATGTATTGTTAAATGCTATATGGTGTAAGAATAAAGCTGCAATAATCAAAGAAGATTTGATTGTTGTTATGTTACAATTATTTATTTTTGAAAATGATGAAGTGATGATGATGATGGCACTGTAGATCTTGATTCTCATGATACATTTAAATTTTAAGAAATGTTTATATGAAATCTCATTGCAATTTTATTTTTTATGTTAGGCATTGAGATTATGGTTGTAGTTTATGTTTTTATGATAATGAATTAGGTCAATATATTGATAGTTTGTCATATTTATAAATTTTTTTATAATTTTATGAATATTTTTTATTTTATATTGATCAACTCAATATCACACAGCAAGTTAAAAGATAATTTTAATTCAACCATTTCAGCTAGGGGGAAAAAATCATACAATACATATATTTTAGCCACACCACTTCAAAATAACACATTTCACCATACAAGCTTTTAAGATAGAAGCAGTGAGACGTCACAATATTAAAGCATATAAGATTTTAAAGCACAAAGAATTTATATTTATACCATGTATCTTTGTAACCAAACTTATAGAAAGAAAACATATTTACAATCTCAAGAAAGTAAATATAACTAAGATGAGAAAATACTTGGAGCTTTAAATACCAGCTAATAGAAAAGAAGAATAGAGAGAAAATTTCTCTTTCCATTTTGATGAAGCAAAACATAACATAAGCAAACGTTAGGTGTGGATTTTCCATATTTACAATGCTGACAACTTATTTTTTTGTCTCTTCCAGTCCAGACTTCTTACAGACTCTCTCGCCGCAACTCCACCCCATTTTCGTGGCTCGCAACCCTCATCTCGCTGGACATCTCACACAGCTTAACATCCCAAAAACTCGTCGCAGTCAAGCTTAGGCCACTTATTCCAAGAAGAGGTTCTCTCTCTCTCTCTTTCTCTCTCTCTCTCCCCCCTAGTTGCAAAGCTGCTCCCTCCCAAGCCTTGCAGCTAGCACGCCCACTTCCCAAACCGCCAAGCTCCCCTCTAAGCCACTATATCAGTTAGTGCCTCAATTAGTAGCTAATTAAGTTTTTATTGTAATTATTTACTTTATTTGGCCCTCAGTGAAAGTGTGCATGTTCATCTCTATAATTTAATAATATGTAAATATCAACTTTTAGCTTCAACAATCCAATAATCCAAGTTTATGGTAACATTTCATTTATGCTATGTAATTAATTCTAGATTTCTTAATTAAATATTATTATTTAATTTTATTTTGTTACTATTTAGTTGGTTAAAATCTCTTTCATATTATTCATGCTTGATAGGTTAGATGTTGGAAGGAATCACAGCTAAATTTTATTATTAAGTCATCTGTTTCTTTGGGTACTTATGAATAAATTTCATCTCAAATTTACTCATCTTTTACATAAGTTTTGAACCTATGATCTTTGCAGTGAAAGCCAAAGTTCCCTATTGTGATATTGAATAGGAAATTAAGATCAAATATTCATTAAGAATGAAGGCAATAATTTTTGCCTCTGTATTCTTATAAACATGATTATCTTATTAAATGATAAAATTGGATTTCAATTTTAGAATTAACTATCATTTTCATACTTTATTGCCTCCTTAACATGTTTATATTTTTCTAAAAAAATCATATTTAAAGCGTAATATACTTAAATCCTCAAATAATTTACCAAATTTATTATTGATCTTACTTTTGAAGTGAGTTCTCAACCTCCTTATCATAGATCTAGGACTCTTATAGATACTAAGAGCTCTTTAGTCTTAAGACACTTCTAGTGATTAGGTGAACACTTAATCTAAGCTTAATGACTTATAAAAGTTAGTCATAGGAGTAGACTGTGCCTTAGGGTCTTAGGGAGACTCACCATATAGTCTGTCAAATTAATGTCCTCCTTCTCAAACCAAACTTGAAATTGAAATCTGAATTCAAAATCAAATTTCCAAAATTCACAATCAATCCCATCTAAATCAAATCTAAGCTCAAAATTCTTCCTAAGCCTTATGATTGAAATCCTTGGACTTAGCCCTAGCCAAATCCAAATCCAATTCAATTCAATTGATTTTCTCAAAGATCAATTCAATCCCTCAATCATTCATCAAATTCAAATCCAAATTCAACTCCAAATGATTGAGACTCAAGATCAAATCAAGCTTCAAATCCTTCTTAAGCCATATGATCCACTCTCATGAACTTAGCCAATCCTACTCAAATCAAGTCAAAGTCAATTGATTTTCCTATAAATCAATTATTCCATCAATTATATTCTCAAATATAAATTAAACATACATCCAAATGATCAAAACTAAATCAAGTCAAGTCAAGACCCCTCTTAAGCCATATGGACCTACCTCCATGAGCTTAGCCAAATCTTAACCAAAATCAAGTCAAACTCAATTGATTTTCTTATAAATTAATTATATATTCAATAATCTTTACAAATATAAATGAAACTCACATTCCATTGATAGGAATTAAATCAAATTCCCTTAAGCTCTTTGAACCTACCTTCATGAGCTTAGCCAAATTTGCCTTCAAATCACTTCAAATTGAAGTGATTTTCTCATAAGTCAACTATATATTCAATGATATTTTTAAATATAAATGAAATATATATTCAAATAGCCAAAACTAAATTCAAAATCAAATCAAAATCCAACCTGAACCCCTTAAGCCCTTTCCTTGGACTTAATAAAAAACCATCTAAATCAAGCCAAAATCAATGGATTTTTTCTTGAATCAATCATTTCTTCAATCATCTAGTCAAATATAAATGAAATATACAATCATGAAGCCAAATTGAAATAAACCCAAGTCAAGCCCAACTTAGCCCTTTTGACTTGAAAATTCCAAATGAACCAAAACCCATCATAGCCCAAATTGATTACATTTGAATTTATATTTCAATCCTAAACTAATATATAAATTCAACTAAATCTTAATCAAACCAAAACCAAGCCAATTAATCCATTTAGGTTCAATTGGCCTAAAGTGATCTAAAAAACTCATTTGAACCAAGTTCTAATCCAATCCAAATTGGATTGAACCAAGCCTGTTCAAACCTCATACCATGATCATTGATCACCCTAGGATGATCAATTGCCTTAAATTAGGTCAAAGTCAACTTGGTCATTTGACCAAGTCAGTCGTTAACCCATATGAACTCAAATTAGCCAAAACCTACCATACACCAAATTGAAATCATTGATTCACATGAACCCATAATCAATGATCGAACGTGACTTGATCATCAATTGAGCCAAATCAAATATAATTGATCATTTGACCCAAGTTGACCCAAATTGACCTAAAAGACCCAAATAGGTTAAATCATGATCCAACTCAAATTGATTACAACGAATAGCTCAAATTCTTTTCAAATTAATTATTGAACTTGACCAAAGCCATAATTGAGCCAAGTTTGGCCAATTAGACCCAATTGACCAACATATCTCAAATTGACCTAAAGGGCCAAATTGGCCTAAAATCAAATTAAATCCAAATTGATTCAAACCAAAGCCTACAATCTTATCCAATTGACCATTTGAACTTAAACCAACACTTAACCCAAGCTAATTTGACCAGTTTGGTCAATTTGGTCAAATTGGTTAACTTGACCCATGTTGACCTCACTTTTGGAATTAGCTCTCAACTTCCTTATAATATATTTAAGACTCTTGTAGACACTAAGAGCTCCTTAGTCTTAGGACACTTCTAGTGATTAGGTAAATATTTAACCTAAGCCTAGAGACTTAGAAGAGTTTGCCATAGAAACAGGTTATGCCTTAGAGATTTAGAAAAACTTGCCTACCCTATAACCTTAAACACAATCTATGCTTCCTTCCTCTAACCAAACCTCAAATTCAAATATAAATCATAAATCAATTTCAAATCAAATGATTGAAACCCATGATCAAATTCAAATTCCAAAATCCTTCCTAAGCCTTTTGATTTTATCATATGGACTTAGTCTTAACCAAATTCAAATCAACTCTAATTCAATTAATTTTCTCAAATATCAAATTCAATCTCAAATCAAATCCTAACCCAAATTTTAAATCAAATGACTAGAACCTAAAATCAAATTCAAATTCCAAAATTCTTTCCTAAGCCATATGAACCACCTTCATATGCTTAGCCAAAACCCCCTTTAAACCAAATCAAACTTGGTTGATTTCTTTATAAATTAATGATTCCTTCATTTATATTCACAAATATAAATTAAATTCAAATTCAAATTAGCCAAACCAAATCAAACTAAATCAAACCCAACCAAGACTTTTTTTTTATCTTATATGGACCTACCTCAATAAGCTTAATCAAATCTCAACCTAAATTAACCCAAACTCAATTGATTTATTTATGAATCAGTTATTCCTTCATTTATATTCACAAATATAAATGAAACCTACTTTCCAATGACAAAAAGTAAATCAAACTAAATCAGTTCCTTATTTAAGCCCTTTTGACATGCATCCTTAAATTTGGTCAAATTTGCTTCCAAATTACTCCAAACTCAAGTGATTTTTTCATGAATCATTTATACCTTTATTTATATTCATAAATATAAATGAAATATAAATTCAAATAGCCAAAATCAAATCAAATTTTCAATTGTAACCCTTTTAGCCAAATTCTTGAACTTGGTTAAATGATACCTAAATCAATTCAAAACCTATGGATTTCTTCATAGATCAATCTTTCCTTCAATCACTCATCCAAATATAAACATAAACTATAATTATCAAATCAAAATCAAGTCTACTCAAGTCAAGCCCATGTTGACCCATTTTGACTTGAAAATTTCAAATGAGCCAAAATCCATTAGACTCCAAATTGATTGTAGTTGGATTTATATTTCAATCCTAGGCTCATATATGAGTTCAACTAAACTTGAATCAAGCCAAAATTAAACTAATTGACCCATTTAGGTCCACTTGACTCAAAGTGATATAAGAGACCCTTTTCAGCTAAATTTTAATCCAACATAAATTGGATTAAACCAAGCCCATCCAAGCCTCATATCATGTTCAACAATCATCATAGGGTGATCAACGACCTTGAATTGGGTCAAACCAAGTCAACTTGGTCCTTTGACCAAGTCAATCTTTAGCCCAAATGAAATACAAATTAAACCCACAATACAATAAATTAATTGAAATCATTGATTCAAATCAATTCATAATCAAATGATTGAACATGTCCAAACCCTTAATTGAGCCAAATCAAGTCTAATTGACCATTTCACCTAAGTTGGCCCAAATTGGCTTAAAAAGCCAAAATGGGTCAAATCATAATTTAACCCAAATTGATTGCATCCAATGGCTCAAGTTCATTCCAAATCATTTATTGAACTTAACCAAAGCCATAATTGAGCCCAATTTGATCAATAGGTCAACTTAACCCAAACTAGCCCAAATTGACCTAAAATATCAAATTGGCCAAACTCCAAATTAACTAAAGCAAAACTTTTTCAATTAATCAATTGAAAATGAACCAACAACAATTTGGTCAAATTGGTCAAGTTAATTTGACCAAATGAGCCAAATGAGCCAAATTAATCAAAACCACTTGAACCAAATCCTCATGATCATTTGAAAACCCCTTGATTTGATCAATTTGATCAATTGTTCAAACCTTGATTTGAACCCATTTGAACAAATGAAGCCTAAACTCCCAAAATCAACCCATGGGGATTTGGTGGCTGACTAAACCCAGCCCAAATTGATTATAATTCAACACAAAATATGCCCAAAAGCAAAGTGGACCTCATCCAAAGGGATTAACCCTTGGTTAAGCCCTCTTTCCATTAGATTCTCCCTTTCAGAAGCAAAGTCAACTCCCCCATCACCATGACAGTCCTCAAAACACTCAAGTGTGGCTCCACCTGACCCACCTAGCTCACCTAACCCATGTTAGGTCAGCCATGGACCAATGGGAGGTGAGTTAACTCACCTCCCATGCAAACCGAGCACCCCTTGGATTCAAGCCAAGAAACCATTGCACACGATGTAATATCCAAATAAGCTAAGCTAATTCTTAATTAATTAATTTGTTATTTTCTGAGGATGAAAAGCTATAGTTAAGTGTAACTGTGTGCCCAAGCCTCTCTGAATTCCTTTCCATAATCTGGAAGTAAATCTACCATCTCTGTCAGGATGATCACTTTTGGTACACCATGAAGTCTTACAATTTCTTTAACATATAATGACAATTTATCAATCTGCGTTTCATAGGTAAGAAATGAGCTGACTTGGTCAATCTATCCACAACAACCCAGATACTATCACCTTGCCTAGATCTAGGAAATCTCATAACAAAATCCATTGCAATTTCTTCCCACTTCCACTCAGGTATAGGTAATGACTGTAACAATCCACCGGGTCTTTGATGCTCAGCTTTAACACTCTGACATACATCTAGATATTTCTGTCATATTGTATGCCATTACAACTGCTCAATGATTATAAATTAGTTAATGCATTTTCCTTATTAGCATATGATTTCATTGGGCATATAGAAATATTTTAAAACATGTTGTAAATGCAGTAATGTGATAAACAATGAAATGTCAGGAAAATTGTGATAGGAATGCTATGTTATATCTCTGAGATAGGCAAAGTTCGATGAGAGATGAGCCATGAGCAGGGGATCTTAGTATCCCCGACTCTGACATTTTGAGGTTGGACCCGTTAGGCTATCCAACTGGTGTCAGGGGGCTGTTAGGTAAGTAGTATGGTTACGCCTTACCTTTCCTTTAGGCCGGCGGGATGATATGTATGAAAGTTAAAACCTATGCAATTATAAATGACATTTCTAGAAAATGATTGGATATAGAACTAAAATGACTTTAACGATAACTGCTCCTTTGACATGACATTGATACAATATGAATCTACAACATATTGTTCAGTTATATTGTTACATTTCACAGCATATTGTTCAGTTACATTGTTACATTACTGCAACATAGTTTACCAGTTTTGCAAATTTAAATATACATGCACGATTGTTTCTACTGTCTTGTTCTGAGCTTACTTTAGCATTCTTGTCTCACAAAGCTTTAGCTTATGATGCTACCGTTGATAATTTTAGGAAAAGGCAAGTGCTGTCTGTTATTGTATGCAGTTTTGGGATATATATTTTTGGGAAGATTAAAGACTTTTTGGGTACATATAAAATTTTACTATTGATGTCTTTAGTTGCTCTGTATTTATAGAAATCTGTGCAGATAGACAAAAGTTTTGACGAGATGAGCCGTGAGGAGGGGATCTTAGTATCCCACTCGAGGTTAGGTCATTGGCTGGTGTCGGTATAGGTAAGTAGTATGGTTCCGGCCCTGCCTTACCTTCAGCTTTAGGCCGACGGGCCGGGTGACGACCCTTATGTATGAAAGTCAAAACCTATGCAATTATAAATGACATTTCTAGAAAATGATTTGATATAGAACTGAAATGACTTTCCAGGCATGCAAAATTTCACTCTCCTCTTCTAGCATTCAATTGTTGTAAAATATTTGATCAACCAATCCATACATAGTATAACGTCAAAATGTCTGATTGGTAAGATAATTAGTTCTGTAGGAAAGTGTTTATCTTGAATGTTAATGTCAACAACACATTTGCTATTTGTATTCAAACTATCGCCAGAAGGCATTATCACATTCAATACAGGTGTAAAATAAATAGCATCAAACGGTAAAGCGAAAAAGAATCGAAATGAGCAATGCAAAACGCAGTCAAACCCAAATGATCTGAAATTTTAAGCATACCTGACACCACTTCATTTGATTCCTTCGCTTCCTGTTGGGTGATGGCAAAAACTCTGGCTTTTACTGGAGGGTTGGTTTTTCGTTCTGAAGTTTCTCCTTTTTCTTGAATTGAAGGTTTTCCCAAAAATTGTGTGTTACCTGGCTTCCTGGCTTCCAAAAATTTTCTTTGTTGACCCTGTCCCTGATAATTGTATGATTTTATGTCCTTCTTCTTCTGGGCAATCGGTTGCCGCGATGTCCAACGACCACATAACATCTCCCGATCCATACATTGACCAAAATGTCTTCCACACTTATCACAAATAGGTTTCTCCAATGAATTTGTTTTGTCGTCATCAAACTTAAATTTCTTGCTAGAAATTTGGCCTTCAAAGCTTTTAAGTTTGCTTTCCTTTGTAAATCCCACCGTTGCTTGGAAAATTCAACTCATTTTCAATTCTCCTAGCTCTTTCAACTAACACTGAGAACTCACTGATATCAAATGGTGCTAGTGCCAACCTTAATTGATCTCTGAGGCCTCGAAGAAATCTATGACATTTCTCTTCCTGTGTACTGATATAATGTGGAGCATATCTAAAAGAGAAGTGCTTCATATTGCATTATAGTTTTTGCTCCTTGAGTTAGATTGAAAAATTTGTCTTGTAAAGCAAGTCTGGCTGATGGAGGAATAAACCAATATTTGAATACTTTGACAAACTCATCCCATTTGATCTGAGTAATAGATATCATTTCAAATCTTTCCCTGTGTTGAGCCTGCCACCACCTTTCTACCTCCCCTTCTAATACAAAAGTAGCCGATCTTACTCTCTTCTATTTTGCAAATCATCCCATCCAAAATTTTTCCAATTTTAAGCGGCAATCTTACGCCACTATCACGCTCCCTTGAATCTTTGGTGGTTTGAACGTTTGAAATATCCTCAAATGTTGATCCACTTACGAACAAATTCAGTCACTGCCCATTTTTTCCATAGATACTAACCAACAACTTAAATCGGTTGGTCGAGAATTAGAGGCTCTACTAGAAGTTCGATGATTCGGTGATCTTGGACATTTATATCAATTGGCGTAATCAACTTGATCAAAGCTGGATCGTGGATATCAAATTCATTGAACAAATTTAAACTAGTTGAGCGAATTTTCTTGTAGATGCAGAGGGTGTTATTCGGAAGAATTCACAATTATGGGTACCTGGTGATGTGGAATTGAGACAAGAAATTTTACAGGAGGCTCATCAAGCATGATATACTATTCATCCAGGTAGTTTAAAAATGTATAAAGATTTAAAAGCAGCATTTTGGTGGTCAGGTATGAAGAAAGACATAGCTGAATATGTCTCTAAATGTTCAAGTCCTAGAAGATTTGTTGAGATTATGTGTTTTAGATTTTGGAGGTAGCTGGGAAGATCATATTCCTATGATCGAGTTTGCTTACAAAAATAGCTACTAATCTAGTATTCAGATGGCTCCGTATGAAGCATTGTATGGTCGAAAGTATAGAACTCCATTGAGTTGGGTGAAGAAAGAAAACATTAGGTCGAGTTGGTTGATCAAGCTCTGAGAAAAATCGAGTGTCAGATAGATTGAAAGTCGCCGGGATCGTCGTTACAACTTAAAGCACCAAGCTGTAGAATTTCAAGTTGGAGAATTTGTATTTTTGAAAGTCAAACCTATGAAAGGAATTAGTAGATTTGGTCATGGAGGTAAATTAAGCCCTAGGTACATAGGACCTTTTGAAATCACTGAAAGGATCGGCAATATGGCTTACAGACTTGCCTTACCCATTGAATTGATAGATATTCACAATGTCTTTCACATTTTAATGTTGAGAAAATGGATAACAGATGCAGAGCAGAAGATTCCATATACAAAGTTTGAAATACAACCAGATTTGACTTATGCATTAGAGCCAGAAAAGATTTTAGAATTTGATGTGAAGAGATTGCGAAATAGACAAATTTCCTATGTTAAAATTAAATGGAAGCACAGACCAATCAAAGAAGCTACTTGGGAGGTTGAACAAGAGATGAGGCAGAAGTTTCCCTTCCTGTTTGAATGATTCAGAAGAAATTTTGAGGACGAAATTTTTTTTAAGAGGGGGAAATTGTAATATCCAAATAAGCTAAGCTAATTCTTAATTAATTAATTTGTTATTTTTTTGTATTAAAATGGGGGATTTGTATTGGCATTTTTGATACAGTACGAATCTACAACATATTATTCAGTTATATTGTTACATTTCTGCAGCACCTACAACATATTGTTCAGTTACATTGTTACATTACTGCAGCATAGTTTACCAATTTTGCAAATTTAAATATACATGCACGATTGTTCCTACTGTCTTGTTCTTAGCTTACTTTAGCATTCTTGTCTCACAAAGCTTTAGCTTATGATGCTACTGTTGATAGTTTTAGGAAAAGATGAGCTGGGTAGAAGCTAGTCTGTTTTGTTGAATTGTATAGTTTTGGGGTATATAGTTTTGGGAAGATTAAAGACTTTTTGGGTACGTACAAAATTTTACTATTGATGTCTTTAGTTGCTCTGTATTTATTTATAAACTTAAAGATTTCATGCTTCCAGTATTGGTGATATGAATTAAGTAGTATATGAATTATAAATTTTTTGATTGACATTTCACTTGCTCGGCGTAGCATGTTGGAGCAGAATCTGTGTTGTCAGTCATCCTGATACGTCGTTGATTGACCGAATAAGGGTAGGGGTCATCTGGGGTGTACACGTCCCGGCAGCCTCCCATTACCTCCTCCACTCCGCGCGTGGACATGAGTGTGATCTCTCACTCGATGATGTCTGTAGAGAAAGCAAGTCCATCCATCCTTCCTTGGAAATTGAGGGGTATACCGCCTCAATTTAAAGGGGATTTGTACCATTCAATCACATTGAGCCCCCAAGTGAGAAATGAAATCCCACTACCCTCCTTAGAGTGTTCCAAAGCCTCCAGATATCGCATTTCTTTCTCCAATGCGTAGCCGAAACAAGGGAGGCCAATTCAAAATCCCTTTTGCTCAATCCTCCTCTAAACCTAAATAAACCTTGCACACACCATCACCACACCTCGTTGAGCAATACCAAATCATTTCCAAAGCTTCCAAGCCACCGGAGGTTCGAGTTCAATCCAAGCCGAAGCTCCTACATGCATGGATTGGTCTTTCGAGCGGCTCACTTCAAATTCAGGTCTAAGCTTCTCAACAGAGCTTCGCCTCAACTAGGAGAAGCTACCTTCGCCGATCCCACTGCCAAACATTAGCTCCGCTGAGGTAATTCCTCAAAATTGTAGTTTAGGTGAATTTTTCGTGGGCCTTTGTGAAGAAAAATTTCATGTGGGTTGATATTGACCGTTGGATGTGTTTTTCTTCCTCTTATGATAGTCTGCGATCAATTTGATCCTAATCTGAGCTTTGGTGAACTCGGATTGAACGGAGAAAGATGGACAATATCCGTCTGTCACCATTCGCGAAGGAGACAAATCACTGGTCGTCCGCTCCGCGTGATCGGAACGGACGGTTTTGATCTGATCACGTTAGATCCACCGATTTAATCCCATTAATCTGCATATTTAATCATGGTCGTCCGATCTTTAGATCAGACGACCCACGTGAAAGTGCGTCCGCCATAATCTGAGTCAACATCCTGATTTGATAACTTAAATAGCCTATCCCATCATGTGAAAAGCCGCGTCGGTGGCCAATAATGATGGGATTAAGGCTTTAATTATGTTAATTAATCCATTTTTAAGGCTAAATCTTTCTAAATTCATAGCTAATCCTAGAAAAATCCAAAAATATAAATGAGGGCTCATTTTAAAGGTATTTTAGAGGAGAATCCAACAAAATCAATAATAATTAATTTTGAACAGTAATTTCTTCTTAATTAAAGTGTAATTTAAAAAACTTAATGATCTTAATTAATCTCTTATTAATTATCTAATTAATTTCAAACTTTCCACATATGTTTATGGGGATGACCTCTGCCTCTCTTATTTTTCTTGGAAAGTATTGGTTAGTTAATTAGTGAATTTGATTGATTAAGCATTAATTACTCTCCTATCTTAATTAATGATAATTAATCAAATGAATAGTAAATTGATCTATTAATTAAGTTCATTAGCCTCTGTTAATAATAAAGAAACTTAGGGAAATGGATTGGGACCCCTCTTCCAATCTTTTCCTTAAGTCTTCTTCATTCCCTCTTTAAAATTAATTAATTAAGACTCATTAATTAATTAATTAAATCAATCAAAACCCAAATTATATCTGAACTTTAAGTAATTAATTGAAAAGATTTAGAGATTGAGACTTAGGCTCCCTTCTTTATCTCTTTCCCTAAGTCCATTTCATATTGTTGATTAAGAATAATTAGAATTTAATTAGATAATTAATAAACTTAATTAACTTGATTAAACCTATTTTTTCCTAATTAATTCTTGGGTAGCTCTTTGGGTGTTCAATAACCTAAAGAGAGAGCTAATGAAATTATGGTTAGCTCATATGTGTGAGAAAATCATAAAAATAATTAAGTGAGTCTTTTAAGTTTAATTAATTAATAATTATGACCTAATTGCATTAGGCGCCTTTCATTTTATATGAACATTGCTATTTAATTTTAAATTTATTTACATATTATATTAGCTCATAATTATTTAATTAATTACCTTAAGGTGGCATATATAAGGGTTAATTAATTGATTTAATCCATGCTTAACTTAATTAATTCATAAAAATCATGTAATTACTTTTCATTAAATCAAATTACCTCACACATTTGGGGAATATGATTAGGATTAGTAAACCTCTTTCACATCCCTCAAATCAAATCAATCATGAAATCAAAAATGGCTTTAAGAAACTTTGGTTTATTTTAAATAAGCTTATTTAATGTGATTGTCCTTAGGAATTAGTTGGATTGAATGAACTTACATGCTTGTGTTGCTTTATTTCTTTCCAATCATGTTAAAATATTGTATACCACTTGTAGTCATGCATTCATTTCTTTCAAAAATTAATTAAATAAAATGATTTCCTTTGTGTTAAATTTGTATGTGTTGACTTAATTAGAAATATGTGTGGCTATTATCACTATTAAATCTCAAATGTATTTTCAAAAGCTTATTAATGAATAATAATATATATTGTGACTTTAGTTACATATACATAGGAGGTGCATGTGAGTATAAGCTTTGTGTATGAAGTGAAGTCTCTTTCTTACATTCATATGTTGATTTTCATAAGTTTGAATGTCAATGGGTATATTAGTCTAGACAACAATGGCGACGTACTTGCTTAAAACTTTCATACATTTGGATGTGTATTTAGCTAATGAATGAAAGCCCCCCTCTTTCTATTAAAAAGACACGCATTCATATTTTGTTTAAGTGGTTGGGCTGTTTAATCATATGATTTGGAGTTCTACTCTTACACTTTTGTGTAAGAATTTAGATAGAACTTTAAATTAATATGATAAAATAATTCATCTAAATGAAACATCAATTCTAAGTACATGTGCTTACATTCATCATTTAAGTGTGGTAAGGTATAAATTGCATGTATAGTTATGTTTAGGTTTTAATCATATGCATGCTATATATGATGGAAAGAAATGAACAAACATGTGTTATGTGATAATAATTAATTTCAATTAATCTTAAGATGATTATTTAATGAGTTTATTTAAAGTTAACCTAAACCTAGGACTAAGTAAAATATGTAATAATCCATTCACTAAAGAGAATTCATCTAATCAATTTGCTTTAGATGTGACTTAAGGTAGGGATACAAGAGATTTATCCTCTCTTTCCATCTCTTTATAACACTGAGTTGTTAAGTGTAGGCCAAATGAAACAAAAGAAAACACTAAGTAAAAATTTACAAATCAATTAAACTACTTAAACTGAAATCAACCCTTTATAATTAAATGCCATTCATACTCAGAGAATGACAACTCTAAAGGCTAGTTAGGACATACCACATAAGCTTTAATACACACACATTAGATTAAGTCACCACTTATAGCTTTATGTTAGGGCAGCGCATGATTTGATGTATGTTTATTTTGTGATGTATTGTTGTAGACTGGATGTTAGGGTGTATGCTTCGTAGACAAGATGTTAGGTCGTTATTAGCCTTATCATATTTTCTGTAGGAGATTATACTTAAGGGGCACTTAAAAAATAAATATAAATACTCTCTTTTGCAGGTTGCTCAACCCTTAAGCATAATCTAAGTTAGGATAGGTGGACTTGGTTACCCATATGGAGGGTGCTAAGTCCAAATTATTCATATAACTGCTTGGGTTGTATGGTGTGTTTAGCTAACACTTATTTTGAAGATGTAGTTAGATTTATTTTTCCATTCTTTTAATGTAATTATGCATTAAGAATTTGGTTTAAGTGTAATAAGGGTTAAGGATGAACATTGGCCAAAAGGTTAAATCTTAGGGTGCCATGTGATGCCTAGAAGCCTACAAAATCAAATGAAGTCAATCAAATGAAGAAATGGAGGGAGCATGAAGACTTGAAGACCCCCCATAACACTTATCATTTATAATTTATAATTATTCTTTCATTTATCGGGTTGTATAAGGGTAGAGCTCGGCTACCTACTTCTCTTTTCGGGTTGTATGGTGGAACCCGACCACACCGGCCTGTTATTCATTCATGTTGAGTTTATAAATTGATTGATGCTTTGTTTACATTGTGCAATAAAAATGACATGTATTTTCCTAGTTTCTTCATGCGTGGTGATTTAATGTGTGTCCTGGATTCGATTAAGCTCTTAGGGAAAAATAAGCTTTCTACCTTAACTACAACTCATAACTAATTTTCTGAAATAACTCATAACACCATTTAAAGCCTAGTATTAAATCAAGATAATTATAAGATTTAGCAACCACTTAGCTGAATATTATATGCTTAATATCATGCATATCATCTTGTTTTATTCTTGTTAAGAGAGGGTTTTCATCCTTACATGATAGGGGAAGACTTGATCTTTGAGGGTTTCCCTTATGATGGAAAACACATATTTCTCTCTGATTTAGCCAATAACCTTA
Organism: Cymbidium sinense; assembly: GCA_021442155.1. Lineage (NCBI taxonomy): Eukaryota > Viridiplantae > Streptophyta > Magnoliopsida > Asparagales > Orchidaceae > Cymbidium > Cymbidium sinense. Next base: position 55,556,996 of record CM038229.1, read on the forward strand.
TTTCATCATGCATTTAGACATATAAAATCTCATAGCCTTTGTCAAAATGAAGAGTCCAAAATCAAATAAAATTTGATAAAATTTGTATTAGACTAAGTCATTATTCATAACACTCATGCTCTAGTCTCTTAGGGAGTGGGTTTGACTTTAATTTTTTTTCTAAATAATACAACCTAACCATCTTGCCAAACATAAGACTTGACCATATGATTTTAAAATGTAGGAGTTCGTTTGCTACCATTCTAGACAGTTATATGTCGAGCAGTCAGGTGGTTTACCCTCTCTTGTGGAGGTAAATAATATACCCATTTTCACCTTAGATTTAGGACGTGCTTTGGCCCTCGCTAAAGCTCCTTAGATTTAGGATCTAAGGTTACTGTTTCTCCTCAGGCTATAAGCATAAATCCTCATCTCTTAGACATCTCCACAACCTTATATTGTGGGATTATAAGCTTTAACTTTCTAATAAAATTTCAGCACAAATATATAATTCTATTCAATATCAAAAATATAAAACCCAATCATAGGATAGATTGGAATGCTCACTAGGCTTCCTAATATCATGAGTATTCCCTACTCATCTCCTTTTATCTCTGATAAATAAATCTGTCCTTTTGATCTATCCAACTTGCTAGCTAATTTATTGATAGTCCTATCTTTGAAATCTTTGAAGACAATAATTGCCTACTTTAATCGAGAATATTCTTAAGGAACTCACCTTTTATATGATGTAATTAACTATGGGGGCTTGCCCCCATAGGGAACTTTAGAACCTAGTTTAAATAAACCCTATCTTTGGAGGCAACAATTTCAAAATTCCATAGCCAATCATAGGATCTCTTATTTGTGATGTTGTTTGTGCGATTTTAAAAATTTTCCTTAGATATCTCTTGCATCTTTCATTTTGAACAATCCTAATACGAAAATAGAAGTTTTTTTGGCGAGAATCATAGTGAAATTGAGCCCAGACGGACCCTTTTCTGTTCAATTTTGCCAAATCCCATCAATTGTACTGTTCATTGCATTGCTTTTGTCATTCTCGGGAGAAGATGCAGAACAGCCGTCCAATCCCATCTCAATAGAAATGGACGAATGAGATTAGAAGGAGATCCGTGCGAATTTAAATCCCTAGATCGTGTCGTTCGATCTGGATCGTCTGATCGAATAAGCATTTTCTTGCACGTTTGCCACACGGAACCATGTCATCCAATCCGCCGTTGACACGCGAAACCATGTGATCCAGTCAGCACCGCGTGGCGCTGACTGGTATAAGTAAGAAATTAAGGATTTTCTGCTTTTAAAAATAAATTAAAATCACCTCAAACTTCAAAAATTCATTGAAAATAAAATACTTAAAAAATTGCAAATAAAGGCTCGCTGGATTCATATTTTCGAGAGGAATTCAACAAACCCAAAATCCCTAGTTTTTATTGAGCATTCTAAGCTTAATTTAGGTTTCAATAAAAAATCAAATTTCATTAATTAATATAAAAATGCAATCAGATTGATTTGAAAATTTCAAGGATTAAAACTAAGGTTAAAATCTATCTACCCTAAAAATGCCAAGTCAAAATGACCTTTGGATTGGGAGATATTAAAATTTGAAGTTCAAAGTGTCTATTTTTTGTAAAATAAATCAATAAATTTATAAAAAATTATGAAAATTTATCAAAATGGTTCTAAAATACTTCAATTGATATCAGAGAGCTAAAACAAAAAATGGGACCCCTTTTCTAATCTTTTTCTTAAGTTCACTTCACATTTCAAAAAAAAAATTAATTAAGGACTAATTAGCTAACTAATTACTTAATTAGTTTAATAAAATCTAGAATATATTCAATCCTTAATTAATTCATGGGTAGATCTTTAGGTGTTTAATAGCCTAAAGAGAGTTAATAAAATTATAATTTACTCATATGTGTGAGAAAATCATAAAAGTAATTAATTAAGTTCCTTAATCTAAAAAATCAATAATTGTGAGTTAATTGCATTAAGCCCTTTCATTTTTTAGGACCATTGCTAATTTACGTTTCAATGTATTTGCATATCATATTAGCTCATAATTATTTAGATAATTATGTTAAGGTAATATAAGAAATGGTTAATTAATGAACTTAATGCATATTACAACTTAATTAATTCATAAAATCAACTTAATCATATTTTGTTAAACCAAATTAACTTACAAACATGGGGATGGGTTAGAATTAACAAACTCCTTCTTACATTCCTTAAGTCAAATTGAGCATGAAATTAAAATGATACATTAAAGAAGCTTTGGTTTATCTTAAATAATTTTATTTGACATGTTTGTTCTTAGGAGTTAATTGAATTTAATGAATCACATGCTTGTGTTTGATTATTCCTTTCCAGTCAATGTTGCATGTCATTTGATTCATACATCCATATCTTTTCAAAATTAATTAAATCAACTGGTTTTTCTTTATGCTAAGCTTTCTTGTGTTGATTTAATTTAATATACGTGTGGCTATTATCACTATTAAACTCTTATATATATTTTTCAAATTCTTATAAATGAATGATAATAGATATTGTGATTTTAGTTATAAATACATACTATATGCATGTGATTATACCTTAAGTGTATGAAGCAAAGTCTCTTTCCTTTATTCACATGTTGATTTACATAAGTATGAATATAATGGGTATATAGCCTGAACATCCTCGAAGTACGAGGCTTTAAGTAGCCCCAAGGAGGTTATTTAATTACCTCACTTCCCTGGCTTAAACAACGACACGTGCTCATTTGAGTTCACTCTTATGTATCTTTAACATAAGAATTTAGATAGAACTTAAATCATATACCTAAATAATTCCATTAAAGAAAATACAATTTTTGCATGATTTTCATCTTTTTAATTATAAATACATGTGTATGTATTTAAGAAAAATGGGTATATAGCCTGGACATCCCGGGAATATGAGGCTTTAAGTAGCCCCAAGGAGGTCATTTGATTGCCTCACTTCCCTGGTTAACAAAGACATGTACTTGTTTATGTATTTTATACATATATGTGTGTGTATTTGATTAGAAGATGATAATCCTCTTTGCTATCTAAAAATACATGCATTCATAATTGCCTAGTCATTGGATTAATTAATCATGTAACTTGGAGTTTCCTTTCTTATATTCTTATATAAAATTTACATATGATTGAATGTAATGGGTATATAGTTTGGACATCTCGGGAACATGAAGCTTTAGCTTATCCCAAGGAGGTCATTTGATTACCTCACTTTTTTGGTTAATAATGACACATACTTATTTAATTTATCTATATGCATTTTTGTAGAAGAATTTAGATAGAGCTTTAAACTAATATGATTTAATAATTCAATCACATTAAAAAGGATATAAATTCCAAATATACACACATACATTAATCATATATGTGTGCCAAAGATGTATTATATGCATGGATACACTTAAGATTAAATCATATGCATGATATTCATGATGGAAAGGAATGATTTGACATATGTCATGTGTTAGTAATTCAATCAAGTTAATCTTAAGATGCCTTACATGTTAAATAGAATCATTTAAAGCAAGCCTAAAATTAGGAGTAATTAAATCATTTAATAAGCTATTGACTAAAGAGAACTAGATCAAATTAACATACTTTGGAAAGTGACTTAAGGTAGAGATGGAAGAGGATAATCCTCTTTCTTCTATTTATAACACTTAGTTGCTAAGTGTAATCATATGAAATGAAAGAAAACATAAATCAAAATTTTCAAATTAATTAAATAACTTCAACTGAAATCCACCCTTTATATTAAATGAAAGTCTTCTACACTTAGAAAATCATAACACTAATGCTTAGTTAAGATATAACACATAAGCCTTAACACACACATTAGAACTAAGTCACCACTTCTAGCTTTATATTAGGGCGGTGCTTGGTATGATGTATATTTTGTTTTGTTATTATTTTAGACTGGATGTTAGGGTGTATATTTTGTAGACTAGATGTTAGGCCGATATAAGGCTAATCATATTTTCTATAGGGGATTGTGCTTAAAGGGTAGTTAAAATAAATATAAATGCTCTCTTTTGCATATTGCTTAAGCCCCTAAGCATCATTCAAGTTAGGATAGATGGGCTTTGTTACCCATGTGCAGGGTACTAAGTCCAAATTATAAATATAATTGCTTGAGTTGTATGTATGGTTTAGCTAACACTTATTTTGCAGGTGTAGTGAGATTTACGTTTTTTATTTTTAATGTAATTTTCCATTAAGAATTAAGATTAGTGTTATGGGGGTATAAGGATGAACACTGGCTAGAAGGCTTTGTCCTGGGAGGCCATGTGATGCCTTTGAAGTGGAGTAAATCAAATGGAGATAAGAAGATGAAGACATGAAGACATGGAGAGATGAAGGAAAGAAGACCCCCATAGCATGTAAAATGATTGTAATTATTCTTTCATATTCTGGGTTGTATAAAGGTAGATGTCGACTACATATCTTTTCTCTTTTCGGGTTGTACGGCGGTACCCAATTGCATCAGCCTCTTATTCTTTTATGTTAACTTTATAAAATTGATTAATGTTATATTTAAATTGCTCATTATAAATGACATGCTTGTTCCTAGTTTCTTATATGTTTGATGCCTTATTGTGTGGCTTGGATGCGATTAGACTCTTTGAGAAAAATTAATTTTTCTACCCCAATTAATAACTCATAACTAAAGTTTAAATAATTTATAAACTCACCATAAAGCCTAGGTATTAAATAAGATAATTAAAATATTTAACAACCCCTTAGCTGAATATTGTATGTTTCACATCATGCATCATATTGAATCACTCTTGCAAAATGAGGGCCTCCGTCCTTACACGCATAGAGACCACTTGACTTGTGAGAACAACCCATACTGATGGAGCTCCACACTCTTTCTCTTTTGATTTGGCCAACAATTTTATTTCATCATGTATTTAGGCATATAAAAATCCTAAAGCTCTTTGTCAAAATTAAAAATAAAATTTGAAAAGATTTTGCATTTGTAGATTAAGTCATTACTCATACCACTCATTCTCTAGTATCTTAGGGTGTGAGTTTAAGAACTTTAGTCTCTTTCTAAATTTGTAATAACCTAACTATCTTGTAATTTCATATGACCAGACCACATGGATTTAAAGCGTAGGAGGAGTTAGTTGGCCGCCACTCTATGTAATTATAAGCCCAGCAATAGGGTGATTTATCCTCTCTTGTGGAGGTAAACCTTATACCTATCTTCACTTAGATTTAGGTCGGGCTTTAGCTTACACTTAAAGCTCCTAGATTTATGATCTGAGGTAGCTATTTCCTTCGGGCTACAAACTTAAATCCGCACCTCTTAGGCATTTCTCTAACCTTGTGTTGGTGAGTTATAAGTCCTAGTAATCTATTAAAATTTTAACTCAAACTAAATAATTCTCTTCAACTTCAAATATATAAAGGCCAATTATAGGGTAGATTGGAATACTCACTAGGTTTCCTGATATCTTGAGCATTGTCTACTCATCTCCTTTGGTTTCCAAAATAAGTCTCTTCATTTGAACTTTCCAACTTGATTTTCTAATATAACCAATTTATTGATAGTCTAGTCTTGAAATCTTTTGAGATAACAATTACTTACTTTAATTGAGAGTTCCAAAGGAATTCACATTCCTTCGGATGTAATTAACTATGGAGGTTTGCCTCCAAAGGGAACTTTAGAACTCAATTTAATATAAACCCTGTTTTATTCATCCATGTAAAGCAGGAGAAAAATCTCTGGTACATTCGAAGACCCATAATGCCTTCAGAGTCCTTATTAGGTGATTATATCCATAGAAGGGTGATGTCTTTATCTTTTGAGGTTGTACATCGTACCTCAATGTCATACCCAATCACTTTAATAAGTACCCCCTACGATCTGCGTGGTGTCTTCCCATACACATCTGAAAATAAATACCATAGATTTTTCTGGCGACTCCACTGAGGATTGTTCTTCTCTCCATCTCTAGTAGACAATTGTTGTCTCCAAGTATTAATAGTAAACTTATATTTAATATAAGCTCGAGACTATCATTCTTTCTATTGGTACTTAGCGTATTTCATCCTTAAGTAAAGCTAGTCAACATCCTTTAAGTTTTAGGACCTCACTCCATGTAGGTTTTGAAACCCCTATTGGGTCCTCCAATAGGTTAAAAATAAATCAACTAATGGAAGGAGATGACTAAAATTATAACCTCTTTACCACTAGCTTGGTTAGGCAAGATTCATCCCATACTTAAGAAAATTTCAAAAAAAATTCAAACTAAATAAGTAATTTTTTTTTGCAAAACTTTTCAAAAGCACTTTTTCTAAATGAAATCATGCACTTCACATAACATAAAATTTGCAAAATATAAAATATTCAAATCTCTTTTCAAAATAATGAAAACAACCAAACCTTATTTAACATACTTAAATTTGTTATATGTGGATTTCTTTTCAACAAAAATACATCATTAAAATCCTTTCATTTCAAAATAAATTTTTCAAAAGCATGTTTTCAAAGTAAAATCAAACAACCAAACTCCATTTAACATAGCCATATTTGTTAAATGAGAGTTTCATTTAAAAAAAAAAAAAAACTAAAGCCAAACTATAATTAAACTCCATTTAACACATTCATATTTTGTTAAATAGGAGTTCCCCTTTTTTTCAAACTAAAATCAAAACAATCAATATATGAACCTTACTTAATATACCCCAAATTTATTAAGTGAAGGTTCCTTTTTTCAAAATTATAGCAAAATCAAGACAAACAAAACATAATTGAATTTCATTTAACACACCCATATTTGTTAAATGAGAATTCCCCTTTCAAAAATCAAATTAAACCAAAATATCCAAAACACACATTTCTGAATTCCATTTAACATACCCATATCTGTTGAATGAGAATTCAGTCTTTAAAGAAAACCCACATATCAATAAACAAACAAACATATAAGTGAGCTCCAGTTAAAATACCTAAATTTGTTAAGCATAGAACTCACTTCCAAGCATCAAAATATAAACATATATATTTGAACTCTATTTAACATACCATATTTATCAAATAAGAGTTCCCCATTTTTTTAAAAGAGAAATCAAATCAACAAAAATCAAAACACATACACATTGAACTCCATTTAATATACTTAATTTTTTTAAATGAGAGTTACCCAAATCATATCAAATCAACATACATAAACAAAACAACAAACAGATCAAACACATTTGGCCTATACTTAGCATACCTAAATTTGTTAAGTAAGGGTCCCATTTTCAAATCAAGTCAATATATATCACACACATAACATACAATCATTACAAACAAAGATGTTTTCACAAAATTTTCACACATATAATTGAAACCTTTTAGCATACCTAAATTTGCTAAATAAAGATTTTCCAAATCCAATTCCAAAACAAAACATATAACATATATATCTCTAAGGTCTCTCTAAATATTTGAACCCTGCTTAACATACTTAAATTTGTTGAGTATGGGTTCCAAATCAAAATCGTTGGGCAAAGTCTCCCCTCAAACATAAAAAAAATCTCTCCAAAATTCAATGAACCCCACTTAACATACCTAAATTTGTTAAGTGTGGGTTCAAATTCCAAGACAAATCTAGAAGTCAATGATTAAAGATAAGTATCAAAGTAAGGGTCTGACTCAGTTATGTTTTAACAAATGTAGTGATTTCAACATAGTCAGTCTATTACCGCCTTCAGTCAGTGCTGTTAGCATGTCTTCCAACAAGTTCATCTTCTCTTTCCCATTGGGTGTGGATCTAGCCTTAGATCAGACCATACACACCATGACCACTACTCACCTGATTCAGTTTGGTCATGGCTTCGAGGCCATCTGAGTTACTTTTGAGGGGCCAACCCTCATGGCATTAGAGGAGGTGGCGGGGCACGCCACTCTCGCCGATATTTCATCGAGCTTTGAGTTACCCTCACTAAGAGGAAAAGCCATGGTTCCACCGATTAGTATCGGTGTCGATTACCTGCCTGCATCGGTTTGTTGCCCTCATCATAGTTCTAGCGAGGGCCACTACCTCCTCTTTGGTCATCCCGAAGGGGAAGGCTATATTGGCCTCCGAGATAGTCTCCCCTACCTTTGATGTAGGTTCCATCTCTCATCTTCCCTGCTCACCCACACCCAGCATCAGAACAAAAATAGGAAGTTCAAGCAGCACCATGAGCGAGCAGCCAGGGTGATCGATGCTGCTTCCCATGTCGCTGAGGAGGGTTCTCCTCGTGAGACCTCTCCACTCTTGAGTGGCAGTAGGTTTCACCCCTTCTCAACTTTGGATGAAGAGGAGGATTAAAGGAGGATTGTTGCATTGCCTCTACCACCATCACACTTTAAGGTACCAGCTAGGGAGCAGAGGAAGCCCTATGCCGGTCTTAGGATCGTTCATTGTTAGGTTAGCAGAGCCTACAGACGCTCAGAGTCCAGCACATTATTTGATTTGAGGTCCATGATTCCTAGGAGTGTTAGTGATCGGTCAGAGAGAGGGCCCTGGCTCAGTTCGCTCAAGTGAGCAAGAAGAGGAGGAGGCACCAATGGTGGCCTCCACGATGGACTTCCTTGATGATGCCTGTAAAGTGATCATTCGAATAGCATTGTTCTCATGGGCACAGTTCAACATAGGAGGTGATCTCCAGATGAGAGGTAGTCGGTGTCTTTGCCATCACATCGCTCCACTCACCATTCACCATCACTTGTCTAGCTTACAACATCTACCACCCCGAGCAAAGGCCCCATGGGGAAAGACCATCTCCCGGTGATCGATTACGGCTGGGATCTGCTCCATCGATTTCACCTATTGAGGTGAGATCGAGATCCCCTGCTTGACCATCTGCCTCAACCATGGTTAGGAAGGAGTGGCGACCCAAAAATTTTATGGTCGCACCACCTATACCACAGCTAGAGGAAGAGAGGGGAGGAAACATAGACAAAGTCCCCATAGAAATTGATCCAGTTAGGGAGTGCACCTCTCTAGCACAGAGCATCTAGTATATACAGTCAGTAGAGCACAGTCTTATGGTCAGTCGACAGCCAGTCTAAATTCCACTACAGTCAGGCAGGATAGATGACCGCTCCTTAGACGATATCATAAAGAACTACCACACTGCACTCAAGCAAATTATTAGAAGTGATCATTCAGATCAAGAGGAGGATAGAGTCCACTTTGATCTTGATGAAGATGACATGTTGGACGACACGGCCAGGGTCCACATGGTTGACATACGAGGTCCTTACAGCAGGATTAACATAGCCATGAAGGTGCCGTGTTTGAGGAAGGTGACACATCTCACTCAACTCAATACCTCCTCCACCAGCTTAAGGAAAAGGATGATCATATAGACAAGAAAGAGAAGAAAGTAGAGGAGTTGATGGCAGTGGTCTTAGCATTATAGAACCCAGCCCCAATCTCATAGCCTTCTCCTTTGGTGGCTGACCGACCACAGTTGGTACATACTTTAGACTATCCTAGGTGCACTCCCGCAAATGATGATGTTGGTAGTTTGCATAGGAAGGTCTTAGATGACACCTCCATTCATGAGAAGGACATTAAGCATATGGTGAAATAATATGCGAGGGAAGCGATGGCACAATCCATGGGGAGCTCATCCATTCCAAAGGGTAGGCCATATCCAGAGGAATTCGATGTAGTTCAATACCCTAAGAGTTCTATGCCCAATTCTTTCAAGATTTTTGATGGAAGTGGGAACCCATGGTAACATATTGCACACTTTAGAGTCGGCTGTTGCAACAACGGTGGTAACGACACACTTTTGTTCAGAATCTTTTTCAGTAGCTTAGCAGGGTTGCATTTGATTGGTATGCCGAACTGCCCAATAGTTAGGTGAAGACTTTTGTTGAGTTGGAGCACCTCTTCATCAAAAGGTTTGTTAGAGCTCAGCAAAGAGTGATTGTAGATGACCTCATTATAGCAAAGCAAAATCCCAACGAGTCCCTTGTTGATTATATTCTCAGGTGGCGCAACCTGAGCGTGAAATACAAGCCGCAACTGTCTGAATTGCATGCCATTGAGATTCTTCTCAAGAATATTCATGGCTCAGTCGCCTTCATGCCTAAGGGATTTACCATCAAAATATTTGAGAAACTAATCAACAAAGCAGCCTACAAGAGGAAGCCAAATAGTTGACCTTTCCCGACCAATCATCCAACTCAAGCCGTAGAAGGTGTTTGAGAAGAAGCTAGGGACAGTTGTGTTAATAGATAGAGGGAAGTAGCCAGCCAGAGTCTAGTATGAGAGATTCCAAGCTCAGTAGCCTCCTTTGCCACCTCCTCTGCCACCACCTTGGCTATCATACTAGCCACCACAACAGTCATAATGGCCATTTTCACCACCTCAGCAGCCTACCCAGCAGCGGTATTCATATCCACCGTCAAGTAGTTACTACCCACCTACTCTTGCCAATAGATTGAATAAGCCGTATTCATTCAAGAGGGAGGTAGTTAGGAAAATATTTAAGAACCTCTTAAAGAATTCTAACTTTCAGTTATCAGAGCCTAAGAGCTGGAGGAAGTGGGCAAGAGTGATGATCCTAGCCATTGCCCCTACCATAGCATGTTAGGCCATGTCTTAGAGGATTATAATACTTTTAAGGACTGTCTTGAGCATAGCTACAAGTCAGGAGTCATAGTTATCCCCAAGGAATACTTATTAGAACAACCATCCAGTTCTATTTGAGTAATCGTTTGGGGTACTTGCGATCCATTTAAGACCAAAGAAGGTCGGAATATCATCTTATCCCAAACCTCTAAAAAGATCATTTCTATGATCAAGAAGCTTCCCTTGCAGGTGCCTGAAGCATCTCAAACCTCCAAAATGAAGAAAGGTTTGCTAGTTATAAAGGACTACTCGGGAAGGGTGACATACCAACAACAACAGCAGTTCACCACACTTACCCGGGATAGTTCAGTAGCGCAACCACGGTCCGAGTCCAACACTCTCTTCACCGTTGTAGCACTACTTCTACTTGCTCCTCTTCTACCGGCAGGAGCATTGTATCAGTGGACAAGGTCATTAAATCCCTTACTCTGCTTGCTTTGATTGATTTCTACCATGTACCTCCACCTAAAAAGAAATCAAAGAAGAAAGCATATTCTACTTACATCTTGCCACTTCTAATGCTCTTGATTTTATTCCTGTTGACAACTCTCCAAGTCTAGAAAATAATAATAGCTCTAGTAATTACGATCCTTTCTATTTTGATTTAGAATTAGACTTTTCTTTTCTGAATCAATCGTGTTCACCCATTAAGATTGACTTGGAGTCAACTGACTCTGAGGGTCCCATAGGAGAAGCTAAAGGTATGCCCAATGAGTAGGTAGAACTTTCCTCTAACCTGCAATATGAAGTCACTAAAGTCAACATACATAGTGAAAAAGTTCTAGCTCTTAGGGTAGCACCTCAAGATAAGGGTATGCAAATCATTGGTTCTAGTGAGCAGATAGCCCCTCCACAGGATGTTCCATCTATGGATATGCTTGTGGAGGACCAAGCAAAAGTTGATTATAATGTCCTAGCTCATCTTAGAAAGTTGCCAGCTAAGTTAAGCATATACAACTCCTTTGTCTTATCCAAAGAGATGAGGGAATCTTTAATCAAGGTATTACTTGATCTAGAGATATGCTTAGCTCAACTGATTGCTACTAAAGAGGAGGCACACCCCTCGAAGAACATCTTAGGAGTAAGATTCAATGATGAAGAATTACTTCTAGGGACGACCGAGATAACTACCCTCTTTACATTACAATGGATGTTGGCAGATACAAGCTATCAAGAGTTCTTATTGAACAAGGTGCATCAGTCAACATTATGAGTCTAAGAACCCTTTCCTACTTGAGGATCGACATCTACAAACTCCAAAAAGAAAGAATTATGTTAAGAGGATTAAATGAACAAGGTGAGAGGGCCTTAGGCTCCATAGTGTTGCCATTAGAGATAGATGATTGGAAGACTGAAGCCAAGTTTCACAACATAGACTCATATACATCTTTCAAAGCTTTTCTTGAGAGACTATGGATACATGAAAACAACATAGTTCCATCCTTTCAACATTAGTGCATTAAGTTCAAGAGAGGTGGGATTGGGTACTACGTCAAAGGAGATATTAAACCATTCACAATTTATGAGGTTGGGATATATGAGGATGCAGCCTGTTACCTCACCCAAAATCAACGAGTCCATTCTTGCAAACTTAGTCAAGATCCCCATGAGGGAAAAAAATAAAGAAAAGAAAAAAAAAGAAATAAGAAAAGAAAAGAAAAAAAAAGAGAAAGAAAAAGGAAATAAAAGGGAGTGAGATATGAACTCAAGGGAAGATATAAAGCCTCACATTAGATTCCACTCACAGTTTATTACTCCATTCAAACATATGGGTATGATGACCCGACCTCCACCAGGTAGAGGAAGAGGTCAGTTCAGAGGCAGCCCCAGAGGTGGAAAGCCTCCCTGTTGGTCACCCAATAGGAGGTATGTTGCAGCCACCAAGAGAACACTTGCTATCCATATAAACTTAGAATCTAGTTCAGAGGATGAGTCTTATATGGTTAGCACACCAGCCAGCTTTTTTCAGCAACAAATTCCTTTCGAGGTGACACATGAGTCAGATAGTGATGAAGACCAAGCTCCAAAGTAAAGCATAAATGTATCTAAGTCTGTATGTGAAATAGTCAGGCATCAGTTGGGAACCTTAGCTCTAACCTCATTTTTTTAACAAAAAATTGAGAGTTTGGTAGTTACGGAAGCCCCTAAGTCATCCAAAAATGTGAAAACTCAGAGGTTATTTTTGGGAGCATCATCCTCAAGTCAAGAAGTTGATGCAGAACTTAAGGATGATTCATATAATGATTTAATAGAATTATATTTTGATTGATACTCGTCATGTGTTCTAAATTTACCAAAGAAAGGGTTAATCACACATACTTGGTCAAGGCACAAGTCAGACTATTTTGAAAGAATATGGAAGAACAAATGCAAAGGCTCTCTATCAAGACTAGGACTAGGATTCAACATAGTGTGTCTAGTCGATGATGACAATTACTGCTTAGTCATCACCAATCATTTGAAATATGATAAGTTCTTTTCAAATGATGCTAACTCATATGAGGAGGTGTGTTTAGAAACTTCAGATGCTCTAGATGATTTTGAAGTCAAAGATGCATCATCAGAGTTTGAAGAGGAGATCAGATCAACCATCGAAGAGCTCAAAGAAATCAACTTATGGACTGAAGAAAATTGACATCCAACATACATCGGTTCTTTATTGAATGGTACTAAAACCAATGACTTAGTTAGGCCATTGATTGAATTTAAGGACTGCTTCACATGCAGTTATGAAGAGATTCCTGATTTATCTCCTGATATAACAGTCCACAAACTAGCAATAGAACTTAGTGCTAACCCTATCAAGTAAGCTCATAGACATATGTCATTAGACATTGAGCATCAGGTCATTTTTGAAGTGAAGAAATTGATTGATGTTGGTTTCATCCGGCTAGAAAAATATCCTACCTGATTTGCCAGTGATCCCAATTAAGAAGAAGAATGACCAAATTCACATATGCATCGATTTTAGGGATCTAAATAAGGCATGTCCAAAATACAAATTTCCACTACTGATACCAAAATTGATGGTGGACATTACCTTATCTCATCCAGTCTTATCTTTCATAGATGGTTCATATGCATATAACCAATTAAAGATGACACCTGAAGATGAAAGAAATAATACATTTAGCACCCCGATCGTAATTTTTTGCTATAAAGTCATGTCTTTCGACCTTAGAAATGCTGGTTCTACATACTTTGATGAACTCATTCATCATCAAGTTGAGTGTTATATCGATGATCTCGTAGTCAAAAGTCAAGAAAAAGGAGATCATCTCTTTGACTTGACAGTAGTTTTCAAATGGTTAAGATAATTTAACCTCAAAATGAATCCCGTGAAGTGTGCATTTGCAGTAACTTCAAGGAAATTTCTTGGGTTAGTTGTCTGACACTAGGGAATCAAAATCGATCCATAGAAGGTCAAGGTGATACTAAAAATTCCACCCTCTAAAAGTTTAACTCAACTTAGATCATTTCAAGGGTGGTTGGCGTATCTAAGATGCTTTTGTTGTGTTTATTTTTGATTCTATGTGTAGGGGGACACTATGCAGATATGAGGGTGTATTTATTGAGGTGATCATATACGACATTGAGGAATAGTGTACTATCTCAAAATATAGAAGTCACTATCCTACAATGGACCTAATCACCTAATAAGGACTCCTAAGATATGATAGGTCTTCTAATATACCAAAGATTTTTCCCCTACTTTACATGGATAAATAAAGTAGGGTTTATTTAAACTAGGTTCTAAAGTTCCCTATGAGGGTAAGCCCCCATAGTTAATTATATCTTAAAAAAAGTGAATCTCTTAAGAATACTCTCGATTAAAGTAGACGATTATTTTCTCCAAAGAATTCAAAGATTGGATTATCAATAAATTAGTTGTGTTTTAGAAAATCAAGTGGGATGGATAAAAAGTGGAAGAGTTATTATCAAAACTAAAGGAGATGAGTAGGGAGCGCTCATGATACTAGGAAGCCTAGTAAGCACTCCAATCTATCCTATGGTTGGGCTTTATATATTTGAAGTAGAGGAGATTTATTTATTTGAGTTGAAATTTTATTAGAAATCTTGGACTTATAATTCTACAATACAAGAGTGTAGAAATGCCTAAGAGGTAAAGATTTATGCTTGTAGCCCACAGGAAATGACAACCTCAAATCCTAAATCTAGGGAGCTTTGGTGAGGGCTAAAGCACGACCTAAATCTAAGCCAAAGTGGGTATATAGTTTACCTCCGCAAGAGAGATTAAACCACTCAACTGCTAGATTTATTATCGCCTGGAGTGGCAGCCAGCTAACTCCTCATACACTTTAAATCCATGTAGGCAAGTTTTATACTTTTGCAAGATGGCTAGGTTGTTATTATTTAGAAAAAAAATTAAGTCCTTAAACCCACTCCCTAGGAGACTAGAGCATGAGGGGTATGAATAATGACTTAATCTAATGCAAATTTTTATCAAATTTCATTTAATTTGAAACTCTTTATTTTGACACGGGAAATAGAATTTTGTATGCCTAAATGCATGAGAAGTTGATTATGAGCCAAATCAAAAGGGAAAGAAGTGTTCTTCCATCATAGGCTCTCAAAGGTTAAGCCCTTACTATCTGGCAAAGATGGAAGCCCTCCCTTAATAAGAGTGAAATAAGATGGTTATGCATGATATTAGACATACAACATCCATCTAAGGGGTTGCTAAATATTTTATTATCTTGGTTTAATGCCTAGGCTTTTATATGAGGTTATGAGTTATTTTAAAGGTTTAGTTATGACTTGTTAGTTTGGGTAGAAAAATTAAATTTTATCTTAGGAGCCTAATTACATCTAGGCTATACAACAATCACCAATCATAAACAACTATGAAAAGACATGCTTTTTCTAATGCACAAGCTAAACAAAATATCAAATAATTTTATAAAGCTATCGCAAAAGAATAAAAGGTCAATACGGTCAGGTACCGCCGACAACCAGAAACAAAATGTGGGTAGCCGAGCTCTACCCTTATACAACTTAGATTACAAGAGAATAATTATAATTATAAATGATGAATATTATGGGGGGTCTTCATTCTTCATTCTTCGTTCTTCATCTCTTCATCTTTCATTTCTTCAATTGATTTGCTCTATTTCTTTCTTCATTTTGGCTTGATTTGGATGTACTTGCTCCAAAGGCATCACATGGTATATAAGACTTAGTCTTATAACCAATGCTCATCCTAATCCCCCATTACACTTATCCTAATACTGATACAAAATTACATTAAAAGAGGAAAAGTAAATCTAGCTACTCATGCAAAACAAATGACAGCTAAATGCACCATACAACCTAAGCAGTTATATAAAAAATTTCAGCTTAGCACCCCGCACATGGGTAAGCAAGCCCACTTGTCCTAATTTGGATTATGCTTAGGGGCATAAAAAACCTACACAATTAAAAATATTTATATTTTTATTTAGCGGCCTCTTAAGCACAACCCACTACAGAAAGCATGATTAGACTAATATCGGCCTAACATCCAAACTATGCATATACACCCTAACATCTAGTCTACAACGATACATCACAAAACAAACACACATCAAACCATGCTCCGCCTTAATATAAAGCTAGAAGTGGTGATTTAGTCTAATGTGTATGCATTAAAGCTTGTGTGGTATGTCCTAACTAGGCTTTCGAGTTGTAATTTTACTAAGTGTGAAAGATTTAATTTGTAAAGGATTGATTTCTTTTTAAGTGATTTAATTGATTTGAAGATTTTACTTAGTGTTTTCTTTTATTTCATATGGCCTGCACTTAACAACTAAGTGTTATAAAGAGAAGAAAGAGAGGGAACCTCCCTTTAATCCCTACCTTAAGCCACCTCTAAAGCAATTTAATTAATCATTTTCTTTTAGTGAATGAATTATTATATGTTTTAATCAATCCTAATTTTAGGTTCACTCTAAATGACCTCATTCAATAAGAAAAGAATCTTAAGATTAATTAGAATGAATTACTATCACATGACACATGTTTATTCATTTCTTTCCATCATGTATATCATGCATATTATTAAATCTTAAGCATACCTATACATACAATGTATGTCTTAGCACACTTAAATGATGAATGCAAAGAAGTATATTTGGAATTTAAATATTTCATTTTGATTGAATTATGAATGCATGTCATTTTAATATAAAAGAGGGATTTTTCATCCATTAGCTAAGTACACATTCACATGAATAAAAGTTTTAAGTGAGTACGTTGCCATTGTTCTACACCAGGGGTGTAAGGTACAAGATCTACTTAGGGCTACTTAATGCCTCGCAGCCCCGGGATGTCCAGACTAGTATGCCACTTTTCTTATGTACATATAGATGTATAAGCAACTATAAGAATAGGAAAACCCATGCAAAATTTGTATTTGATTTATTTTATTTATGATTCTTATTTATTGGTCATATCATACATACATATGTATAAGAGTTTTAAGTGAATACAACGCCATTGTTCTACACTAGGGGTGTAAGGTACAAGACCTACTTAGGGCTACTTAAAGCCTCGTAGCCCTAGGGTGTCCAGACTAATAAATCACTTTTCTCAAATACATGTGAATGTATAAAAAGAACCACAAGACTGAGAAGCCATGCAAGAAGTCATATTTGATTTGATTATATGATTTACATATGTGATATGAAATTCTCCTTAAGTCTTAGCATGGAGATGCATAGGAGTAAATTTAGACAAATGTTGTGTTCTTTTCAAATGAACTATACAATTATAAATCCCGTGCAAATCCATATAAGGTAAGGAAAGAGATCTTCATATTGCATATCTTATATTATCAACACATGCAAACTTATTGATATTTGTAATTAACATCACTCCATATATTATGATTGATTTATGGGCTTTTGAAGATAACTTTTGATTTAATAGTAATAATAGCCACACTTATTTTTAATTTAAAAAAACACATGCAATTTGACATAAAAGAAACAATTTCATTCAATTAATTTTAAAAGAAATGAATGTATGATTACACACGAAAAGCAACATTTAACGTGATTAGAAAGAAATAAAGGAACATAAGCACATGATCTTATTCATTCCAATTAATTCCTAAGGACAATCATACTAAATAAGGTTATTTAAAATAAACCAAAGTTCTTTAATGATATTTTAATTTTGAGTTTGATTTGATTTAGGAAATGAAAGAGGTTTGTTAATCCTAATCCCGTTCCTCATGTGTGAGTTAATTTGATTTAATGAAGAAGTAATTAAGTTGATTTTATGGTTTAATTAGGTTAGGGTATGAATTAAGCCAATTAATTAACCCTTAACTACATCACCTTAAGTTAATTAACTAATTAATAATGTGCTAATATGATATGCAATCACATGAAAGTAAATTTGTAATACTCCTAAGAAATGAAAGGGGCCTAATGCAATTGGCCCATGATTAATAGTTAATTAGGATTAAGGGATCTCACTCAACTACTTTTATGGTTTTCTCACACATGTGACTGTTGACCTCACTTTTGGAGTGAGCTATCAACTTCTTCATCCTTGGCATAAGAATTCCTTTAAACATTAAGAGTTCCTTAGTCTTAAGACACTTATAGTGATTAGGTGGACACTTAACCTAACCCTAGAGACTTAGAAGAGATAGCCATAGGAATAGGTTATGCCTTAAGGGTGTTAGGAAAATTTGCCTACCCTATAGCTTGAACCAAATCCTTATTTCCTTTATTCAAATCAACCTCGAATTCAAATCAACCTCAAACTCAATTCCAAATAAAAATTCAAATCAATTTCCAACTTGATTTTTCTCAAATCATTCAAATGATTTCCAACTTAAATGATTTTTCTCAAATCATTCAAATCAATTCCAACTTAAATGATTTTTTCTCAAATCATTCAAATCAGTACCAAAATCCAAATCATGAATCAATTCCAAATGATTGAAATCCATGATCAACTCTAAATCCAAAATCTTTCCCAAGCCATCTTGATTTTATCTTATGGACTTATCTCAAACAAAATCCAAATCAATTCAAACTCAAAAGATTTTCTCATAACCCATTTATATTCTAATTTATATTCACATATATAAATGAGATATAAATTCAAATAACCAAAACTAAATTTAAACTCAACTCCAAATCCAAAATCTTTCCTAAGCCTTTGATTTCATCTTATGGACTTAGACAAATCTAAATCATTCCAAATTCAAAAGATTTTCTCATAACTCATTTATATCTTCATTTATATTCACAAATATAAATGAAATATAAATTCAAATAACCAAAACATATTCAAAAACTCAAATCCAAATCTAACCAAAATCCAACGTATGCTCTTTCAAGTCAAATTCTTGAACTTAGCCAAATCAAACTCAAATCAATCTAAACCTTTGGATTTTCTCTTCAAACAATCAATCCTTCAATCACAAACCAAATATAAACTTCAATCATCAAACCAAAATCAAAATAACCCAAATCAAACCCATTTTCATCCTTTGAACTTGAAATTATCAAATGAATCAAAACCCATTTGACTTCGATCACTTGCAAATGGATTTAGATTTCAATCATAAGTCCATATGTGAGTTCAACCAAACTTGAATCAAGCCTTGATCAAACCAATTGACTCACTTAGGCTCACTTGACCCAAAGTGACCTAAAGCACCTTTTTGAGATAAATTCTAATCCTACCCAAATTGGATTGAATTAAGCCCATCCAAGCCTCACATTGTGAGCAACAATCATCCTAGGATGATCAATCACTCAAATTGGGTCAAACCAAGTCAAACTTAGCCTTTGAACAAGTCAACACATAGCCCAAATAAAACCCAAACTAGCCAAAATCTACCATAGGACAAATTAATTGAAACCATTGATCTAAACCAATCCATCATAAATGATTGAACATGATCAAGTCATCATTTGAGCCAAACCGAGCCAAATTGGCCACTTGACCCAAGTCGACCCAAGTTGACCTAAAAAGTCAAAATGGGTCAAATATTGGTCTAAGCCAAATTGATTGCAACTAATGGGTCAAATCATTCTAAATCACTTATTGAACTTGAACAAAGCTCCAATTGGCCAACTAGATCCAACCTAGCCCAGTTGACGATGAACCCAACTTGTCCTAAAATGTCAAATCAACTTGAAATCAAACCACACTAAAATTGATTGAAATCAAAGCTTACAATACATTTCAAATGATCAACCAAGCCTAAACCAACCCATGACTTAACCCAATTGGGTTAGGTCGATTGGTCAACTTGACCAATTTGACCTAAGTGAACTCAAATGAACCAAAACTAAATCTAAACCAAATTGAACCAAACCAATGACATCAAAACACTTCAAATTATCATATGAATTTAACCTAAACCTTAGTTTGACCTAATTTGATCAATTGGTCAACTTGACCCAAGTTGACCAATTTTAACCTAAATGGATCAATTTGAGCCAAATCATATCAAATAAACTCCAAATTCATTGAAAATTGGCACAACCCATTTTTCAATCATATTGAATCTGCTCAAATCAAAATCAAAGCCAAATGATCATTTTACCCTTGGGTCAAAGGGTAACCTTGGCAAAATTCACTTGGAATTTGGTCAATTTCTTTTCATGGCCACTTGACATCCTCCCAATGGAGAATATGGACACCAAGGAAGGTGGTGCACATGACCCAATGGGTTTGGGTAATCCATGACCCAACCCAAGGCCAAATCGACCCCTCCAATAAAATTTCTCCACTTAGATCACCTCCTACACTCACCTAGCACATGTGCACCTCATGCATTCCACTCCTCTACCAAAATCGAAGCACATGGGGCTCCTAACAACCTAAACAAACCATTCAACCTCCTCAATTTGATTAAAATGTCAAGGAAAGCCTCGACCATTCGATCCAAAGAGGGGGGGATATACTCCCCCTCATTCCCACTCAAACCACCTTCCTTGCATTTGATTGTGCTTATAGGATCAAAGGCAAGCTTCTCCAGTTTCCCAAGCATTCCCAAGCTCTTTTGGATTTCCCTCTCTCGATTTTCTTCATAGCTGAAACAGGGAGGTGGGAAGAAATTCCAACTTGCTCAATCATCAATCAAACCTCAATTCACTTGGCAAGCACCATCAAGGAGGCAAGTCAAGCTCACCCAAAGCTTTTCCCAAGCCCCCAAGCCACGGGAAGGGGGACCTAGACTAAAGCCGCAAGCCATTAGAGGGAGACTTGGTCAATTAAGAAACTCACTTCAAATTAAGGCTTAGAACTTTCAATAGAGCTTCGTCTCCACTAGACGAAGCTACCTCCTCCGTTGGAAGCACCGGTGATAGCCTTTGATGAGGTATGCCTCAAAATCAACCGAAATTTAAAAAATGCTTGGCCCTTTGTGAAGGGAATTGTAATCACATTGAAATTCAACTGTTGGATGTTCTTCCCTATGCTTCTAGATGGTGTGGGTTGAATCTTAGCCTAATCCAAGCCCAATAGAGCTCAGATCAAGCCATGGAGGATGAAACGGCTCCGCCTCCTGGAAAAGGTGGGATGAATCATAAGTCCATCCCAAGATGTTTTGGATGGACAACCCGATTAAAATGCGCAGATCCACTGATTTAATCCCTTTTATAACCACGTATGATCTATGATCCGATGGGCGGGGAAAGCCCATCGCCGTGCGCGCGATATTGACTTAAATAACCAATCTCATCGTGCCATGGAAAGTGCACGCACGTCATCCCGCGTGATGAATTATTAAGGTCATTTAATTACCCATTAATCACAAAACTTCTTAAATTCATAACTAAATGTAGAAAAATTCAAAAATGCAAACTCAAGTTTATTTTAAAGATAATTAAGAGGGTAATCCAATAAAATTATTTCTAATTGATTTCAAATAGTGAATTTTTCTTAATTTGGGTTTAATTGAAAATCTAATAACCATAATTACTCATTAATGACTTCATTAATTAATTCCAAATTTTTTGGGTATGTTCAGTGGGATGACTTCTGCCTCCCTTAATTTTCATGGGATTTATTAATGAGTTAATTAGAGAAATTAATTAATGAACTCTTAATCACTCTCTTAATATAATTAAGAGTAATTAAGAATGTGAACACTGATTTAATCCCTTAAATATGATAATTAAACATTGTTCAAGTAAAGAGGAGGTTTATGGAATGGTTTTGGGAGATTTTTCCTATGTGATTCCCTAAACCCCCTTTCTTCCTTAATCCAAACCTAATTAAGGATTAATCCACTAATGGTCTACTTAATCAATATAATCAAATTTTCAAAACCAATATGAACTTAATCAATCTCAATCTTGGGTAGATTCCTTATGTGTTCAAAAGTCTAAGGTAAGCTTAAGGAAATTATATCCAACTCGTATGTGTGTGAAGGTTATGAAAGTACTTAATGAAAAGCCTTTAACTTAATTAATCAATAATTATGAGCCAATTGCATTAGGCCCCTTTCTTTCTTAAGGCGCATTGCTGATTTAAATTCCATGTGGTGGCATATCATATTTTGGCTCATAATTACTTGAATAGTTATGTTAAAGTGGTGTAGGTAAGGGGTAGTTAATGGATTTAATTTACACCTTAACCTAAACAAAACATAAAATCAATCTAATTGTTATAAAAATTGAACTAAACTAATTCACACATGTGGGGAATGAGTTAGGACCATCAAACTCTTTTCACATTTCCTAAATCAAATCAAAATCAAATTCAAAAATAAAATTATATCTTTAAAGAATTTTGATTCACTTTGGATAATATTATCTTATAGGATTGTCCTTAGGAATTAATTAGGGTGAATGAAGTCATGTTCTTACATCACTTTATTTCTTTCCAAGCATGTTAAATATTGTATGCCATATGAAGTCATGCATTCATATCTTTTGAAAAATCAAATTAAATAAAATATTTCCTTTATGTCAAATTGCATGTTTTGGCTAAAGTTAAGAATATGAGTAGCTATTATCACTATTAAATTAAATACTATTTTCAAAACCTATAAATCAAACATTATACATGAAGGTATGCTACTTATAAATACTTATAATCTTGCATGTGATTATAGTATAAAATGTGTTTTATGTGATTTTCTTGTCTTCTCTTAACATGGATTTGAATAAGATTTGCAAAGTGTATAGTTCATTTGAAAAGAACATAACACTTGCTTAAATCCATTCCTATCCACTTCTATGTTATGACTTAAGAAGGATCTTCACATTTACACATATAAGTTGCATAATCAAATCAAACACATAATCTTTTGCATGACTCTTCTTCCATTCATTTCTTTTTGTACATGCACATGTATTTAAGAAAAGTGGTATATTAGTCTGGACATCCCGGGGTTGTGAGGCTTTAAGTTGCCCCAAGTGAGTCTTGTGCCTTACACTCCTGGTGTAGAAAACAATGGTACCGTACTTACTTATGTCTTTTATACATGTGAATTTGCATATAAGTAATGGATAAAAGAGTCCCTCTTTTCTACTTAAATAAAATCATGCATTCATGAAATATCCAAATTTTTGTAAACTTCTCTTTGCATTCATCATTTAGGTGTGCTAAGATTTACATTGCATGTATAGTTATGCTTAGGATTATTATGCATGATATACATGTTGGAAAGAAATAAAGGGTTGTGTGTTATGTGATAGTAATTCACCTTAACTAATCCTAAGATGCATTTCTTATTGAATCAGTTTATTTAGAGCAAATCTAAACATAGGAATAATTAAAATACATAATAAAATATTCACTAAAGATAAATAATTAATGAATCTACTTTAAAAATTACTTAAGGTAGGGATGAAAGAGAATAAACGTAGGTTCATTCAAACCAAATTAAATCATCAAATAAAATTGGAAAATAAACTAAACCACTTAAAATGAAACCACCCTTCTAAGTGTGAACCTTTTAAGTTGAACCCTTCACACTTAGAAAATTCCAATCTTAAAGCCTAGCTAAGACATGCCACACAAGCCTTAAATAGTACACACATTAGGCTAAGTCACCATTTCTAGCTCTATGTTAGGGCGGCGCATGGTTTGATGCCTGATTTTGTTTTGTGATGTAATATTTTAGACTGGATGTTAGGGTGCATGTGCGTAGATTGGATGGTAGGGCGATCTTAGCCTAATCATGTCTTATGCAGGGGATTGTGCTTAAGGGGCGCTGTAATAAAAATATAAATGCTTTTGCTGTGCATGTTGCTTATACCCCTAAGCATAATTCAAACTATGATAGGTGGACTTGGTTACCCATGTGTGGGGTGCTAAGTCCAACTTATTCATATACATGCTTGGGATTGTGTGGTATGTTTAGCTAATATCTATTTTGCAAATTTAATTAGATTTACTTTTCCCATTTTCATGTAATTTTGCAATTAAGATTTGGAATGAATGTTATGGGGGATTAGGATGAACATAGGTCATAAAACCAAGCCTTATGCACCATGTGAAGCTTTGGAGCAACTACATCCCAACCAACCAAAATAAGGAAAGAAAAGAAGAAAGAATAAATGAAGAAATGAAGAAAGAAGAATGAATACCCCCACAACATATCTTCTAAATTGTAATTATTCATTTGTAATCTAGGTTATGTAAGGGTAGAGCTCGGCTACCCATTTCTTTTCAGGATTGTGCAGTGAAGCCTGACCATATCGACTCTTATTCTTTTGCACTAGCTTTATAAAATTGTTTTATGTTTGTTTAGATTGTGCATTAAGCTGGCTTGATTTTCTCTAGTTTCTTCATTGATTGATGAATGGCCTAGATGAGATTAGGATCTTAGGGAAAATAAATTTTCTATCCAATTAATTAACTTAAAATTAAAATTAAATAACTCATAACCTTACCTAAAGCCTATGACATAAATCAAGAAAATAAAAGATGTAGCAACCCCTTAGCTGGATGTTGTATGTCTCACATTGTTGACCTCATTTTTAGGATGAGCTCTTAACCCATTCATCTAAGAAATAGGACTTCTCTTAGAGTTTAAGAGTTCCTTAGTCTTAAGACACATCTAGTGATTAGGTGGACACTCAACCTAGCCTTAGAGACTTAGAAGAGTTAACCATAGGAATAGGTCATGCCTTAGGGGTGTTAGGAAAATTTTTCTACCCTTAGCTTGAACCACTCCTCTCACCTTCCTTCAAGTCAAACTCCAAATCAATCTTATTTGATTTTCTCCAAACTCAAATCAATGCCAGATGATTGAAATCCATGATTGAAATCCATGATTGAAACCCATGAATGAAATTTCAAATTCCAAATCGTTTCTAAGTCTTTAGTTTCCTTCTTAAGGATCTAGCCAAGACCAAATTCAAACCAATTCAAAATTATGAGATTTTCTCAGAACTCATTTATATTCTCATTTATGTTCACATATATAAATGAAATATTAATCCAAATCAATCAAACTAAACTCAAAAATTAAATCCAAAACTCCAAAATTTCCTAAGTCCTTTTAAATTTTCTCTTAAAGGACTTAGTCTAAATCATGATCAAATCATTCTAAACTCATGAAATTTTCTCATAACCCATTTATATTCTCATTTATATTCACATATATAAATGAAATATAAATATAAAACAATCAAACCAAACTCAAAAATTAAATCCAAACTCCAAAATTTCCTATGTCCTTTTAAATTCCCTCTTAAAAGACTTAGCCTAAACCATGATCAAATCATTTCCAAATTCATAAAATTTTCTCATGACTCATTTATATTCTCATTTATATTCACATATATAAATGAAATATAAATTCAAACAATCAAAACCACTTCCAAAAATCAAACTCAAATCCATTCAAAATCCAACCTAAGCCTTTCAAGTCAAAATCTTGAACTTAGCCAAACTTCAAATCAAACTGATTTTACTTCATGATTGAATCAACCCTACAATCATGAATCAAAATATAAATACAAAATTCAATCACTAAATCAAAACTCAATTCAAAAATCAAACCCAAATCAATTCATGTTCTTCCTTTGAATATGAAATTATCAAATAAATCAAAACCCATTTGACTCCAAACCACTTGCAAATGGATTTCAATCATAAGTACATATACAAGTTCAATCAAACTCAAATCAAGCTTTGACCAAGCCATTTGACCCACTTAGGCTCACTTGACCCAAAGTGACCTAAAGTACCCTTATGAGCCAAATTCTAATCATAACCAAATTGTATTGAATCAAACACACCTATGCCTATCATCATGATCAACAATCATCATGGGATGATCAATCACATAAATTGGGTCAAACTAAGTCAAACCTAAGGGTTGACCAAGTCAACACATAGCCAAAATGAAACCTAACATGACCAAAATCCATCATAGGCCAAATTGATTGAAACCATTGATCTAAGTTCATTCATAAACTATGTTTGAACTTGACCAAGTCAACATTTGAGCCTAACCTAGCCTAATTGACCACTTGACCAAAGTTGACCCAACTTGACCTAAAAGTCAAAATGTGTCAAACTTTGATCTAAGCCAAATTGATTGAAACCAATGGGTCAAGTTCATTCCAAATCACTTGTTGAACTTGACCAAGACAACTAGACCTAACCTAGCCCAATTGGCCTTGAACCCAACTTGACCTGAAGGGTCATGTTGAGCCAAATTCAAACTTAGTGAAAAATTGATTGGAAATAAAGATACCAATCCACTTCATTTGACTAACCAAACCTAAACCTACCCATGACCTAGCTCAAATAGTTCAAATGGGTCAAATTGGTCAACTTGACCCATTTGACTTAAATGAAGTCATATGAACCAAATTCAAACCTAAACTAAATTGAATCAAACCAAAGCTACAAAAATATTTCAAATGGTCATATGAACTTGACCCAACCCTTGGTTTGACCCAATTTGACTTAAGTTGACCCATTTTGACCTAAATGGGTCAACATGAGCCAAACCATATCAAATGAACTCCAAATCCAATGAAACTTGGTCAAACCTATTTTCTCAACATACCCAACATATTCAAATTCAAAAAATCAGCCAAATGACCATTTTACCCCCAGTCCATAGAGCAAATTTTGGTCAAATCTATGGGGAATTTGGTCAAGTCCTCTTCATACTAACTTGATACCTTACTAATAGGTCAAGTAAACCCTATAGAGGGTGGTGCACCAATGGGTTTGGGTCAGCCCAACATGACCCAAGGCCAAAATTGAGCACATGGCTCAAATTGGCCATGTGGGAATCATGCTCCCACTCATTTTGAAGCACATGGGAGGTTACCACTCCACTCCCTAGCCCAAACTGACCATGTGCAAACTTCTAATAGCTCAAACAACCTTTTCAATCTTGGCAATTGAGTCAAAATGATAAGTACTGCTTTGGTAGTCCGATTTTCATAGGGGGAGATATACTCCCCCTAATTCACTTCAATTCTCACTTCCTCACTATCGATTGAGTAAGGGAAAGTGATAGGATCCATTCTTGAGTGATCCTAAGCTCTCTAGAAGGAATTTGAATTTTCCATTCTCGATTTTCCTCAAGTGAAAATGGGGGAGCTCCATAGATTGGCAAATTTTCTCCACACTCCAATTCAAGTCAATTGCCTTTGCACACTCCCTTAGGAGACCAAATCGAGCTTGCCTAAGCTCTCTCCCAAGTTCCAAAGGCAAGGGGAGGTCTAATTCCATCAAAGGCACAAGGGAGCTAAGGAGGGGTTGGTCCATAGAGAAAAACTTTACTTTTCACTCAACCGAAACTCCTCCAAGGGAATCAAGTGCTGGTGATCACCTCCGGTGAGGTTAGAGATTTTTTGGCCACTAAACTCCATGTGTGTTGGTACTTTGTGAAAGAAATGTTAATTTCATGAAATTTCAATCGTTAGATGTGATTTTCATTAGGGTTAGATGGTGTGTACAAAGTTTCATCCCAATCCAAGCTCGATCGAGCTCAAATCTTCCCTTTGAAAGTGGACGGTCTCCATTATTCCTCAGGGAAGAATAGGGGTGATCTCTGGCCGACCATCCATGCATTTTGGATGGACGATCAAGATTAAACACATGCTTAGATTTTATTTAATCCTTTTGGAATGGAAGCTTTAATCTCGATCTGATGACTTGAGGCTAAATTGCCACTACGATGTGACATTTAAGTCACCACTCTCTCGACACATAAGCCCTCCGAGTAGCCATTTGGCTGATTAAGGGATTAATTAATGTTTATTTAATTTTATTTATTCCTCTAGAGTTCAAAAATTTATATCTCTTTAAAGAAAAATCAAAAAAATATAAGGTAAATTTCCACTGAAAGATAATTCAATC
Source organism: Cymbidium sinense (assembly GCA_021442155.1). Classification (NCBI taxonomy): domain Eukaryota; kingdom Viridiplantae; phylum Streptophyta; class Magnoliopsida; order Asparagales; family Orchidaceae; genus Cymbidium; species Cymbidium sinense. The sequence goes on from CM038229.1 coordinate 55,584,990, forward strand.
TAGAATATTTTAAAATTGCTTTTAATAGATTTTAAATTGTATCTTTCTATGATTTTGGGTTTTATTAGAAATTTAAATTTGCTAATTACACTATAATTAATCTACTGATTAATCTCAAACTTCTTGGGTATATTTTGGGGGATGACTTCTGCCTCCCCTAATTTTGTTGGGATTTTTTGGTGGCTTAATTGGGAGAATTTCTAATTCATTTCCTAATTATCCCCTTTATGTAATTAAGGATAATTAAGGATTTGATTAGTGTTTTAACCCCTTGTTGAAGTTGATTAAGGTTTGATCCGATGAATAGGAGGTTTAGGGAATAATTTTGGAGCATTTATCCTAAGCTATTCCCTAAACGTCCTTTTCTTTCTTAATCTTCTCTTAATTAAGGATTGATTCACTAATTACCATCTTAATTAGTTTCTTAAAATTTTTAAAACATTTTAGAACTTAATTAATCTACTTTGGGTAGATTCTTAGGTGTTCAAGAGCCTAAGTTTAATTAAAGAAATCAAAACTCAACTCATATGTGTGTGGGGTGTTTTTGAAATTACTTAAGTTAAACCCCTTAGCTTAATTAATCATTAATCATGAGCCAAATTGCATTAGGCCCCTTTCTTCCTAAGTGCATTACAAATTTAAATTCCTTGTGAGGTTTTATGTCATCTCATTGGCTCATAATTATTTGGTTAACTATGTAGGTAAGGGTTAGTTAATATGTTTAATTCATACCTTAACCTAATCAAAATATAAAATGAATCTAATCATTTAAAAACTAAACAAAAATATCAAACACATGTGGGAATGGGTTAGAAATAGTAAACTCAACTCACATTTTTAAAATTAAATCAAATTTAAAATTAAACAAAAATCATATTAAATAAACTTTGATTTACTTTAAGCTTTCTTATTTCATATGATTGTCTTTAGGATTTAATTAAAGTGAATGTGTTTACATGCCTTCATTGCTTTAGTTCTCTCCCCAACATGTTAAATGTGCATTTCATGTGGATTCATGCATCCATGCTTTTCAAAAATCAAATTTAAAATAAAAATATTTCCTTTATGTCAAAATTGCATGTGTTGGCTAAAGTAAGAATATGAGTGGCTATTATCACTATTAAATTCAAATTATTTCCAAAATATATGAATCAATTATCAAAACTAAAAGTGTGTTACTTATATCTTGATTATAAGTTTGCATGTGAGTACAAGATGAGGATGTGCTTAGTGTAGGTTTTCCTTCTCTTCTCTTTTAGTATAGTTTCGAATAAGATTTGGTAAGGTGTATGGTTCATTTAAAAAGAACCTAAAGCTTGCCTAATTCCATATCCTATTCATTCTTATACTATCACTTAAGGAGGATACCTATGCTTGCACATATAAATTGCACAAAAATAAATCAACTAACACCAACTTTTACATTCTTTCTTGTCCATTCATTTCTTTTGTACACATGCTTGTATTTAAGGAAAGTGGTATATTAGTCTAGACAAACTTGAGGTTAAGAGGCTTTAAGTATCCCTAAGTAGGTCTTGTATCTTACACCTCTAGTTAACAATGATGTCGTACTCACTTATGTCTTTCATACATTCATATGTGAATGTGAAAGTCGGATAAGAAACCCCTTTGCTACTTAATGAAAATCATGCATCATAAACTTTCAAATTTTCTTAAATGAATTACTTAGCATGCATCATAAAGTGTGTTAAATATTATCATTTATGTGTATATATATGCTTAGGACTCATTCATATGCATGTAATACATGTTGGGAAAGAAGTGAAGTGATGTACGTTTTGTGAATTTAGTTCATTTTATTTAATATTAAAATGCTTTTCTTTTTGAATGGGTTTATTTAGAGTTCATCTAAACTTAGGATTAATTAAAACACCTAATTTAAATATTCACTAAATAAAACTAAAACATAAATCTACTATAGAAATTACTTATGTTAGGGAAGAAAAGAGAGGATCTCTTCTCTTTCCCTCTCTTTATAACTTAGTAATTTATTCTAAGATTCACTTGAACCTAATAAAAATACAAAATAAAATCAACCCAAAATAATTAAACAACTTAAATGAAACCTTCCTCTAAGTTGAACATCTTCATACTAAGAAAATTCTAACTTAAAGCCATAGCTAAGCATACCACACAAACCTCCAAAGCGCACACATTTGGCTAAGTCACCACTTCTAACTTTAGGTTAGGGCGGTGCATGGTTTGATGCTTGCTTTTATTTTATGATATATGTTTTAGACTGGATGTTAGGGTGTATGCTCGTAGAATGAATGGTAGGGCGATCTTAGTCTAACCATTATCTTCTGCAGGGGATTGTACTTAAGTGGTGCTATAATAAATATAACTACTTTTGCTGTGCAGGTGCTTATACCCCTAAGCATAATTCAATAGGCCAGGTGGACTTAGTCACCCATGTGTGGGGGTGTTAAGTCCAATATATATGCTTGTGATTTGTGTGATTTATTTTAGCTAATATCTTTTTTGTAGGTGTTAGTAAGATTTCTATTCTTTTCCTTTTCATGTAATTTTGCAATTAAGATTTTGGAATGATTATTATGGGGATTAGGATGAACATTGGTCAGAAGATCTCATCTTATGCACCATGTGAAGCCTTTGGAGCATCCACCTTCCAACCATCCAAAAGATGGAACCAAAGAAGAAAGAAGAAAAGAAGAAGAAAAAAGATAGAAGAAAAGAAGAATGAATAAATAATGCTTGAAGACCCCCCATAACAATGAATTTCTTACTTAATTGTATTTAATTCATTTGTAATCCAGGTTGTATAAAGGTAGAACTCAGCTACCCAATTTGTTTTCGGGTTTGTGCGGTGGTACCCGACCACAATGACCTCTTATTCTTTTACGATTAGCTTTATAAATTGATTGATGATTTGTTTAGCTTGTGCATTAAGTGGCATCCTTTTTCCTAATTTCTTCCTTGCTTTATGTATGACCTGGATGTGGATTAGGATCTTAGGAAAAATAAATCTTTTACCAAATCTAACAATTCTAAACTAAAAAAAATAAAGAACTCATAACCTCATCTAAAGCTTAGGCTAAAATCAAGATAAAAGAATTAGCAACCCCTTAGCTGGATTAGTGCTTCTTTTATAACATCATGCACAAATACATATTATTTTCACTCTTAATTGGAGGGCTTCCACCTTTGCCAGAGAAACTTGGCTTTACGTTTAAGAGTCATGGTGAAAACACCTGTCCTCCCTTCTCACTAATTTTTGGCCAATAATCTCATTTCTCATGCATTAGACATATGAATCCTATTAGTCTGAGTCAAAATGATTGTCCAAAAATGAAAATAAAAATGAAATCTGAATTGCATTAGATTTAGGTCATTTGAAGCACATCCTTACATGATCTAGTATCTTTAGGGAGTAAGTTTAAGGACTTAGTCTCTTTCTAAATAAATAATAGTCTAGTTATCTTGCATAAAGTATATGACTTACTTACTTGAACTTAAAATCAAAGGAGGAGTTAGTTGGTGACCACCCCCAGGCGGTTGTAAGTCCAAGCAGTCGGGTGGTTAGTCTTCTCTTGTGGAGGCAAACCAAATATCCATTTTTTCCTTAGATTTAGGTTATGCTTTTGTCCCTCGCCAAAGTTCCCTAGATTTAGGTTATGAGGTTGCTTCTCCCTTTCATGGGCCATAAGCATAAATCCTCACCTCTTAGGTATTTCCATAATCTTATGTTGTGGAACCATAAGCCCTAAATTTCTAATGAAAAATTCAACTCAAACAAATTAAATCAATTTCAAAAATGTAAAGCCCAACTATAGGATAGTTTGAGATGCTCGCTAGGTTTCCTAGCATCGTGGGCATCTCCTACTTATCTTCTTTTTGGCTTTGATAATAACTTCTCTTTGATCAATCCCATTTTGATCTTCCAAAATAAACTAATCGATTGATAGTTCTACCTATTGAAATATTTGGAGGTAACAATCATTTACCTTAATCAAGAGTATTCCTAAGGGATCCCATCTCTTAGGATGTAATTAACTATGGGGGCTTGCCCCTATAGGGAACTTAATGAACCCGATTTAAAATAAACCATAATTTTCTTTTCCATATAAAGTAGGGGAAGAATCTTTGGTATATATGCAGACCCATTGTTCTTAGGAGTCCTTGTTGAGGTGATTAGGTCCATTGTAGGGTGATGACTTCTATCATTCGAGATAGTTCACCTCTCCTCAATGTCATATCCGATCACCCTTAATAAGAGCATCCGTGGATCTATGTGGTGTCCTAACTAAAAAGAATATTTTATATATTCCCTATTTTCATTTACCCTCTTTTTCAAAATGGGTGAAGATAGATGAAGGCAGGAATGTATGAAAATTTTCACCACACACATCATGCATAAAACCATCTTGCTTCACTCTTGCTTATGGAGGGCTTCCACCTTTGCTAGAGAACATGGCTTGACCTTTGAGAGCCATGGTGGAAACACACCTCCTTCTTGCTAATTTTGTCCCATAACAAATTTTTCATGCATTAGGCATATGAATCCCTGAGCCCGTGTCAAATAAATTTTCCAAAAATCAAAATACAACTTAACTAAATTTGCATTAGATTAAGTCATTATTCATGCTCTACATGATCTAGTCTCTTAGGGGGTGTGTTTAAGGACTTAGTCTTCTTTCTAAATAAACAACAACTTAGCTATCTCGCAAAAGCATAAGACTTGCCTACAAGTATTTAAAATCATCGGAGTTAATTGACAGCCACCCCCAGGCGATTGTAAGTTCAATAGTCGAGTAGTTTACTCTCACTTGTGGAGGTAAACCATATACCCATTTTCTCCTTAGATTTAGGTCGTGCTTTGGCCTTCGCTAAAGCTCCCTAGATTCAGGATCCAAGGTTGCTATTTCCCTTTGCGGGCAACAATCATAAATCCTCACCTCTAAGCATTTCCATGATCTTGTATTGTGGAATCGTATGACCTAAATTTCTAATAAAAATTCAACTCAAACAAATAATTCCCCTCAATTTCAAAAATGTAAAGCCCAACTATAGGATAGTTTGGGATGCTCACTAGGCTTCTTAGTATCATGAGCATCCTCTACTCATCTCTCTTTGATTTTGATAATAACTCCCTCTCTTTTGATCAATCCCAATTGATCTTCTATAAATAACCAATTGATTGATAGTCCATCTTTGAAATCTTTGGATAATGAACATTTACCTAATCGAGTATTCCTAAGAATCTCATTCCTTATGATGTAATTAACTATGGGGCTTACCTCCATAGGGAACTTAACGAACCCGATTTAAAATAAACCCTACTTTACTTTTCCATATAAAGTAGGGGATGAATCTCTGGTACATTCGAAGACCCATCATCCTTAAGAGTCCTTATTAGGTGATTAGGTCCATTGTAGGATGGTGACTTCTATCTTTTGAGATAGTACACCATTCCTCATTGTCATACCCGATCACCTTAATAAGAACATCTATGGATCTACGTGGTGTCCCAACACAAAATATTTTATTTTTCAGATCTCTCCCCCAAAAAAAGATAAGAGGTTTGAGAAATAAAATTCACCAGAGTGAGCTAATCATAATTTCATTATCTACCACTTTAGGTTATTGAACACCCAAAGAGCTACCCAAGATTAATTAAAGGTTTCTTAGGTATGAAGTAAATTTTAGATTGAGTTAATCAAGCTTAGTAATTAATTGATTGAATTCTTTGATTATATTTTGATTAAATGATGAAATTAACTTAAGGAAATGGATCAAGGACAATGCCTCAATCCTAACCCCTAAGTCATTTCAAACACTCAATTAGGCTGTAATTTTATTTTTATCTTGGATATTAATTAATTAATTAAGCAATTAATTACCTCATTAATCATTAACTAATCAAATTCCAAAAATGAAGAAAACTTAGAAAATGAATGAGGAAAAGTATCACAACCACATTCCCTAAGCTCCCTTACTGTTCAACAGAGGCAATTAGGCTTAAATAATTAACTAAACTACTGTTCATTCACTAATTAAGTTAGAAAAGTAAGACTTAATCAATTGATTTCCCTAATTAAGCAACAAATAAAATCTCAAAAAAATAGGAGAGGTAGAGGTCATCCCCCAAACATCCACAGAAAGTTGGAAATCAATTGGGTGATTAATTAAAAAATAATTAAGCTAGTTAAATTTCCAATTAAACCTTAATTAAGCTAAAATCACTATTTAAAATCAAATAATAATAATTTTCCTAGATTCTATTTTGAAATATCTTTAAAATGAACCTAAGTTTGTATTTTTTTTTTTTGGATTTTTCTAGGATTAGTTATGGTTTTAGAAGTTGTAGGCTTAAAAGTGAATTAATTAACCTTATTTAAAGCTTTAATCCCGTCAGGCCATGTGGTGACTGACATGGCGCACTTTCCACATGGAGTGACGAGAGTGGCTATTTAAGTTGTCACATCTGAAGGCTGACTCGGATGGCGGCGGATGCGATTTCTCCATGGACCGTCCAATTTAAGATCGGACGATCGTGATTCGATCTACAATTCAGAGGAGAAATCAAAGGACCAAATGCGTGATCGGATCAAGACTGTCCATCCTGATCACATGGAATGGATGATCCATGATCTGTCTCCTCCCAAGCGGCGAGTGATGAATACTATCCATCGATTATCACTTGATTCGAGCTCACCCGAGCTCAGATAGAGATGAAAATTATCCCACACCTTCGGGGATGCAAAGCAAAGAAAGCTAATGGTGGAAATCACATGACATAGTACTTTATTTCATAAAAGATCAATCTATTTTCATTCAAGGATCATTTTTAATGGCATCCCTCACCGAAGCTTGTGACCGACGGTTCTAACGATTGAGGGAGCTTCTTTTGGTAGAAATAAAGCTCTGTTGAGCCGTACGAGCTTTGATTTGTGTAGTTTGCTCAGAAGACCAATCCATGACATGTAGGCAATCAGTCTTGATCAAACTCCACCCTCTGGCCATCGGTAAGCTTGGAAAATGATTCATTTTGGCTCGTCTAGGTCTAAGGATGGTGTGTGCAAAATTAATTGTACTTTGGTGGAGGTTTGAGCAAATGGCAATTAGATTGAGACTCCCCTATTTTGATTTCATGTAAAGTCAAGAGTGGGTATTTTGAGGAGCTCGAGAAGGCTTGGAAATTTCTCTAGGATCTCTTTCCTTGACTGCTAGGATTAAATCGAGTGTCTCTGAGTTTGACTGAGAATGAGGGGTATAGATTGGATTGGATGGCTAATTTGGCTTTTCTTAATCATTTGGCCATTTTAGAGGGTTGTGGAGGTCCTTAGGTGGATGGTGTGGCTCAGTTTGGTTGGGTAAGGGTGTGGAGGTGGCTGTAAAGGGAGGTAGTGGATGTCCTTGGTGGTTTGAAATGCTCCAATGGGAATGGGGAGGTGATTTCACCTCCCCATGAGTCATGGCTGACCCAACCACCTTTGGGTCAGGTCAGCCATGGTCCTTGGTGCCTAAGTCGATCTATGAATGGGTGTTAAGTGGCCAAAGGGAGGAAATGACCAAATATGCATGTGTCTTGTCTAATGGGATGCCCTAGACCTAAGGGCAAAGTGGTAATTTAGCTATGGGTTTGATTTGGGCAAATTTGAAATAGGTCAAAAGTGGGTTAGCCCAAATGTCAAGTGGTTTGGAGTTTATTTGATTTGGTTTAGCTTGATTTGACCTATTTAGGTCAAATTAGGTTAGGTTGGGTCAAGTTGACCAATTGGTCAAATTGGGCTCACTTATGACTTTGGTCAAGTTCAATAATCAAATTGGGATGAACTTGAGCCATTGGTTGCATCAATTTGGATCAAATCATGATTTGACCCATTTTAGCTTTTTAGGCCAATTTGGGTCAACTTGGGTCAAATGGCCAATTAGGCTTGGTTTTTCTCAAGTGAGGGTTTGGTCATGTTCAATCATTGATTATGAGTTGGTTTGAATAAATGGTTTTTAATCAATTTGGTATATGGTGGATTTTGGCTAGTTTGGGTTTCTTAGGCTAAATGTTGACTTGGTCAAAGGCTATGTTTAACTTGGTTTGACCCAATTCAAGGTGATTAGTCACCCTAGGGTGATTGTTGGTTATGTTGTGAGGTTTAGAAGGGCTTAGTTCAATCCAATTTGGGTTGGATTAGAACTTGGTTCAAAAAGGTTCCTTTAGGCCATTTTGCGTCAAGTGAGCCAAATGTGTTAATTAGCTTGATCATGGCTGATTCAAGTTTAGTTGAACTCATGCATGAGCCTAGGATTGAAATATAAATCCAATTGCAAGTGGTTTGGAGCCAAATGGGTTTTGGTTCATATGATAATTTCAAGTCAAGAGAGGTCAACATGGATTTGACTTGGGTCGACTTGGGTTTGATTTGATAATGGTGGTTTATGTTTATATTTGGGTCAATGATTGTAGTAATGATTGAATCATGAAGGGTCCCATGAGTTTTGAATTGGTTTGGGTATCATTTAGCCAAGTTCAAGAATTTGGCTAAAAGGGCTAAGATTGAGAATTTGATTTGATTTGGGCTTCAATCATTTGGAGTTTGGAATTGATTTATGATTTGAAATTTGGTTTGAGATTGAATTTAATAATTGAGAAAAAAAATTGGATTGGGGTTGATTTGAGTTTGGTTAAGTCTAAGTCAATAAGATAAAATCAAAGGGCTTAAGAAGAGATTTGGAGTTTGAATTTAACCATGGGTTTCAATCATTTGATAGTTGGATTTGATTATGAATTTGATATTTTAGAAAATCAATTGAATTGAGTTTGATTTAAATTTGGGTAAGGCTAAGTTCATAAGATAAAATCAAAGGGCTTAGGGAGGGATTTGGAGTTTGAATTTATTCATGGGTTTCAATCATTTGATAGTTGGGTTTGATTTTGGAATTTGGATTTTAATTTGAGGTTTCATTTGGAAGAAGGAAAAAAGAATGGGTTTAGGCTATATGGTAGGTAAGTCTTTCTAAGATTTTAAGGCACAACCTATTCTTATGGCTAACTCTTCTAAGTCTCTAGGGTTAGGTTAGGTGTTCAGCTAATCACTAGAAGTGTCTTAAGACTAAGGAACTCTTAGTGTCTATAAGAGTCCTAGATCTACAATGATGAAGTTGAGAGCTCAATCCAAAAGTGAGGTCAATAGCTTTATATCCAACTTATCAGGAAAATGCCAGCCATTCTCAGCACTTGTCAAAAAGGATGCCAAAATCAAGTGGGATGACAAGTGTCGATGCCTTGAAGACATCAGCATTACGATGACACGCCTATTCTTATCCCTTATCGGCAAGCCATTGATCCTACACTCGCATTAGATGACTCCCTCGATGCTTTGTTGGCCCAAGCCAACGATGAAAAAAAGAAAATGCACTACCTCACCATCATCTAATCCCCGAGGCAAATTATCAACCCATTGAGAAGCATTGCATAGCTTTAATCTTTGCATCCCAAAAGCTATAGCACTATATGCTATCTCATAAGGTAAACTTGATCTCTAGGATCAATCCACTGTAATATCTCATGATAGGGTCGACGCTATCCAGATTGTTGGCACGTTGGCTATAATTTTATAATAGTTTGACATTACTTTTGTACCCTCTGTACGGTGAAAGGACATGCAGTATCAGATTTCTTGGCAGCACACCCACTTCCTACTAACTCTCTGCTTAGTGATGACCTCCCCAATGAACAAATCATGAACATAGGGGACACTAGCATTCGCTACTGGGAGATGTACTTTGATGGTGCGGCTTCCTCTCAAAGGGGAGAAGAACCACGATCTACTATCCCAAGAAAGACAGGGGTAGGAATAGTTCTCCTAACTCCAGACTACGATGTGATGAGATTCTTATATCAGCTATCCAATCCAGGCACCAATAATGAAGTTGTATATGAGGCTTTGATTGCCAGTCTGGAGTTAACTATTACTCTAAGCATCCAAAATATTGACATATTCAGGGAGTCTCAGTTAGTCATCAACCAAATCGTTAGGTTCTCAAGGTTGTGAAGCCTAAGCTCCATCATTACCACAAGTACACTATGGAGTTGTTGGCCCAAATCCTAGAGGTTAACATTTACAAGATTCCTCGAGGAGATATTATCGTAGTGGATGCTTTAGCCATACTTGCCAAGGAGTTGGCATGTCTGGAAGATGAGTCCATATCGATAAGGGTTCAAAATAGACAAGTCTTATCCCTTATTGATGCTGAACTCATCGAGAGATACTCACTTGAAGGGGAGGTTTCTGTTACCAAAAAGGATGATGAGTCAGATTGGAGGCAATCATTCATGGTTTACTTAAACATAGGAAAACTACCTCAAGAGAAGACATAAGCCCATCAAATGAAGCAGAGAGCACTTTCCTACGCTCTCATGGATGACACCATATACCGGCGGTCCTTCGATCATATGTGGTAATGTTGTTTGGACAAACATGAAGCCCATCAGATCATGATCGAAGTACACTCAGCTTTATGTGGAGTTCATCAATCCGGTCTGAAGAGGAAAGCCAAGATCAAAAGACTAGGATACTACTGGCCTTTGATGATCACAGATTGCATGAACGTAGCTAGGCGATGCTGTTGACCTCACTTTTGGAGTGAATTCTCATCTCCTCTTCTTAGACTTAGAAGTCTTCTAGACACCAAGAATTCCTTAGTCATAAGAAACTTCTAGCACTTAGGTGAACACTTAACCTAAGCCTAGAGACTTAGAAGGGTTAACCATACGATTAGGTCATGCCTTAGGACTTAGGAAAAATCCAACTATCCTATAACCTAAACCCAATCCATGTTCACCCTCTCAAAATAAAACCTCAAATTCAATTCAAATACTAAATTCAAATCCAAATCTAAATCCAAATCAAATGATTGAAATATATAAATAATTATGAATCAAATCAAATTAAATCAACCTAAGCCCTATGAATTTTATTTTATGTACTTAGCCTTAGCCAAATTCAAATTAATTCAAATTCAATTGATTTTCTCAAATATCAATTCACTTCAATCCATCAAACTTATAATCAAACCCAATTCAAAATCATGATCCAAATTGAATCAAATCCAAACTTGAAACTCCTCCTAAGCCATATAAGTCAACCTTCATGATCTTAGCCAAAATCTTAGCCCAAATCACTTCCAAAATAGTCAATCTTCTTCACAAATATAAATAAAATATATATTTAAATCATCAAAAATAAATCAAACTAAATCAAAATACAATTCTAAACCCTTTAAGCCAATTTCATGGCCTTAGCCGAATGCTAATCAAATTCAAACCAAATTCAATTGATTTTCTCACAAATCAATCATTCCATCAATCACCATTCCAAATGTAAATGAAATCTATAATCGCAAAGCCAAATCAAAATCAATCCAAGTCAAACCCAATTTAGCCCATTTGACTTGAAATATTCAAATGAACCAAAACCCATTTGAACCCAAATCAATTGCAATTGGATTTATATATCAATCCCAAATTCATATATAAACTCAACTAAATCAAACTCAACCCAAAATCAAGCCAACTAAACCTAATTGACTCACCTGACCCAAAGTGGCCAATTTAACCTATTTGAACCAAAATCCAATTCAATCCAAACCAAAATGAATTAAACCAATACAAACTTCATGACATGATTGTTGATCATCCTAAGTTGATCAATTATCATAAATTAGGTCAAACCAAGTCTACCTAGCCCTTTGACCAAGTCAAACCTTCAACCCATATGAACCTAAACTAGCCAAATTTCAACCTAAGCCAAACATCTTGAAGCGAATAATTCATACCAACCTAAAATCAATACTTGAACATGACTTGACCTTTAATTGAGCCAAACCTAACCCAATTGACCCTCTTGACCCAAGTTGACCCAATTTGACCTAAATGGCCAAAATGGGTAAAAGTTTAATATAAATCAAATTGATTGCAACCAATGGCTCAAGTTCATTCCAAATTGACTATTGAACTTGACCAAAGTCACAATTGAGCCCAATTGACTCACTAGACCCAAATGACGTATTGAACCCAACTTGACCTAAAGGGTCAAACCAACCTAAAACTAAATTAAATCTAAATTGAATTCAACCAAAGCTTATAACATATTCCAAATGATTAACAAAACCTAAACTAAGAAATGACTTAAGCCAATTTGGTCAATTGTGTCAAATTGGTCAACTTGACCCATTTGACCCAAATGAACTCAAATGAACCAGAACTGAATCTTAACCAAATTGAACCAAACCAATAACACCAATACACTCCAAATGACCATATGAACTTGATCTAACCCTTGGTTTGACCCAATTTGACTAATTAGTTAACTTGACCCATCCTAACCCAATTTGACTTAAATTGGTTAAATTGAGAAAAATCAAACCAAATGAACTCCAAATCACTTAAATTTAGGCTAACCCACTTTTACTCATTTTAAATCTATCCAAATCAAATCCATTACCAAATGACCATCCTACCCTTGGGCTAAGGGTATCACATGAGGCAAATCACCCATGTCAGTGATAATTTCCATTCTTTGACCACTTCGCACTTTCCCATTAGTCCACCTAGGCTCCTAGAACACTACCCAACCTGATCCAAGGGTGGTTGGGTCAGCCATGACCCATGGGGAAGTAAAATCACCTCACCTCCCCCATTGGAGAATTTGAAACCACCAAGGAAACCCACAACCTTCCTTAGAAACCACCTCCACACCCTTAACTAAACCGAGCCACCTCATCCACTCAAGGACCTCTACAACACTCTAAGGTGGCCAAATGATCAAGAACCCCTGCCCCCCTGCCATTTCCACTGAAGCTCACACAGTTGCATTCCTCATATCCCTAGCTACCCAAGATGAGTTGCTAGAGAATTTCCCCAAGCTCCTAAGCCCATTCCTTATTTCCCCATTCTCGATTTTCTTCAATTCAAAATAGGGGAGGATCTCATTGATTCCATTTTGCTCATTTCTCTACTAAAGTGAAATTAACTTTGTACACACATTCCTTGGAGCCAATCGAGCAAGAATGAAACATCCCCTAAGATTTCCAACAACTGGAGGGTAGACTTCGATCAAAACCAACCACCTACATCTTGTGTTTTGGCCTCCCAAGTTATCCACCTTAACTTGGAGTTTGTGCTGATCAATAGAGCCTCGTCTCTACTAGATGAAGCTTCCTCAATCAGATTTGGCACCGATCTTGAGCTCCAGTGAGGTATGCCATTGAAACTGACCTTAGAGTAGAATTTTGTTAGAGATTTTTGAAGAAAACTTCCACCCCACCCGATCTTGACCATTAGATCCCTTCGGATCCTCCTTGCGAAGGTGTGGGATAGATTTAAGATTGATCTAAGCTCGAGTGAGGTCAGATCACATGAATAATGGTGGATATGCTCCATTATCCCTCACTCATGGATAATAGATCATGCATCATCCATTCTACATGATCGGAATGGACATTCGTGATTAGATCCGTTAGATCAAATCGATTAAATCCTCTTTACACTGTGGGATTAATCATGGCCGTTCAATCTTATATTGGACGACACACGAGAAAGTGCATCCCACCGCCATCTGACTCAACACTGATAGTGATAACTTAATAGCCAATCTCCGGGCCATGTGGAAAGGCTCATACATGCGTGTACGAATGGGATTAGGAGGTTAATTAGGCTTAATTAATGCATTTTAATGCCTAAAACTTTCTAAAATCATAACTAATTACAAAAAAGCATAAACATATAAATAAATACTCATTTTAAAGGTATTTTAGAGAATACTTTATTAAAATATTCTTAATTAATTTGGAATAGTAATTAGAGCTTAATTAATGTTTAATTAAAATTAATTACCTTAAATACTCTTTAATTACTTAAGTAATTAATCCCAAAATTTGTGGGTTAATTTAATGGGATGATCTATGCCTCCCATAATTTTGTTGGGATTTTTGCTTAATTAATTGGAAAAATTGATTAATTAAGCTTTAATTACCCTTCTAAGTTAATTAATAATTAATTAATCACATGAATAGTAGAATATCAATTAATTAAGTGATTAATCACTATCCAACATTGAATGAACCTACGGAATGGGATTGAGGCCTCCTCCCCAATCTATTTCCCTAAATTCATTTCTCTTTTCAATTAATCAATCAAATGGTTTAATTAATTAATCAAATGACTTAATTAATTAAATTGAATCATAATCATATCAAAACTTAATTAATTAAATTTGTTGTACCCTTGTTCAACAAGAAATCCTCAATTATAGTTAACCCACATGTGTGGGGGAATTATAAGAGTACTTAATTAAGTTTCTTAACTTAATTAATCATTAATTGTGAGCCAATTGCATTAGGCTCCTTTCACTTTTTCAGATCATTGATACTTTAATTTCCAATGTATGTGCACATCATCTTGGCTCATAATTGTTTGGCTGATTATGCTAAGGCAACATAAGAAAGGGTTAATTAATGAATTTAATGCATATTGAAACCTAATTGACATATAAAATCAACTTAATTATTATTTTTCATTAAACCAATTCAATTAACAATCATGGGAATGGGTTAGATCAGCAAACCTCCTCTCACATTGTTAAATCAAATCAAAAATATGAAATTAAAAATGACATTAAAAAAGCTATGGTTTACCTTAAATGATTTTATTTGATATGATTATCCTTAGGAATTAATTTGATTGAATAAAATCATATGTTTATGTTTATTTATTCCTTTCCATCATGTTAAATGTTGTATGTCATTTGAAATCACACATTCATCTTTCTAAAGTTAATTGAATCAAATGATTTTCCTTTATGTAAGTGTGTATGTGTTGGATTAATTTAAAATATGTGTGGCTATTATCACTAATAAATTCAAATTGCTTTCCAAAGTTTATAAATCAATTACATTGATTAGTGCAGTAGTAGTTATGAATATATATAGTTTTGCATGTGTTTATAGCCTAGTCATATGAAGTAAAGCTTCTTTTTCCTTAATTCATGTGTAGTTTTACATGTACTTGAATGTTAATGAGTATATAGTCCGGACATCCTGGGAACACGAGGCTTTAGTTAGCTCTAAGGAGGTCACTTGATTACCTCACTTCCCTGGTCAACAGCGACACATACTTATTTGATTTCATTTACATGTGTTCTTACATTAGAACTTGGATACAATTTTACCCCATATGCATAAATGCTTTAGTCAAATAAAAGTATAATCTTTGCATAGTTTTCCTTCTTTTATTTATGTATACATCCACATGTATTTGAGAAAAGCAAGTGTTTAGTTTGGACATCCCAGGAATATGAGGCTTTAGTTATCCCTAATGAGGTCATTTGATTACCTCATTTTTCTGGTTAACAATGACACATGCTTGCTTGTGTTTCTTATAAACATGTGTGCATATTTAATTATGGAATTAGAACCCCATTTCTTTTATCAAGAATACATGCATTCATAATTTACTAAGTGATTGCATTAGTTAGTCATATAATTTAGAGCTTTCCTTCTTGTATTCATGTGTATATATCTACATGTGTTTGAATGCAAATGGGTATATAGTTTGGCCATCCTAAGAATACGAGGCTTTAGTTAGCCCCAAGGAGGTCACTTGATTACCTCACTTCCTAGGTTAATAGTTACATGTACCTATTTAATTTAATACTTATGTATTTATGTATAAAAATTTAGATAGTGCTTTAAATCAATATGATTGAATAATCTAATCACATAAAAGGATATAAACATACATCCATCATATAAGGGTGCAAAAATATGTTTCATGTATAGGTATACTTTGGATTGAAATCATATGCATGTTACATGTGATGGAAAGGAATATGTTAGCATATGTCATGTGATAGTAGTTCAACCAAATTAATCTTAAGATGCCTTTTATATTGAATGAAATCATTTAAAATGAACCTAAACTTAAGATTAATTTAAAAGTGTGTAATAAGCCATTCACTAAAGAGAACTAAATCAAATTAACATGCTTTAGAATGTGACTTAAGGTAGGCATGAAAGAGGGCAATCCTCTTCTCTCTCTTTATAACACTTAATTGCTAAGTGTAACCAAATGAAACAAAAGAAAACACAAATTAAAATTCTCAAATCAATTAAATAACTTCAAGTGAAATCAACCCTTCATGTTAAATGAAAGTCTTCCACACTTAGAAAATTATGACTCTAATGCTTAGCAAGACATACCACACAAGTCTTAACACACACATTAGAATTAAGTCACCACTTCTAGCTTTATGTAGGTGCATGATGTGATTTATATTTTGTTTTGTGATGTATTATTTTAGACTAAATATTAGGGTGCATATTTTGTAGATTAGATGTTAGGCCATTGTTAGTCTAATCATGTTTTCTACAGAGAATTATGCTTAAAGAGGTGCTTAAAATAAATATAAATACTCTCTTTGTAGATTTCTTAAACCCCTAAGCATAATTCAAGTTAGGATAGGTGGGCTTGGTTACCCATGTGCAGGGTACTAAGTCCAAATTATAAATATAACTGCTTGGGAATGTGTATGTTTAGCTAACTTCTATTTTTGTTGGTAGTTTTTACTTTTTTAACTTAATTCTAGATTAGGAATTAAGATTAATGCTATAGGAGATTAAGATGAGCATTGGCTAGAAGGCTTTATCCTGGGGTGCCATGTGATGCCTTGAAACCTAACAAATCAAAGAAGCAAGGAGGAATGAAATGAAGACATGAAGAATGAAGAATGAAGACCCCCCATAACATTCATTCATCATAATTGTAATTATTATTTTATAATTTCAGGTTGTATAAGGGTAGAGCATGGCTACCCATCTTTTCTTTTCAGGTTATATGGTGGTACCCGATCACACCAACCTCTTATTCTTTTATGTTAGTTTATAAAATTGATTGATGTTGTGTTTAAAATTGCGCATTCAAAATAACATATTTTTCTTAGTTTCTTATATGTTTGATGCCTTAATATGTGGCTTGTATGCGATTAGGACCTTAGGATAAAAATAAGTTTTCTATCCAACGATAACTCATAAGTAAAGTTTTAAATAATTCATAACCTCATCATAAAACCTAAGCATTAAATAAGATAATTAAAAGATTTAGTAACCACTTAGCTGAATGTTGTATGTCTCACATCATGCATGTATATTCCTTCTTTCTTGAAATTGGGGGATCTCCATCCTTGCTCATACCACACATAAAAATCTGAAAAGATTTTGCATTTGTAGATTAAGTCATTACTCATACCACTCTTGCTATAGTCTATTAAGGAGTAGGTTTAAAGACTTTAGTCTCTTTCTAAATTGATAACAACCCAACTATCCTGCAAATTCATATGACCAGACCACATGGATTTAAAGCATATGAGGGGTTAGCTAGCTACCACTCCATGCGGTTATAATTCCAACAGTCGCGTGGTCTACTCTCTCTTATGGAGGTAAACCTTATTCCCACATTTGCTTAGATTTAGGTCGTGATTTAGCTCTTACTAAAGCTCCATAGATTTAGGATATGAGGTAGCTATTTCCTTTGGGCTACAAGCATAAATTCTCACCTCTTAGGCTTTTCCATAACCTTGTGTTGATGAATTATATGTCCTAGTAATCTAATAAAATTTGAACTCTAACAAAATAATTCTCTTCAACTTCCAAAATTATAAAGCCTAATCGTAGGATAGATTGGAATGCTCACTAGGTTTCCTAGTATCATGGGCATTTCCTACTTATTCCCTTTGGCTTCCAAAAAAAAGTTTTCTCCTTAATCTTTCCCATTTGATTTTCTAACATAGCCAATTTGTTGATAGTTTATCCATGAAATCTTTGGAGACAATAATTGTCTACTTTAATTGAGAGTATTCTTAGGACTTTTCATTTCCTAAGATGTAATTAACTATCGGGGCTTGCCCCCATAAAGAACTTTAGAACCCAGTTTAAAATAAACCCTACTTTATTCATCCATATAAAGCAGGGAAAAAATCTCTAGTACATTCAAAGATCTATCATGCCTTAGGAGTCATTATTTGGTGATTAAATCCATTGAAGGGTGATGTCTCTATCTTTAGCGATAGTATATCATACCTCAATGTTATACTTGATCATTTCAATAAGTACCCACTACGATCTGCATGGTGTTCCCCATATCTAAAAAGAAACACCATAGATTTTTCTAGCAATTTCGTTGGGGATTGTTCCTCTCTCCATCTCTAATAGACAATTATTGTCTCCAAGCATCGATAGTGGACTTATATCTTATATAAGCCAAAGAGTATCTATCTTTTTGTTGGCACTTAGCTTATTTCATCCTCAAGCAAAGTGAGCTAATCCTTTAGGTTTTTGGACCTCACTCCATGTAGGTATTAAAACCCCTATTGGATCCCCTAATAGGTAAAATAAATTAACTAATGAGAGGGAGATGACTAAACTTAGAACCTCTTTTACCATTAGCAGTGAGACAAGGTTCATCCCTATTCAAGAAAATATCAATCAAATTTAAACTAAATAAGTAAAATCTTTTGCAAAACTTTTAATAGCACTTTTTCTAAAATAAAATCGCATTCACGCATTAAAACACAAAATAAAGTTTTTCAAAGTCCTTTTGAATAATAAAA
>CM038229.1:55603733-55822823 GCA_021442155.1 Cymbidium sinense
TAATTGTTCCCTTTTTCAAAACTAAAACAAAATCAAGATAAGAAAAATATAATTGGATTCCATTTAACATACCCATATTTGTTAAATGAGAATTCCACCTTTAAAAATCAAATTAAAACCAAAATATCCAACACACATTTTGGAATTCCATTTAGCATGCCCATATTTGTTAAATGAAAATTCAATCTTTAAAATAAACCCACATATCAACAAATAAAAAAAAATATAGGTGAGCTCCATTTAACATACCTAAAATTGTTAAAACATGGAGCTCACTTCCAAACATCAAAATATAAACACATATATTTGAACTCTATTTTACATACAATATTTGTCAAATAAAAGTTCCCCTCTTTTTCAAAAGAGGAATCAAATCAACAAATATCAAAACACATACATTTTGAACTCCATTTAATATACTTAAATTTATTAAATGAGAGTTCCCCAAATCATATCAAATCAACACATATCAACAAAACAACAAACATATCAAACACATTTGGACTTTATTTAGCATACCAAAATTTGTTAAGTAAAGATCCATTTTTCAAATCAAAATGAAATCAAACAAATTAAACACATAACAAACAATCCTCACAAATAAAGATGTTCTCACAAAATTTCAAAACATATAATTGAAATCCTTTTAGCATACCCAAATTTGCTTAATAAAGGTTTTCCAAATCAAATTTCAAACAAAACATAGAACAAAAATATCTACAAAGTCTCTCCAATTATTTGAACCCCACTCAACATACTTAAACTTGTTGAGTTTGGGTTCTAAATTAAATTCTATGGCAAAGTCTCTCCTCACATTCTAAAATCTCTCCAATGAGCCCCACTTAGCATACCAAAATTTGTTAAGAGTGTGTTCAAATTCCAAATCGATATCAAAACTTACTTGAAGATAAATATAAAATAAGGGTGACTTAGTTATGTTTCAACAAATGTAGAGGTATCGACACTGCTTCCTTCTCCTTCTATAGTTCGACTATGACTTCCTAAGTTCATCTTCTATTTCTCACGTGGATGGCCTTGATGCCATACACACCATGACCACCACCCATCTTATTTAGTTTAGCCATGATTTTGAGGCTGTCAGGGTCACTTATGAGGGGCCAACCCTCACCATAGTTAGTAGGGAGGAGGTGGCTGGATAGAAGTCACTCCTTCGCTTTGACCAACAGTCTGAGTTTGAGTTTTCATCTCTTAAGAGGAAGGCTATCGAGGTCCCTACAACATCATCACTTCTTCCTTTCCTTCTCAAAGGTCAATGTCTGGTTCCAAGGCCGGTATCATTGTTGTCCCTACTATAGCCCCGGTATGAGCTAGGACCTCCTCATTGGTTTCTCCCACTTTGAAGGGGAAGGCTATCTTGGCTTCTGAGATAGTTTACCCTACCTTTGAGGTATGTTTTATCTCTCACTCACGCCACTCAAGACTCAACAAAAAATAAGAAGATCCACATGAAGGCATCCGTGGAGATGTTGCCTCCCACGTCACTGAGAAAAGTTCTCCTCGTGAGACCTCTCCACTCTTGAGTGGAAACAGGTTTCACCACATCTCAACCTCAGATGGAGAGGAGGACTAGAGAATTGCATCACCTCCACCACCACTACACTTTGAGGTCCCAAGAGAGAGGAAGCCTTATGCTGCCTTAGGAAAGTTCTTCACAGTTAGCAGCTTATGGACACTTGAGTCCATTGCATTATTTGATTTGAGGTCCTTGATCCCAAAGAGCATCATCTTGGGATAGAGTCACCGAGGCTGAGATCAAGTGGGCAAGAAGGAGAGGAGGAGGTACTCCATGCAGTTGATGGTCTCCACCCTTATTGATTTTCTGTATCGGTGGGCTACCCATGTCGATCACACTAATAATAGTCCCACTACTACTAGCCATGAGGAGAGTTTTGGTGGAGGGCACCACCATCACACCGCTCTACTCATCACCCATCATCACCTATCTAAGTCCCTCCTTCCACAGTTCCTACTAAAGCATAGAAGTCAACATATGGAGAGAGGACATCTCTATTGGTGATCCGACTATGGCCTAAATATTCCACTCCATATGTTCCACCCGTTGAGGTAAGGTCGAGCTCCCCCATTCGACCTTCTACTTCAATAGTGGCAAAGTGGGAGTGGTGACCCAAAAGCATCACATTTGCTCCACCACTGCAGTAGAAGTGGAGGACACTAGTGCATTCCCCATGATAGTTGATCCTCTTATTGAGAGCATCCTATCATTAGGCACTATTTGGTGCATAGAGTCAGATGAGCACAATCTTATGGTCAGCCATTAGTGTGTGTTGGTGTCAGTCTAGCTAGGCAAAGTAGGAGATCATTCACTAGATGATATCCTAGGAGACTACTTTCTTGAGAAGAAACAACTTCATGGGAGTGTCACTCAGAGAAAGAAGAGGGTAGGGTAGCCTTCGACCTCGATGTGGATGATTTATTATAAGATTGAGAGTCCATATGATACCGATCCCTCCATGAGACCATCGAGTCGAAGGTGCCATGATCGAGGAAGGAGAAACCTCTCACTCGACCTAGCACCTCCTTCAATAGCTTAGGTAGAAGGACGAGCAGATCAACAGAATGGAAAGGAGAGTTGAGGATTTGTTCATAGTAGTTCTAGCACTTTAGAATCAAGTTCCATTCTTACAGCCTAGCCCTATGGAGGCTGATCTCCTAGAGCTCTTACATGTCTTACATCCTCTTAAGAGTACCTCATCCGTAGATCAAGATAGTGGTAGTCTTCATAGGACGATCACGGATAGTATCTTCATGCAAGCAAAAGACATCAAGTAGATGGTAGAGCAACAAATGACGGAAGGGTTGGATCAAGCTAGAGTTGTTCATCTATTCTAAAGGGTAGACCTTACCTAGAGGAATTTGATGTAGTATAATATCCCAAGGGGTTCGTGCCACTTCCTTCAAGAGTTTCGATGGTAGCGGGAACCTGCGGGAACACATGGCACATTTCAGAGTCGGCTGTTGTAGCATCGGTGGTAGTGAAGCACTTCTCTTTCACCATTTTTATTAGCAGTCTGTCATGGGTTACATTTGATCTGTACGCCGAACTCCAATGGTTTGGTAAAAACTTTTGCTGAGTTGGAGAAACTCTTTGTTAAGAGGCTTGCTGGAGTCTAGTAAAGAGTAACAGTGGGTGACCTAGTTATACTAAAACAAAATACCAATGAGTCCCTAGTTGATTATATTCTCAAGTGGCATACCCTGAGTATGAAATGTGAATCACAGTTGTCCGAACATCATGCCATTGAAATTCTTCTCAAGAATATTCATGGCCTAGTTGCTTTCATGCTCAAGGGCTTCACAATCAAAACCTTTGAGAAATTAATCAACAAGGTGGCTAACCTACAAGAGGAGGCCAAATAGTTTCCTTTCTAAGACCAATCATTCAAGTCCAAGCTACATAAATTATTTGAGAAGAAGCCAAGGGCAGTGGTGTTAGTAGATAAGGGGAAGCAGCCGGCCAGACGTCAGTTTGAGAGACCACGAGCTCAACAACCATTTTTTCCACCCCTCTTCCACCTCCTTGGCCATCATACCGACCACCGAAACTACCACAGTGGCTGCCACCATCGGCTCCATAACAGTACACTCAGCAACGGTATTCATACCCACCACTAGATAGCTACTATCCACCTACTATTCTAGAGAAATTAAATAAGCCCTATTCATTCAAGAGAGAGGCAATCAGGAAAATATTTAAAAATCTTATAAAGAAACCTAATTTCTATTTACTAGAGCCTAAGAGGTTAGAGGAAGTGGGCAAGAGCGATGATCCTAGCTATTTTCACTTTCACTGCATGTTAGGCTATGTCTTAGAGGATTGCATCACCTTCAAAGACTAGCTTGAGCACAACTACAAGTCAAGTGCCATTATTTTCCCCAAGGAATACCAATTAAAAAATCATCCAATTCTGTTAGAGTAATTCTTGGGGATACTTGTGAACCTCTTAAGACAAAAGAAGGTTGGGATATGCCCTTATCCCGAACCTCTAAAAGATGAAAGATCAAGAAACTTTCTGCAACTCAAACCTCCAACATCAAGGAAGGTTTGCAAGTTGCCAAAGACAACTTTGGAGGGTGGGAGCTCAATAGTAGCAATCCACACTGGATAGCGAGCACACAACCACTATCCACCAAAGATACCATGGACTACTACAAGCTCTTCTTCAGTTACACTTGCTATAGCAAGTAGCACAACCACTATCACCCAACATTCCTTCCACCATTGTCGCTACTACTTCATCCACTTCTTCTATTAGAAAACATTGTATGGGTACAAACCCCTCGCTCTACTTACTTTACCTGATTTCTATCATGTACCTCCACATAGAAATAAATCAATGAAAAAAGCATATTCCACTTATATCTTTGCTACTTTTGATAGTCTTGAAGATCTTATTATAGTCGAAAGCTCTCTAAGTCTAAATAATAATAATAGCACAAATAATTTTGATCCTTTCTCTTATGATTCAAAATTAGATTTTTCTTTTCTGAATCAATCTAGTTCACCCCTTGAGATTGACTTGGAGTCATCCGAATCTAAGGGTCTTGTAGGAGAAGCTGTAGGTATACTCGATGAGCTGGTAGAACTTTCTATCAACCTACCACATGTAGTCACTGAAGTCAATCTGTGTAGTGGCAAAGTTCTACCTCCTAGGGTAGTACCTCAGGATAAGGGTCAACAAGGCATTGGTTCCTGTGAGTAGATAGCCCGTCCACCTATGGATATGTTTGTGGAGGACAAAGCGAGAGTTGCTTACAATATCCTGGCTCACGTTATAAAGTTGCTAGTTAAGCTAAGCATATATGACGCCCTTATCTTATTCAAAGAGATAAAGGAATCTCTAATCAAGGCTCTACTTGATCTAGACATATGCTTAGCTCAGCTGACCACTACCGAAGAGGAGGCATACCACTCGAAGGACATCATAGGAGTTACATCAGCAATGAAGACCTATTTCTAGGGAGTATTCAGCACAACCGTCCCCTCTACATCACACTGGATATGGGAAAATTTTGGCTATCAAGAGTATTGATTGACCCCGGTGCATCAGTCAACATTATGAGCCTAAGAACTCTTGCCTTCTTGAGGATCGACATCTCCAAACTCCAAAAGGAAAAGTTGATGTTGAGAGGATTTAATGAATAAGGTGAGATGGCCTTAGGTTTCATAGTGTTGCCTTTGGAGATAGATGATTGGAAGATTGAAGCTAAATTTCACATTTTAGACTAAGATACTTCTTTCAATTCTTTGCTTTGGAGACTGTGGATACATGAAAACAACATGATTCTATCTTCTCTACATCAGTGTATGAAGTTCATGAGAGGTGGAATCACCAAATGTGTTAAAGGAGATCTCATTTATAATTCATGAGGTTGGCATATATGAGAATGTAGCCTACTACCTCCCTCAAAATCAATAAGTCTATTCTCATGAACTTGGCCAAAGTTCAAAAATAAAAGAAAAGGAGAAAAAAAAGAAAAAGGAAAAGAAAAGGAGAAAGAAAATGAAAAGGAAAATAGAAGGGAGCGAGAAATAGACTTGGAGGAGGAAGTGGAGCCTGACATTCAATTCCACCCATAGTTCGTTCCTCATTTGAACATGTGGGTAGGATGACCCGACTTCCGCCAGGAAGGGGAAGAGGTTAGTTTAGAGGGAAACCACCTTATTGGCTACCCAATAGGAGATATGTCCTAGGTACCAGGAGTACACCTGCTATCCATATAGACTTAGTATCTAGTTCAGAGGATGAGTCTTATATGGTTAGCATGCCATCCAGCTCTTCCCAATAGAAGATTCCGTTGGAGGTGACATTTGAGCCAGATAGCTATGAAGACTGGCCTCCAAAGCAAAGCATAAATATATCCAAGTCTATATATGAAACAATTAAGCATCAATTGGGAACCTTAGCTCTAACCCCACTTTTTTGACAAAAAGTTGAGGGTTTGGTAGTTAAAGAAGCCCCCAAGTCATCCACAGTTGTGCAAACTCAGAGGTTCTTTTTGTGAGCATCATCCTTAAGTCAAGAAGTTGATATAGAACTTGAAGATGATTTATATAAATATTTAATAGAATTACTTTTTGATTTGTACTCATTCTATGTTCTAAATTTAGCAAAGAAAGGATTGATTACTCATGCTTGGTCTAAACACATGTCAGATTACTTCAAGAGGTAATAGAATACTAAATACAGAACTTCTCAATCAAGATCGAGACTAAGATTCAGTATAGTGGGTCCAACCAGTGATGACAATTATAACTTAGTCATCACCAATCATTTGGAATTTGATAAGTTCTTTTCAAATCATACTAACTCATATGAGGAGGTATGCTTGAAAACTTTAGATGCTACAGATGATTTGAAGTCAAAGATGCATCACAAAAATTTAAAGAAGAGATCAAGTCAATCATTGGTGAGCTCAAGAAATTAAATTTAGGAATTAAAGACAATCCACATTTGACATACATTAGTTCTTTATTTTATGATACTAAAACTAATGAATTAGTTAGGTTGTTCACATGGAGTTATAAGAGATGCCTTGTTTATCTCACGAGTCCATAAACTAGCAATAGAGCCTATTACCTATCAAGCAAGCTCCTAGATGCATGCATTAGATATTAAACAATTCAAGTCAAGAACCGATCAATGCTAGTTTTATCCAAGAAGAGAAATACCCTACTTGGTTAGCCAGTGTCATCCCAGTCAAGAAGAAGAATGGCCAAATTTATATGTACATAAATTTTAGGGACTTAAATAAAGCATGTCCAAAAGGCAAACTTCTACTACCGATACCAGAACTAATGGTGGACATTGCCTCATCTCATGTAATATTCTCTTTCATGAGTGGCTCATCTGGATTTAACCAAATAAAGATGGCCCCTGAAGATGAGAAAAATACTACTTTTAGAACCCTAATTTGAATCTATTACTATGAGGTCATTCCTTTTGACCTTAAAAATGTCGGTGCTACATACCAATGGGCTATGACACGAATCTTTGATGGACTCATTCATCATCAAGTCGAGTGTTAAGTCGATGATCTTATAGTCAAAATTAAAGAAAAGGAAGACCGTCTCTTTAAGTTGAGAGCACTTTTTGAACGGTTAAGACAATTTAACCTCAAAATGAACAACTGAAGTGTCCGACACCGTGGAATCGAAATTGATCCGGAGAAGATCAAGGCAATATTAGAAATGTCACCCCCTAAATGTTTAACTCAACTCATATCATTTCAAGAGAAGTTGACATATCTAAGATGGTTTATATCCAACCTATCAAGAAGATGTCAACCATTCTCAGCACTTAACAAAAAGGATGCCAAGTTCAAGTGGGATGATAAATGTCAACATGCCTTTGAATACATTAAGTACTACCTGATGACGCTACCAGTTCTAACATCCCCTATCCCGGGAAAACTATTGATCCTATACACTGCTTCATTAGATGACTCCCTCGGTGCTTTGTTGGCCTAAGACAATGACAAAGGGAAGGAAAACATGCTATACTACCTCACCTATCATCTAATCCCTGTTGAAGCAAACTATCCACCTATTAAGAAGAATTACCTAGCTTTAAGCTTCGCATCTCAAAAGCTACGACACTACGTGCTTTCCCATAAGGTGAAGTTGATAGCTAGAATCAATCCAATACAATATCTCATGACACGATCGATGTTATTTAGAAGATTGGCATGTTGGTCCATGATTTTGTGGTAGTTTGACATTATTTTCATACCCCCGTGCGGTGAAAGGGCAAGCACTAGCGGATTTCTTAGCAGCACACCCACTCCCTGCTAATTTTCCACTTAGTGATGACCTCCTTGATGATCAAATCATGAACTAAGGGGATACTATCATTCACCGCTAAGAGGTGTATTTTGATGGTACAGCTTCCTCCCAAAGAGGAGAAGAACCACAATCTACTATCCCAAGAAAGGTAGAGGTTGGGGTAGTTCTCCTAACTCTGGACTGAGATATGATGAGATTCTCATATCACCTATCCAATCTTTGCACCAACAACAAAGCTAAATATGAGGCATTAATTTCTAGTCTGGAGTTAGCCGTTACTATAAACATCCAGAACATCAACATCTTCGGGGATTCTCAATTAGTCATCAATCAAATTGCTGGGTCTTACATGGTTCTAATGCCTATGCTCTATCATTACCATAAGTACACTATGGATTTGTTAGGCCAAATCCCAGAGGTTACCATTTACAAAATTCTTCATGAAGAAAATGCCATAGTAGATGCTTTAGCCAAACTTGCCAAAGAGTTGACATGTCCGAAAGATGAGTCCATATTGATAAGAGTCTAAAATAGACAAGTCTTATCCCTTATTGATATTGAACTCATCGAAAAGTGCTCTCTTGAAGGGGAGGATGTCATTGCCAAAAAGGATGATGAGTCAGATTAGAGGCAACCATTCATGGATTACCTAAACGTAGGCAAACTACGTCAAGAGAAGTTACTAGCACATCAGGTGAAGTAGAGAGCTTTTCCTTACGTTCTCGTGGATGGCACCTTGTACCAGTGGTGCTTCAATCATATGTGGTTACGTTGTTTAAACAAACATAAAGCCCACAAGATCGTGACTGAGGTGCATTCAAGATTATGTGGAGTGCACCAATCTGGTCTGAAGATGAAAGAGAAGATCAAAAGACTAGGATACTACTGGCCATCGATGATATTGCTTGTGTAATGTAGGTGATGCCACCAATGTCGAGGTCCTACGCCAACCACCCAACATTCTACATCCAACACTGGCCTCATGAACATTCAAGTTTTAGGGTACCGACATTGTGGGTTTGATTGATCCTCCTTCTTCCAAGGTTATCGGTTCATTCTAGCTGCTACCTACTACTTTTCCAAGTGGGCGGAGGCGATCCTGCTTAAAGGGGTCACAACTCAGCATGTGCTCCAATTTTTCAGGAACCATATTGTATATATGTTTAGAGTTCCTCGATGAATTATATCTGATAATGATACTACATTCAAGAGCACCAAGATCAACAGTTTTTTCAAAAGACACAACATATTAGAGATACTCTACCATCTACTTCCCAAGGGAAAATGGCTTGGCAGAAACCTTCAACAAAACTCTCATCCAAATATTAAAAAAGACGCTTAATGTTAACAAGCGATAGTGGCATGAGCAATAAGTTGAAGCCTTGTTGGCCTACCACACCACGCAACTCCAACTCGCCTACTCTTCTCTTAGTGTATGGTCCAAGCGCTCTACCATTGAAAGTCCAACTCCCATCACTAAGGATAGTTGTGGGTAGCAATATCATAATGGAACAAAATGCCAAGTTATAGTTAGAAGAGCTCGAAGGTTTGGAGGAGAGACGCCTACGGGCATGTCATAATCTCAAGTTGTACAAAGCTAAAATGATTCAGGATCATAATAAGTTGGTCCATCCTAGAGCTTTTCAAGTAGGGAAGCTTGTTTTAATTCTAAGAAGACCAATTATTGCACATTATAAGATGGGAGGCAAGTTTGATTCCACTTGGGAAGGCCCTTTTGCTATAGAGAAGGCCTACCAAGGAGGATCTTATCAACTTATTAATCATAAAGGAGAGCGCCCGATGCTTTCGATCAACGGGCTCTATTTAAAGAAATATTATCCATAAATCCATGTTTGAAAATCTCTATCATCAATCAAAATTCCATTTCAAATTCAATCTCTTCCATATTGAAAGCATCTTTGTTTGTGAATCTTCCATGATGTCTTTAGGGTAGGTATAAGAGAACCCAAGTGACATCCTATCCTTCATCGACATAACACAAATACAAACTACACATAAACATATCAAACAAACACAAATATTTTATGTTGGGCTACTTTGAGGTGAGATAATGCCCCTAGTGGCACTCACTCAGTAGCTGCTCTAGGTCAGGTTGACGTGCTACTCTACTAGTGTGTCACCCTAGTGGTCTTCTTATTTTGGAGGTTGTAGGGTATTTTCCTTCCTTGCTTGGCCACACAATGAGTGCCTTGTTAGTTTGGTAGGCCTTACTACTGCAGCAGTTATCGATGTTGGCTTTGTTTAAGAGGAAGTAAGTCTGCTACGCCTTCTTCTTAAACTAGCCATCATGCACTGACTTGGTCGAGTATATATGAGGATTAGGGTAAGTCCCCTAGTGGCTCCTTTCCTCTAGACTACTTCAATTCTGGGTCCAGTCCTTCTTTGTGGCTCCCTACTTAATAGTCACCCTTAGGTCAGGTAGACTTATTGTGCCAACAATGGGTCACCTAAGCGGTTGTTTCTTACTTTGGAAGATGTAAGTCTACTATACTTTCTCCTTAGCATGACCGTTGCACACTGATGAGTAGCCCTAAGTTGAATAACACTTGTCAAGCAGATGATAGATTATCTCGGAGGTCAATTCCACTTTAGGGAGATGTAAGTCTACATGCCTTCTTCTTAGACTGATCATCGCACATCGACAGGCACCTTAAGTTGTCTGGTGTTCGCTATGCTGATAGCGACCCACCCAGTGGACACACAACTCATGGTAGATGTAAGTCTGCAATGCTTTCTTCTTGAGTTGGCCACCATATACTTACATGCATTATTTTCTATAAGGATCTCGATAACACCCTAGTGGCACCTCCCCTATGGGCACTCTATTTGGATCACATCCTTTGCAATGCCATTTAGATGCTGCCGAGGTTACTCTTGGATTGGATAGTCCCCATTTCTTAGTAACCACCCCTATGGTTGGAGATTTTGTTTTGTGAATGTGCAAATTCTCTCTTGGTCTAGTAAATCTAAGATAGGTTATGGTCGACATAGCCCCTTTTAGTGTGGTCCCTCACACACCAACAGGGTCCACGATAAAAAAAAATCGCTTGTGGATTAGGAGAACACTCCCAGTGGCACTTTTCTCAAATAAGCATCCTATCTTTAGGGTAGTGTTAGCAAAACTCCCTATAGGAATCACATGACTACTTCTGAGTTGAGATAAGTCCCCTGTAGCATTCCCTTAGTTGTCTCCCTTAGGTTAAGTTAGGCTTGTTGGGTCACCGATAGGTCACCCTAATAGTCATCCTTGCTTTGGAAGATGTAAGTATGCTATGCATTCTTTCTAGCACGACCACTACACATCGACGAGCAACCCTAGGTCAGATTTGATTTGTTGTGCTACCAACAGGTCACCCCAGCTGCTGTTCTTTCCTTTGGAAGATGTAAGTCAACTACGCTTTCTTCCTAGTACAGCTGTTGCATATCAAAAGGCACCGCTTAGGTTGGATAGTCCTACCTTGTGGCTGATAGACTACCTCTTTGAATCGAATCGAGATAGGCCCAGTGACATAGTGCCTTCTCGCGTCCATCGACACCAAGGTCCATCAAATTAAAATAAAATTAATTTTGATTATTTTTGAGCTGGCATAATTCCAGAACATCTTTCACTCAGTAGTCGCTTTAGGTCAAGTTTAATTTGTTGCACCATCAACTGGTCACCCCAATGGTTGTGCCCCGCTTTGGAAGTAAGTCTGTTACACTTTCTCCTTAGCCTAGCTATTGCACACTGAAAGTCAACCCTTAGGCCTGATAGTCCTACCTTGTGGCTGGCAGACTACCCCTTTGGATTTGTAAATCTGAGGTAGGTTAAGGCTGACATAGCCCCTTCTTAGTGGGTCCATCGCACACTGACAGTGTCCACAACATAACACACCAAACTAAATTAAATCAAATCATATTAAACTAAATCAAATTTAAATGAAATTGATTTTGACTGCTCTTGAGTTGAGGTAAGATCTCCAGTGACACTCTCTCAGTAGTCGCGCTAGGTCAGGTTTGATTTGTTGCACATCTAACAGATCACCCCAACATTTGTTCCTTACTTTGGAAGATGTAAGTCTGTTACGCTTTCTCCCTAGCATAGCCATTGCACACCAAATGGAAACCCTTAGGTCAGATAACCCTACCCTATGGCAGGTATACTTCCCCTTTGGATCGATAAATCTAAGACAGGCTAAGGCCCCCATGGCTCCTTCTTAGTATGGTTCATCGTACACTGATAGGGTCCATAGCAAACCAACCTCTCTAGTGGAGTCAAGTCAAATATATCAAGCAAACTAAAATTTTTCCTAGTGAGGCACAAATCAAATTAGCCTTCCTAGTGGAGCCTAAATCTAAATCAAACAAATCTAACCAAGGGTACATCCCCAGCGGATATGCCCTCAATCCAGAACCATTCTCCCCAATAGAGCCATAACAAATTAAACCAACTTCCCCAGTGGAGTTTAAATCAAAGAAAATACAATCAAACTTTATCTCCAATGGATACATCCCTAATAAATCATATATAAAATTCTTATCTTAAGTGGAAGGTTCACATACCCAATCCCTAGCGGATTCGAGCCCATATCCCTAGAGGATATGCCTCCACATCAATTAAAGTAAAACAAATTAAAATTAATTCGATCTAGATCTCTAGTGGATTATAGATTCTTATCTCCAATAGATCTTCTTTACATAAATCATATTCACAATCAAACTCAAATCCTTATCCCAGTGGATTTCCTTCTCTTATGCCCTTGACATGAGTTAAGTTGCATTGTACTAAGATCGTGATTCTATTTACCTTCGGTTTAAGTATAGATCATTTCTGATGATCTTTGGACATTGTTGGTCATCTCGATCAATATGCGGTGTGCCTTGTCGGGTTACCACACCTATTAGGGGTTCTTTTGTTGACCTCACTTTTGGAGTGAATTCTCATCCCCTCTTCTTAGACTTAGGAGTCTTTTAACACCAAGAATTTCTTTGTCATAAGACACTTCTAGCACTTAGGTGAACACTTAACCTAAGCTCAGAGACTTAGAATTATTAACCATAGGATTAGGCTATGCCTTAGGACATAGGGAAAATCCACCTACCCTATAGCCTAAACCCAATCCATGTTCACCCTTTCAAAACCAAACCTCAAATTTAATTCTTATACCAAATTTAAATCCAAATCTCAATCCAAATCAAATGATTGAAATCTATAACCAATTCTGAATCAAATCAAATTAAATCAACATAAGCCCTATCATTTTTATCTTATGGACTTAGCCTTAGCCAAATTCAAATCAATTCAATTTCGAATTTTCTTAAATATCAATTCAGCCATTCAATCAATCTATCAAACTTACAATCAAACCCAATTCTAAATTAAGATCTAAATTTAATCAAATCCAAACTTGAAACCCCTCCTAAGCCATATGAGTCAACCTTCATGAGCTTAGCCAAATCTTAGCCCAAATCACTTCTAATTCAATTTATTTTCTCATGAATCAATCATATCTTCGATCATCTTTACTAATATAAATAAAATATACATTTAAATCAAAAATAAATCAAACTAAATCAAAATCCAAATCTAAACCCTTTAAGCTAGTTTCATGGACTTACCCAAATGCCATTCAAATTCAAACCAAATTCAATTGATTTTCTCACAAATCAATCATTCCATCAATCACCATTCCAAATGTAAATGAACTACAATCACCAAGCCAAATCAAAATCAACACAAGTCAAAACCCAATTTAGCCCATTTGACTTTAAATATTCAAATGAACCAAAACCCATTTGAACCCAAACCAATTGCAATTGGATTTATATATCAATCCCAAATCCATATATAAACTCAACTAAATCAAACTCAACCCAAAATCAAGCCAACTAAACCCAATTGGCTCACTTGACCCAAAGTGGCCAATTTGACCTATTTGAACCAAAATCCAATTCAATCCAAACCAAAATGAATTAAGCCAATCTAAACTTCATGGCATGATTGTTGATCATTCTATGTTGATCAATTATCATAAATTGGGTTAAACCAAGTCAACCTAGCCCTTTGACCAGGTCAAAGCTTTAACCCATATGAACCTAAACTAGCTAAATTGCAACCTAAGCCAAACCTCTTGAAACTAATGATTCATACCAACCCAAAATCAATACTTGAACATGACTTGACCTTTAATTGAGCCAAACCTAACCCAATTGGCCCTCTTGACCCAAGTTGACCTAATTTGACCTAAATGGCCAAAATGGGTCAAAATCTTAATATAAATCAAATTGATTGCAACCAATGGCTCAAGTTCAATCCAAATTGACTATTGAACTTGATCAAAGCCTCAATTGAGCCCAATTGACTCACTAGACCTAAATGGCCTATTGATCCCAACTTGACCTAAAGGGTCAAACCAACCTAAAACCCAATCAAATCCAAATTGAATTTAACCAAAGCTCACACCATATTTTAAATGGTTAACCAAACCAAAACCAAGACATGACTTAAGCCAATTTGGTCAATTGAGTCAAATTGGTCAACTTGACCCATTTGACCCAAATGAATCAAATGATCCAAAACCAAATCTAAATCAAATTGAACCAAACCAATGACACTAATATACTCCAAATGATCATATGAACTTGACCCAATCCTTGGTTTGACCTAATTTGACCAATTGGTCAACTTGACCCAACCCAACCCAATTTGATCTAAATAGGTCAAATTGAGCCAAATCAAACTAAATGAACTCCAAATCACTTGAAATTTGGGCTAACCCACTTTTGTCTCATTTCAAATTTACCTAGATGAAATCTAATGCCAAATGACCATCCTACCCTTGGGCTAAGGGTATCACATGAGGAAAATCACCTATGTAAGTGGTCAATTCCATTCTTTGACCACTTGACACTTTCCCATTGGTCCACCTAGGCTCCTATGACACTACCCAACCTGATCCAAGGATGGTTGGGTCGGCCATGACCCATGGGGAGGTGAAATCATCTCGATTTCAGTATTGGAGCATTTGAAACCACCAAGGACATCCACTACCTTCCTTGGCTGCCACCTCCACACCCTCACCCAACCAAACCAAGCCACCTCATCCACTCAAGGACCTCCACAACCCTTTGAGGTGGCCAAATGATCAAGAAAAAACTACGTTTCATGCTTTGGCCTCCTGAGCTATCCACCTCAAATTAGAGCTTGTGCTAATCAATAGGGCCTCATCTCTATTAGATGAAGCTTCCTCAACCAGATTTGGCATCGATCTTGAGCTCCAGTGAGGTATGCCATTGAAATTGACCTTAGAGTAAAATTTTGTTGGAGCTTTTTGAAGAAAACTTCCACCCCACCCGATCTTGACTATTGGATCCCTTCCTCCTACGAAGGTGGGATGATTGATTTGATCGAAGCTCGATCACATGAACAATGGTGGACGGGCTCTATTCTCCCTCGCTCATGGATGATAGATCATGCACCGTCCATTCATTGTGATCAAAATTGAAGGTCGTGATTAGATCCATTTGAATCGATTAAATCCTCTTTACTCCGCAAGATTAATTATGGTCATTTGATCTGGGATGAAAGGCAGGAAAGATTTGATAACTTAAAGATATGGAGTGATTAGTTACATGGAATGATTAGAGGTTAATTAGGCTTAATTAATGTATTTTAATGGCTTACTCTTCTAAAAATTATAACTAATTGTAAAAAAATCATAAAATAATAAATAAATACTCATTTTAAAGGTATTTGATGAGAATTTAAAAAATTTCTTAACTAATTTGGAACATAATTATAGCTTAATTAAGGTTTAATTGAGAAATTAATTAGCATAATTATTCTTTAATTACTTAAGTAATTAATCCCAAACTTTGTGAGTTAATTCAATGGGATGACTCCTCCCATAATTTTCTTGGGATTTGTTGCTTAATTAATTGGGGAAATTGACTAATTAAGCTTTAAATACTCTCCTAAGATAATTAGTCATTAATTAATCACATGAACATTAGAATATCATAATTAATTTAATCTCTAGCCAACATGAATGAACCTATGAAATGGGATTGAGGCCTCCTCCTCAATTTCCCTAAGTTCATTTCTCTTTTCAATTAATTCAATCAAAATGATTTAATTAATTAATAAAATAGTTTAATTAATTAAATTGAAATCATAATCATCAAAACTTGATTAATTAAATTTTAGACCAGGTGTTCAACAACCCAAGGAAATCCTAAGAAAATGATAGTTAACCCACATGTGTGTAGAGTACTTAATTAAATTCCTTAATTTAATTAACCATTAATTGTGAGCCAAATGCATTAGGCCCCTTTAATTTTTAGGATCATTACCGATTTAATTTCAATGTATGCGCATATCATGTTGGATCATAATTGTTTGGTTAATTATGCTAAGGCAACATAAAAAAGGATTAGTTAATGAATTTAATGCATATTACAACCTAACCCCATAAAATCA
Source organism: Cymbidium sinense (assembly GCA_021442155.1). NCBI lineage: Eukaryota > Viridiplantae > Streptophyta > Magnoliopsida > Asparagales > Orchidaceae > Cymbidium > Cymbidium sinense. The sequence continues at coordinate 55,620,038 of CM038229.1, forward strand.
ACTTAAATATTTTTCTTTCATTAAACTAAATTTTAACAAAAAATGGGAATGGGTTAGATCAGCAAACCTCCTCTCACATCCTTAAATCAAATAAAAAAATATGAAATTAAAAATGACATTAAGAAAGCTTTGGTTTATCTTAAATGAATTTATTTGATATGATTATCCTTAAGAATTAATTTGATTGAATGAAATCATGTGTTTATGTTTATTTACTTCTATCAAATCATGTTAAATGTTGTATGCCATTTGAAATCATGCATTCATCTTTTCAAAGTTAATTGAATCAAATAAATTTTCTTGATGTAAGCTTGTATGTGTTGGATTAATTTATAATATGTGTGACTATTATCATTAATAAATTTAAATTACTTTCCAAAGTTTATAAATCAATTACATTGGAAGTATGGTAGTAGTTATGAATATACATATATAGTTTTGCATGTGTTTATAGCTTAGTCATATGAAGTAAAGCTTCTTTATCCTTGATTCATATGTAGTTTTACATGTGCTTGAATATTAATGAGTATATAGTCCGAACATCCCGGGAATGAGGCTTTAGCTAGCCAAGGAGGTCACTTGATTACCTTACTTCCCTGGTTAACAAGACACATACTTATTTGATTTAATTTACATGTGTTCCTACATTAGAACTTGGATAGAATTTTTCCCATATGCATAAATGCTAGTCAAATAAAAATATAATCTGCATAGTTTTCCTTTCTTTTATTATGTACATCTATATGTATTTGAGAAAAGCAAGTGTTTTGTTTGGACATCCAGAACATGAGGCTTTAGTTAGCCCCAAGGAAGTTATTTGATTTCACTTCGGTTAACAATGACACGCACTTGTGTTCTTATACATGTGTCTGTATTTAATTATGGACTTAGAACCCCTTTTCTTTTATCAAGAATACATGCATTCATAATTGACTAAATGATTGCATTAGTTGGTCATATAATTTAGAGCTTTCCTTCTTGTATTCGTGTGCATAAATCTACATGTGTTTGAATGTAAATGGGTATATAGTTTGGACATCCTGGGAATATGAGGCTTTAGTTAGCCCCAAAGAGGTCATTTGAATATCTCACTTCCCTGGTTAATAATGAAATGTACCTATTTAATTTCATCCTTATGTATTTTTGTATAAGAATTAAGTTAGAGCTTTAAATCAATATGATTGAATAATCTAATCACATAAAAGGATATAAACATACATCCATCATATAAGGGTGAAAAATATGTTGTATGTATAGGTATACTTAAGATTGAAATCATATGCATGTTATATGTGATGGAAAAGGAATGAGTTAGCATATGTCATGTGATAGTAGTTCAACCAAATTAATCTTAAGATGCCTTTAATATTGAAGTCATTTAAAGTGAACCTAAACTTAGAATTAATTTAAAAGTGTGCAATAAGTCATTCACTAAAGAGAACTAAATCAAATTGACATGCTTTAGAAAGTGACCTAAGGTATGGATGAAAGAGGGTAGTCCTCTTCCCTATCTTTATAACATTTAGTTGCTACATGTAACCAATTGAAATAAAAGAAAACACAAATTAAAAATATCAAATTAATTTAATAACTTCAAGAGAAATCAACCCTTCATGTTAAATGAAAGTCTTCCACACTTAGAAAACTATGACTCTGATGCTTAGCAAGACATACCACTCAAGCCTTAACACACATATTAGAATTTAGTCACCACTTCTACCTTTATGTTAGGGTGATGCTTGGTATGATGTATGTTTTGTTTTAGACTAGATGTTAGGGTGTATGTTTCATAGACTGGATGTTAGGCCGTCGTTAGCCTATTCATATTTTATGCTTAATGTGCTTAAAATAAATATAAATGCTCTCTTTGTAGGTTGCTTAGACCCTAAGCATAATCCAAGTTAGTGTGGCTTTACCCATGCGTGCTAAGTACAAATTATAAATATAACTGCTTGGGAATTGTGGTGTTTTATTTTCATCTTGAGTAAATGAAAACAAAATATGATATTTGGACACCACACAGATCTGTAGATGTACTTATTAGGGTGATCGGGTACTTTATTGAGGAATGATGTACTATCTCGAGTGACAAGTCATCATCACAATGGACCTAATCACCTAATAAGGACTCAGGATAATGGTCTTGAATGTACCAAAGATTCTTCCCATACTTTACATAAAGTATGGTTTATTTTAAACTAGGTTTGTTAAGTATGGAGGCAAGCCTCCATAGTTAATTACATCCCAAGGAATGAGATCCCTTAAGAATACTCTCAATTAAGGTAAATGATCATTCTCTTCAAAGATTTCAAAGATAGGACTATCAGCAATTGGTTAATTTTAGAAAATTAAGTGGGATTGATCAAAAAGAGGGAGTTATTATTGAAACTAAATGGAGATGAGTAGGGGATGCTCATGATACTAGAAAACCTAGTAAGCATCCCAAACTATCCTATGGTTAGGCTTTATATTTTAAAAATTTGAGAAGAATTATATGTTTGAGTTGAATTTTATTAGAATTAGGCTTACAATTCCACAACACAGATGGAAATGCTTAAGAGGTGAGGATTTATGCTTGTAGCTCAAAAAGGGAAATAACAACTGATCCTAAATCTTGGGAGCTTTGCGGCCAAAGCATGACTAAATCTAAGGTGAAAAATGGGCATATGATTGACCTCCACAAGAGGGATAAACCACTACTGTTGGACTTACAACCACGGGGTGGTAACTATCCTCCTATGATTTTAAATACATGTAAGTCTTATGCTTTTGTAAGATAGGTAGTTTGTTGTTTATTAGAAAGGAGACTAAGTCCTTCAACACACTCCCTAAGAGACTAGATCATAAAGGACATGAATAATGACTTAATCTAATACAAATTTTGTTAAGTTTTTTTTTTTTGGAAATTTTTATTTGACATAGCTATAGGATTACATATGCTTAATGCATGAGAAAGTTGGTTATGGGCCAAAATCAAAAAGAAGGAGGTGTGTTTCCACCATGAAAAGGCTAAGCCATTTTTCTAAAGGTGGAAGCCCTCCATTAGCAAGAGTGAAGATAATTTTATGCATGATGTGAGATATACAACATCCAGCTAAGGGGTTGCTAAATCTTTTATTATCTTAATTTATGTCCTAGGCTTTAGGTGGGCTTATGAGTTGTTTAATTTTAATTATGAGTTGATTAGTTGGATAGAAAATTTATTTTTCCCTAAGAGCCTTATCGTATCCAGGCCATTCATCAATTAATGAAGAAACTAGGAAAATCATGCCATCCTAATGCACAAGCTAAACAAACATCAAATAATTTTATAAAGCTAGTGCAAAAGAATAAGAGGATGTGGTGCTCATCACAAATCTAAAAAAGAAAAATGGGTAGTGTTCTACCCTTATATACAACTGATTACAAATGAATAATTACAATTTAAAAGGAATTTATGTTATGGGGTCTTCATTCTTCTTCATTTATTAATTTCTTCTTTTCTTCATTTCTTTTCTTCTTAATTTCTTTCCTTTTTTTGGTTGGTTGGGATGTAGTTTGCTCTAAGGCTCCATATCGTGCATAAGAATTGGTCTTATGACCAATGTTCATCCTAATCCCCCATAACATTCATTCCAAATCTTAATCATAAAATTATATGAAAAATAGAAAGATAAATCTAACTAAACCTGTAAAATAGAGATTAACTAAACATACCACACAACCCAATCATGTATATGAATAATTTGGACTTAGCACCCCACACATGGGTAACCAAGTCCACCTGTCCTAGTTTGGATTATGCTTAGGGGTATAAGTAATACATAAACAAAAGTATTTATATTTTTATTACAACACCCTTAAGCATAATTCCTTGAGAAGACATGTTTAAGCTAAGATCGCTCTACCATCCAGTCTACGCACATACACCCTAACATCTAGTCTAAAACATTACATCACAAAATAAAATCAAGCTTCAAACCATGCACCGCCATAACATAGAGATAGAAATGGTGACTTAGTCTAATGTGTGTGCCATTAGGCTTGTGTGGCATGTCTTAGCTAGGCTTTGAAGTTGGAATTTTTTAAGTGTGAAGGATTCAACTTAGAGGGTGGTTTCATTTTAAATGATTTGTTAATTTTATTTAATGACTTGATTTGGTTTGAATGAACCGACACTTATTTACTAAGTGTTGTAAAGAGAAGAAAAGAGAAGAGAACTTCTCTTTCATCCCTACCTTAAGTAATTTCGAAGGTAGATTCATTAGTGATTTTTCTTTAGTGAATGTTTTATTATGTGTTTTAATTAACCCTAAGTTTAGATTTTCTATTCAATAAGAAAGACATCTTAAAATTATTAAGGTGAATTAGTATCACATAACACATAACCATTTATTTCTTACCACAATATATACCATGCATATGAATAAACCTAAGCATATCTATACATGCAATGCAAACTTTAGCACACTTTGATGATGAATGCTAAGAGATGTTGTTTAGGAAAATTTGGATATTCCATGAATGCATGTTTTATTAAGTAGAAAAGGGGAGTCCTTATCCATTAACAAAATGCACATCCACATATATAAAAGATATAAGTGAGTACCATTATTTTCTACACCGGGTGTAAGGTACAAGACCTACTTGGGACTACTTAAAGTTTCACAACTCGGATGTCCAAATATACCACTTTTCTTAAGTACATGTGTATGAATAAAAGAAAATAAATGGATGAAGAATCATGCAAAATATTTTGTTTGATTTGATTGTGCAATTTATATGTGTAAATGTGATTATCCTTCTTAGGTCATGACATAGAAGTGCATAGGAATAGATTTAAGCAAGTGTTATGTTCTTTTTAAATGAACTATACACTTTGCAAATCCTATTCAAATCAATGTTAAGAGGAGAGAAGAAAATCACATAATACACAGTTTATGCTATAATCACATAAGCTTATAAGTGGCTATAAGTAGCATCACTTCATTTATAATCTTTGATTTATAGGTTTTGAAAATAATTTTTGGTTTTAATAGTGATAATAGCACTCATATTCTTAACTTAGCCAAAACATGTAATTTGACATAAAGGAAATATTTCATTTAATTGATTTTTCAAAAGAAATGAATGCATGATTTCATATAAAACAATATTTAGCATTGGAAAGAAATAAAGTGATGTAAGTATATGACTTCATTCATAATTAAGAAGACAATATTATAAGAAAAGATCATTTAAAGTGAATCAAAATTCTTTAAAGAGATTTTTATTTTTGAATTTGAATTTGATTTGATTTAGGAAATGTGAAAAGAGTTTGCTGGTCATAACCCATTTCCCCCATGTGTGAGTTAGTTTAGTTTAATTTTAGAATAATTAGATTGATTTTATGTTTTGTTTAGGTTAAGGTGTGAATTAAATCCATTAATTACCCCTTACCTACACCACTTTAACATAATTAACCTAACAATTATGAGCCAACATATGATATGCAATCACATGGAAATTAAATCAGTAATGCACCTAAGAAATAAAGGGTCCTAATACAATTGACTCACAATTATTGATTAATTAAGCTAAAGGGTTTAATTAAGTACTTTTATACCATCCTACACATATAGTTTGATTATGATTTCCTTAAACTTACTTTTTGAACACCTAAGGATCTACCGAGCAAGAGATTGATTAACATCTGATTGATTTTGAAAATTTGATTAGACTAATTAATTAGATCATTTGTGGATTAATCCTTAATTATGTTTATATTAAGGAAGAAAGGGGGTTTAGGGAATAACTTAGGGATAATATCCCAAACCCATTTTATAAACCCTCTTTTTACTTAAACAATGTTTAATTATCTCAATTAAGGGATTAAATCACTGTTCATATACTTAATTACTCTTAATTTAATAAAGAGGGTGATTAGGGATTCATTAATTAATTTTACTAATTAAATCATTAATAAATTTCAAGAAAATTAAGGAGGCGTAAGTCCCCTCTAAATAAGTTTAGAAATTTGGAATTAATTAATTAAATAAGTGAGTAAGGTAATTAAAATTTTAATTAACCTAATTAAGGAAAATTAATTTCAAAAATTATTTAAAAATAATTTTGTTGGATTCCCCTCTGAAATACCTTTAAAATAAGCCCTCATTTATATATATTTTTTATTTTTCTATATTTAATTATGATTTTATCAAGTTTCTGTGATTAATGGGTAATTAAAATAGCCTAATTAATTAATCAATTGCCATGCATGGTGACGCGTCACGCCAATGCGGATGGGATTGGTTATTTTAGTTATCATCACGCCGGTGCTGCGGAGGCGCTTTCCGCTTAGATCGGACGGCAATTAATCCATGGTTCTAAAGGGTTTAAATTAGAGATCTAACGTAATTAAATTAGTGCCATCCATCTAAAACACATGGGATGGAAGACTCATGATTCATCCCTACCTAAGCTGCGAGAGACGGAGGCCATCCGTCCTCCATGGCTTGATCCGAGCTCACCTAAGCTTGGATTAGGCTAGGATTTACCCCACACCATTGTTGACCTTTACTGAGTGAGCTCTCAACTTCTCCATCTTAGAAATAGGACTCCTCTTAGATATTAAGAGTTCCTTAGTCTTAAGACACTTCTAGTGATTGAACACTTAACTAACCCTAGAGACTTAGAAGAGTTAGCCAGTAATAGGTTATGCCTTGAGTTAGGGAAACTCACCCTATAGCTTGAACCAAATCCTTACTTCCTTCTTTCAAATAGACTTCAAATCCAAATCAACTTTAAATCCAAATCAACTTCAAATTCAAATCAACCTCAAATCCAAATCAACTTCAAATCCAAATCAACTTCAAACTCAAACCAATTTTAAATCAAATCTCAAATCAATTCCAACTTAATTGATTTTCTCAAACCTTAAATCAATTCTAATGGATTTTTTGAAATCATGAATCAATTTCAAATGATTGAAATCCATGATTGAATTCCAAATCAAAATCTTTCTAAGTCACTTTGATTTCATCTATGGACTTAGCTCAAATCAAATCTAAATCAATTAAATTCAAGATTTTCTCATAACTCATTTATATTCTCATTTATATTCACAAATATAAATGAAATATAAATTCAAATAACCAAAACCAAATTGAAAACTCAAATCAAAATCTAACCTAAAACTAACCTATGTTTTTTCAAGTCAAAATTCTTGAACTTAGCCAAATCAACCTCAAATCAATCAAACCTTGATTTTCTTCATGATTCAATCAATCCTTCAATCATGAATCCAAACATAAATGCAAACTTCAATCATCAAACCAAAACTAAATTCAAAACTCAAACCCAAATCCAACCCATGTTCATCCTTTGAACTTGAAATTATTAAATGAATCAAAACCCATTTGACTTCAAATCACTTACAAATGGATTTATATTTCAATCATAAGTCCATATGTGAATTCAACCAAACTTGAATCAAGCCTTGATCAAATCAATTGACCCCTTTAAGCTCACTTGATCCAAAGTGACCTAAAGCATCCTTTGGAGCCAAATTCTAATCCTACCCAAATTGGATTGAACTAAGCCCATCTAAACCTCACATTATGAGCAACAATCATCATAAGATGATCAATCACTCAAATTGGGTCAAACCAAGTCAAACTTAGCCTTTGACCAAGTCAACATTTGACCCAAATGAAACCCAAACTAGCCAAAATCCACCATAGGCCAAATTGATTGAAACCATTGATCAAAACCAATTCATGATCAATGATTTGACTTGACCAAGTCATCATTTGAGCCAAACCTAGCCCAATTGGTCACTTGACCCAAGTTGACCCAACTTGACCTGAAAAGTCAAAATGTGTCAAAACTTGATCTAAGCCAAATTGATTGCAACCAATGGGTCAAATTTATTCTAAATTACTTGTTGAACTTGACCAAAGCCTCAATTGGCTAACTAGACGACCTAATTGACCATGAACCAACTTGACCTAAAAGGTCAAATCAAATAAAAAATCAAACCAAAATTGATTGAAACCAAAGCTTACAAAATATTTGAAATGACCAACAAAACCTAAACCAACTCATGACCTAACCAAATTGGGTCAAATAGGTCAAATTGGTCAACTTGACCCATTTGATCGAAGTGAACTCAAATGAACCAAAACCAAATATAAAAAATTGAACCAAACTAATGATACCAAACTACTCCAAATGGTCATATGAACTTGACCTAACCCTTGGTTTGACCCAATTTGACCAATTGGTCAACTTGACCCAAGTTGACCCATTTTGACTTAAATGGGTCAACATGAGCCAAATCATATCAAAAAAACTCCAAATTCATTGAAAATTGGCACAACCCATTTTTCAATCATTCCAAATATTCTCAAATCAAAATCAAAGCTAAATGACCATTTTACCCCTAGGTCAAAGAGTAACTCTTGGCCAAATTCACTTGGAATTTGGCCAATTTCTTTTCATGGCCACTTGGCACCCCCTTTATGGACCAAATGGAAACTAATGAGGGTGGTGAACATGATCCAATGGGTTTGGGTCAGCCAATCCCAGCCTAAAGCCCAAATCGACCACCCAATGAAAAATGAGCACATGAAATCACTCCATACTCTCATTTAACACATGGGCAACTCCTCCACTACACTCCCCTACCAAAATCGAATCACATGGCACCCCTAACAACCTAAACAACCCATTCCATCTCATCAATTAATCCAAAATGGAAAGGAGGCTCACGACCGTCCAATTTAAGTACAGGGAGATATACTCCCCCTCAATTCATTCCAATTCCCCACACTTGTAATAGATTGAACCCTAGGAACCCAGAGGAAGCTCCCCAAACTCTCCTAAGAATTCTTAAGCTCAATTGAAATTCCATTCTTGATTTTGCCTAAGCCAAAAATAAGGGAAGTGAGTGAGAGTTCCAACTTATTCAATACCCAACCAAAGTCCAATTCCTCTTGCAAGCACCATCAAGGGACCTAATCGAGCTCACCCAAAGCAAATCCCAAGCATCCAAGCCATGGGAAGGAGCAGTTCAATCAAAGCTGCAAGCCATTGAATCTCACTTTGGTCAATAGGAAGATCCACTTCATCTCAAGCCTTCAAACCTTCAACAGGGCTTCGTCTCCACTAGATGAAACTACCTTACCAGTTAAAAGAACCAGTGATAGCCTCCGGTGAGGTATGAACCAAAATTGAGCTTAACTTAGAAAATCCTTGGTCCTTTGTGAAGGGAAGTGTAATCCCAATTGAATTCCACCATTGGATGTGTTTCTTATTGCTCCTAGATGATGTGGGTTGAATCCTAGCTCAATCTGAGCTCAAGTGAGCTCGGATCAAGCCATGGAGGACGGGCAGCCTCCATCTCCTACAGGCGAGGGCAAGGATGAATCATGGACCATCCATCCCGTGCATTTTGGATGGACAGTCCTGATTAATATGATTAGATCTAGTGATTTTATCCCTTCTAACTCCTTGCGCTCGATTAAATCGACGATCAAAGAAAAGCGCCATAACTTGGCGACGTGACATTCAATTTGATAACTTAAATAATCAATCTCATCACACCACGTGGAAAGCGAGCACCGTGTTAGCAGCCCATGTGGAACCGACGAGATTAGTTATATAATTAGGTTATTTAATGACCTATTAATCACAAAAACTTCAAAAATACATTACTAAATGTAGAAAAATCTAATAAATGAAAACTCATCTTCATTTTAAAGATAATTCAAAGGAAAATAATATAAAATTAAGTTTAATTGATTTTAAGTAGTGACATCTACTCAATTTAGATTTTATTGGAGATGTAATTATGTTAATTACTTCTTAATTATTTTAATAATTAATTCCAAACTTCCTAGGATTAATTAGTGGGATGATCTCTGCCTCCCATGATTTACTTGGAATTTATTATTGGATTAATTTAGGTAATTGCTTGTTTCATCTATAATCACTCCCTTAATCAATTAAATGATTAATTAACCTATTAAATGGTGATGAATTCATTAATTAAGCTTGTTAATCATCTTAGAATAGTGAATAGATCGAGGGAATGAGATTAGGATGCCTTTTCTAAATCTATTTTCCTAAGTCTATTTCATTTGAATGAAAACTTAATTAATTTACAAATTGATTAATGATTAAATCATTTCATTAAATATCTTAATTAACTAAACTCAAAATCAAAAATTAATCCAAAAACTTAATCACTTAATCAATCTCTTTCTTGGGTAGATACTTAGGTGTTCAATAACCTAAGTGCCTTTCAAGAAAATCATATCCAACCAACATGTGTGGGAAGGTTATGAAAGTACTTAATTAAACCCTTATGGTGAAAGTTTTATTGTATACATCCATCTTCAATTCTATGAGGATAAAATGAAGATAGAAATATACTCTTTACATTTGGACATTACATAGATCCACAGATGTTCTTATTAGGGTGATCTGGTATGACATTTGGGAGAGGTGTACTATCTGAAAAGATAGGAGTCACTATTTATTTTAAATCAGGTTCATTAAGTTCCCTATGGAGAAAAGCCCCCATAGTTAATTACATCTCAAGGAATGAGATTTCTTAAGAATACTCTCGATTAAGGCAAATGATTGTTGTCTTGAAAGATTTTGAAGGTTAAACTATCAGTAAATTGGTTTATTTTAGAAGATCAAATGGAATTGATCAAAGAGAGACAGAGAGTTATTATTGAAGTCGTAGGAAGATAAGTAACAGATACTCACGATGATAGGAAATCTAGTGAGCATCTCAAACTATCATATGGTTGGGCTTTATATTTTTAAAATTTGAAAAGGATTTATTTATTTGAGTTGAATTTTTATTAGAAATCTAGGACTTACAATTCCATGATGAAAGGTCATGGATATACCTAAGAGGTGAGGATTTATGCTCACGGGTTTGAAGAAAAATAGCAATCTCAAAACATAAATCTAGGGACCTTTGGCGAGGGCTAAGGCACGACCTAAATCTAAGGCAAAAATGAGCATATGGTTTACCTCCATAAAAGAGGATAAACCATTCGACTGTTGGACTTACAATCGCCTGTGGGTGGCCGCCAACTAACTCCTCCTATGATTTTAAATATATGTAGGCAAGTCATATGCTTATGCAGGATAGCTAAGCTGTTGTTTATTTAGAAAAAAACTATGTCCTTAAACTCACTCCCTAAGAGATTAGATCATGTACGGGCATGAGTAATGACCTAAATCTAATGTAAATTTTTGTTATGTTTTATTTTCATTTTTGACTATTGATTTGACACAAGCTTATAGGATTCATATGCCTAATGCATGAGAAATCAGATTATGGGCCAAAATCAGCAAGAAAAAAAGGTGAGTTTTCACCATGGGTCTCAAAGGTCAAGCCAAGTTCCCTGGCATGGGTGGAAGCCCTCAAAATCAAGAGTGAAATAATATGCTTTTGTGCATGATGTTAGGAAGAAAGTACAACATCCAACTAAGGGGTTGCTAATTCTTTTATCTTAATTTATAACCTAGGCTTTAAGTAAAATTATAAGTTATTTATTTTTAATTTTGAGTTATTTAATTTGGTAAAATATTTATTTTTCCCTAAGAGCCTAATCATCATCCAGGCCATACATCAAAACAAGGAAGAAACTAGGAAAAGATGTCATCTTAATGCACAAGCTAAACAAACATCAATCAATTTATAAAGCTAGTGCAAAAGAATAAGTGACCATTTGTGGTCATGCTCCATCGCACAAACCCAAAAAGAAATTTGGTAGCCGAGCTCTACCCTCATACAAAAAAAATTATAAATGAATTAATTACAATTAAGCAAGGAAATTCATGTTATGGGGGTCTTCATTCTTCATTCTTCTTTTCTTATTTCTTCTTTCTTCTTTCTTCTTTCTTTTGGATGTTTGGAATGTGATTTGCTCCAAGGCTTCACATTGTACATAAAACATAGTCTTGTAATCAATGTTCATCCTAATTCCCCATAACATTCATTCCAAATCCTAATTGCAAAATTACATGAAAAGGGAAAGTAAATCTAACAGAAACTTGCAAAATAGAGATTAGCTAAAAAAACCATACAATACTAAGCATGTATATATATAAATTGGACTTAACACCCCACACATGGGCAACCAAGTCCACTTGGCCTATTAGAGTATGCTTAGGGGTAAAGACAACCTACAAAACAAAAGCAGTTATATTTTTATTACAATGTGTCAATGCCCCTTAAGCACAATCCCATGCAGAAGATAATGATTAGACTAAATCATCCTACCATTCATTCTATGTACATACATCCTACCATCCAGACTAAAACATTACACCATAAAATAAAAAATAAATATTAAACCATGCACCGCCCTAACATAGGACTAGAAGTGGCGACTTAGTGTAATGTGTGTGCTTTAAGAGGTTTTTGTGGTATGCTAAGTTAGGCTTTAAGGATTATATTTTCTAAGTATGAAAATATGTAACTTAGAGGGTGGTTTCATTTAAGTTGTTTGGTTAATTTGGGCTAATTTTATTTGATGATTTTGTTTGGTTTGAATGAACCTACTTAATTACTAAATTGTAAAGAGAGGGAAAAGAAAAGAGAATTTCTTTTTCCTCCCTACCTTAAGTAATATTTAAGGTAGATGCATTATTAATTTTTATTTAGTGAATATTTTATTATGTGTTTTGATTAATCCTAAGTTTAGATTTTTTCCTAAACAAACCAATTAAAAAAGAAAGACATTTTAAGATTAAATAAAGTGAAATACTATCACAGAACACACAACACTTCATTTCTTTCCCAACATATGTAACATGCACATGGATGAATCATACGCATATCTATACATGCAATGAAAGTATTTAGCATACCTTAATGATGAATGTTGCAGGAAGTTGCTTAAGGAAATTTAGAATGTTTCATGTATGCATGATTTTGTTAAGTAGAAAAGAGGGATTCTTTTATCCATTTTTCATATGCACATGTACATGTATACAACAACAACAAGCCTTTATCCCACTAAGTGGGGTCGGCTGCATGAATCCTTCATCTCCATTGTGTCATATTATGTGCCAAATTCTCATTTAATTCAAGTATACTAAGGGCATTTCTTATACATCTTAACCAAGTCTTTTTAGGTCTACCTCTACCTTTCTTAACATAAAGAAAATCTAATGCATCTACTCTCCTAACCGGGTTATTGGACGACCGACGCTTTATGTGTCCAAACCATCTAAGGTGACTCTCTCTAATCTTATCTGCCACCGGAGCTACTCCAACATTTTCCCGAACATACTCATTTCACATTTTATCTTTAAGAGTAAAGCCACTCATCCACCTAAGCATCCTCATCTCTGCAACACTTAACTTAGTCTTATGCTTCTCTTTTATTGGCCAACATTCTGCACCATAACTCATTACAAGTCTTACCACCTCTTATAAAATTTTCCCTTAAGTTTAAGTGGAACTTTTCTATCACACAACAAGCCAGATGCATTCCTCCACTACAACCATCCAACTTGAATTCTACTAATAACATCTCCATCTATTTCACCATCATTTTGAATAATAGAGCCTAAATATCTGAATCACTCACTCTTAATAATGACTTGTTCACCTAATGTCACATCACAACCACTAAAACTTCTACAACTAAAATTACACTCCATATATTTAGTTTTAGATCTACTTAAATGAAAACCTTTAGACTCTAATGTTGACCTCCATAATTCAAGTTTCTCTTGGACTCCTCTCTAATCTTATCAACAAGAAGAATGTCATCAATAAAAAGCATACACCAAGGTACATCTTCATGTAAATTCCTAGTAAGAACATCCATAACTAAAGAAAAAAAAGATAAAGGCGTAAAGCTGATCCTTGATGTAATCCAATTGAAATGGGAAAATATTTTGTCAATCCTCTATGTGTTTGGACACAAGTAACACCTCTAGCATACATATCCTTAATGACTTGAATATAACCAATATTAACTCCTTTCTATTCTAGAACTCTCCAAAGAACAACTCTTGAAACTTTATCATAAGCTCTCTAAATCAATAAATATCATATGTAAATCCTCCTTATTTTCTCTATACTTATCCATCAAACCTCTTAACAAATGTATAGCATCCATATTAGATCTACCTGGCATGAAACCAAACTAATTGTGAGAAATTTTTCTATCACATCGTAACCTATGCTCAATTACTCTCTCCCATAATTTTAATTTATGACACATTAACTTAATTCCTCTATAATTTGCACACCCTTGTGCATCACCTTTATTCTTAAATATAGGAAGCAAACTCTTTCTCCACTCATCTGGCATATTTTTAGTCTTTAAAATAACATTAAAAAGATTTATAAGCCAAGAAATTCCTTGATCTCCTAAAAAATTCCACACTTCTATTGGAATATCATTAGGTTCTATTGCTTTTCCATATTTCCTTTTCTTTAAAGCTTCTCTAACTTCAGACTTATTAATATGATGATAAAAATAAAATTCTCTATTTTTGTTTAGGGTATTAAGGTTGCTAAAATCAATCTTGCATTCAGATCCTTCATTGAAAAGTTCATCAAAATATCTCATCCACCTATTTTAATATCCTTTTCTAAGAAAAGCACTTTATTATCTTCATCCTTACACACCTTACTTGAACTAGGTCTTTACTTCTCCGTCTCTTTTTAACTTTACATACATCTTTCACCTTCTTTGGTATATAATCTATTGTATAAATCACTAAAAGCTAAATTTTTTTGTATCATATATTGCTTTCTTAAAATCTCTACAAGCACTTTATATCTTTACCAATTCTCCAAGTTTTACATCTAAACCAAATTTTATAACAATGCTTCTTCTTTATCTTTTTCTTGCACACTCGACTCCACCACCAACTATTTTATTAAAAGAAGCTTTTCTTTTGATTCTCCAAGCTTATTTTATCAACTTGTTAATTAATTTTGCTACTTTTTCCCACATAACATTAGCTTCTTTATGAATATCCCAAATTCTAAGCTCTTGTAACTTGCTCTTAAAAATATTTTTATTTGTGTTCTTTAAGTGTCCCTATCTAATCCTAGGACAATAATTTGATTTATTTTTTCTCTTACAATCTTTCATCTTAAACCTAAAACTAACAATCAATGTTGGGTACTTAAATTTCACTTGGAATGACCTTACAATCTTTACAATCTAAATGATTTATTTTTCTTATCAGAAAATAATCAATCTGTGTTTTACTAGATCCATTTTTATAAGTAATGATATGTTCATCTCTTTTCTTAAATAAAGTATTAGAAACTACAAAATCATAAGCTAAGGCAAAATCTAATATAGTCCTACCTTCTTCATTAGTCAAACCCATAACCACCATGAACACTTTTAAAATCTTCTACCACTCTACCAATGTGTCCATTTAAATCTCCTCCAATAAATACTTTTCTTCAAGAGGTATCTTTTATTAATCCTCTAATTCATTCCAAAATTTTTCTTTTGAGCTTACATCCAAACCTACTTGAGGAGCATAAACACTTATAATATTGATAATCTTAGTATCAACAATAATCTTTAAAGTTATAATTCTATCTCCACATCTATTAATAGTTATAACATTATCCTTCAAACTTTTATCTATAATCACACCTACACCATTTCAGATTCTACTGTATACCAAAGTTTAAAACCTAAACTATCAATCTCCTTGGCCTTCTCCCCAACCCATTTAGTTTCTTGAACACATAAAATATTTATTTTTCTATGAACCATAATATCTATTAATTCCATTAATTTACCTGTAAGAGTACCTATATTCTAAGATCCTAACCTAATTCTAGTTTCATGGACTAACTTCTTTTCCCGCATTCGTCCATCATGTGGGAACCCTTGCTTATTTAACACTGCACCGCACGATGTTCTTAATTTTTTTTTGTTGTTCTGTCATACAAATGCCTGTGGGACGCCTAACATTAACACAATGATTTAAAGGATTCTTGTCGTGATTATTTCGACAAGTTTTACGCTGGCTGTCGACTACCTATCGCAACCCTCCACTTTTCACATCTGGACTTGGGACCGGCAAAGGTAGTGTTAGCATCAGGGGTATAAGGTATAAGCGAGTATGGAAGGCATAAGTGAGTAATGACCATTATTAGACTAGGGTGTAAGGTACAAGACCTACTTACTTAAAGCCTCACAACCCTAGGGTTGTCCGTAATATACCACTTTCCTTAAATACATATGCATGTACAAAAGAAATGAATGAAAAAAAGAAAGATGCAAAAGTTTATGTATATTTGTTTGATTTATTTATGCAATTTACATGAGTAAGTGTGGATGTCCTTCTTAATTAATAACATAGGGATGAATAGGAATGGATTTAAGCAAGTGTTATGTTCTTTTCAAATGAACTATACACTTTGCAAATCCTATTCAAAACTATGTTAAAAGATAAGAGAGGGAAAGCCACACAATGCACATCTTTATGTTTATACCCACATGCAAGCTTATAAATAATTATAAGTAGCACACCTTTCAGTTTTGATGTTTGATTTATGAGTTTTGAAAATAATTTTGGGTTTAATAGTGATAATGGCCATTCATATTCTTACTTTAATCAAAACATACAATTTGACATAAAGGAAATATTTTATTTTATTTATTTGATCTTTAAAAGGCATGAATGTATGATTTTCATATGGCATACACATTTAGCATACTAGGAAAGAAATAAAGTGATGAAAGCATGCAAATTCATTCACCTTAATTGATTCCTAAAGACAATCCTATGGAATAAGATCATTTAAAATAGATCAAATTTGGTTTAAGGAAAGCTTGATTTTGTTTTGAGTTTGAATTCAATTTGAGAAATGTGAGATGAGTTTGCTGGTCCTAACCCATTCCCCCATCCGTGAGTTATTTAAGTTTAATTTTTAGGTGATTAGATCAATTTTATGCTTTGATTAGGTTAAGGTGTACATTAAGTTCATTAATTACCCTTACCTACATCACTTTAATATATTTAATCAATTATGAGCCAATGTAAGACATAAAACCACACAAATAATTTAAATCAGAATGCACATAGGAAAGAAAGGGCCTAATGCTTGGCTCAATTAGTGATTAATTAAGATAAATGGTTTAATTTAAGTACTTTCATAGCCCTTCTCATACATGTGGGTTGGATTCCTAGGTTAAGCATCCCAAGATGAAATGGTTAAGTGGAATATTTTGGAAATTTTATTGTTAATTAGGTAAGTGATTGGGATTAGCCCTTAATTAAGTTTAGATTAAGAAAAGAAAGGGGTTTAGGGAATGTCTTAAGGAAAATTCCCCAAATCCATTCCATAAACCTCTTCTCTACTTAAGCAAAGCTTAATTAACTTAATAAAAGGACTAAACCACTATCCATATGCTTAGTTATCCTTAATTACATAAAGAGATTGATTAAGGATTCATTAATTGATTTTCCTAATTAACATATCAATAAATCCCAAAAAAAATTAGGGAGGTAGAGGTCATCCCACTAAATGCATATGATAAATTTGAAATGAATTAATGAGGTAATTAGGGTTATGAAGTTTTCATTAAAACCTAAGGAAAATACACTATTCAAAATCCATTAAAAATAATTTTAAATTTCTTTGAATTATCTTCACAATGCATTTTACTTTGTATTTTTCTAATTTTTCTACATTTAGTTATGTTATTTTGAAGTTTCCATGTTTATCCAATTAAATCCTTAATTATATGAATAATCCCATCTACGCCACATGGACCACGACGCGGCACTTCCATGTGATGCAATGGGATTCATCACTGTTGTCACATCTCAATGCCGCATCACGGTGGTATTCACGCTTTCTCACCCACCGATCAAAGATCGACGGTGATCGAGCCCACGGTTCTTAAGGGATGAATCGGGGATCTATGTTTGATCATGGTCATCCATCCAAAATGCACAGATGGATGGCCCATGATCTATCCCTGAGCTCGCCTACAAGAGAGGGAAACCATCCACTCTCTAGGGCAAGATCCGAGCTTGATTGAGCTCAGATTGAGCTCAAACTCAACCCACACATCAAGAAGTAAATACAAGTAAATCCAATGGTCAAATTTTTATGAGGTGAAAATTTCTTTCACAAAGGACCACACACTCTCTTTTTTAAGCTCGGGTTGAAGGCATACCTCACCGGATGCTATCACGGGCACTCGAATCCATCGAGGTACCTTCATCTAGATATAAAGCCTTGTTGAATATTTGAGGCTTTGGTATTAGGTAGATCTCCTATGGACCAAGGTGCTCCTCCTAAGCTTGCAGCCTTGATCAAAGTCCCACCTCCCTTGCCTTTGGAGCTTAGAAGGAGGTTTGGATGAGTTTGATTAGGTTCCCTTAGAGTGCTTGCAAGAGGAATTGGACTAATATTGTGTATTGGATGAGTTGGAAATTTCCTTAGCCTCCTCTATTTTTGGTTTGAAGGAATCCGAAAATGGAGAATGCCAAATGCTTGGGGATTGCTTGAGGGAGCTTGGGAAGCTTGCCTTAGGTCTCTCTCAGTCAATCGAGTGTGAGTGTGTTCAATTCAAGTGGAATTAGGGGGAGTATATCTCCCCCTTGAAGGATCAGACGGTCGAGCAAGGCTTTTCCATTTTGATCAAATTCACCTTCTTTAATGGGTTGTTTTGCCTGTTAAGAGTTGCACATGGTTCATTTTTGGCAGGGGAGGGGGGAGTGGAGAAGTTGCCATGCGCTTAATTGAGTGCAGGAGGGATCCCAGGTGCTCAATTTTCAAGTAAGTGATTTGTTTGGCCTTTGGGTGGGGTTTGGCTGACCCAAACCCATTGGGTCATGTGCACCATCCTTATTAGTGACCATTTGGTCCACTAAGAGGATGTTAAGTTCCATGAAAAGGAATTGACCAAATTCTAAGTGGTTTTGATTTTGGGTTATTATACGGCCTAGGAGTAAAATGGTCATTTAGCTTTGATTTCAATTTGAATATGTTTGGTATGATTGAAAAATGGGTTGGGCCAAGTTTCAATGAATTTGGAATTGATTTGATATGATTTGGCTCATGTTGACCCATTTAGGTCAAAATGGGTCAACAAGTCAATAATTGTTCAAATTGGGTCAAACCAATGGTTGGGTCAAGTCTATATGACCATTTGAAATGTGGCAACATTGGTTTGGTTCAATTTGGTTTATATTTAGATTTGGTTCATTTGAATTCATTTAGGTCAAATGGGTCAAGTTGACCAATTTACCCATTTGACCTATTGGTTTACATGAGGTTGGTTTAGGTTTAGTTGGTCATTTGAAATGATTTGGTATCTTTGTTTCCAATCAATTTTAGTTTGGTTTTATTTTAGTTCAATTTGACCATTTAGGTCAAGTTAGGTTCATGGTCAATTGGGCTAGGTTGGATTTAGTTGGCAAATTGAGGCTTTGGTCAAGTTCAACAATCATTTTAGAATGAATTTGACCCATTGGTTTTAATCAATTTGGCTTAGATCAAGTTTTGACACATTTTGACTTCTGAGGTCAAGTTGGGTCAAGTGGCCAATTGGGTTAGGTTACGCTCAAATGATGACTTGGTCAAGTTCAAACATTCATCATGAATTAGTTTTGATCAATGGTTTCAATCAATTGGCACATATGGATTTTGGCTAGTTTAGGTTTCATTTTGGTTAAGTGTTGACTTGGTCAACTCTTAGGTTTGACTTATTTTGACCCAATTTGAGTGATTGATCATCTCATGATGATTGTTGCTCACAATGTGAGGCTTAGATGGGCTTAGTTCAATCCAATTTGGTTAGGATTAGAATTTGGCTCATAAGGGTACTTTAGGTCACTTTGGGTCAAGTGAGCCTAAGTGGGTCAAATGGCTTGGTCAAGGCTTGATTCAAGTTTGATTGAACTCACATATGGACTTACGATTGAAATATAAATCCATTTTCAAGAGATTTGGAGTCAAATGGGTTCTGATTCATTTGACAATTTCAAGTTCAAAAGAGTGAACATGAGTTTCACTTGGGTTTGATTTTTTTGAATTTAGTTTTGGTTTGATTCTTGAAGTTTATGTTTACATTTGGATTCATGATTGAAGGATTGATTGAATCATGAAGAAAAACTAAGAGTTTGGCTTGATTTGAATTGATTTGGCTAAGTTCAATTTGACTTAAAAGGCTTAGTTGAATTTTGGTTGAATTTAAGTTTGAGTTTTGAAATTGGTTTTGATATTTGATTTTATATTTCTTTATATATGTGAATATAAATGAGAATATAAATGGTTTATGTGAAAATTTCTTCAATTTGAATTGATTTGGATTTGATTTGAGCTAAGTCCATAAGAGGGAATCAAAGGACTTATGAATATTTTGGAATTTGATTTTGATTTTGGATTTCAATCAATTGGAATTTATTCATGATTTGAGAGAATCCATTGAATTGATTCAAGGTTTGATTTAGAGTTGAAGTTAATATGAGTTTTGGAGTGAAAAGAAGGAAGTGAGGATTTGATTCAAGCTATGGGTAGGAAAATTTTCTTAACACCCCTAAGACATAACCTATTCATATAGCTAACTCTTCTAAGTCTCTAGGGTTAGGTTAAGTGTTCACCTAATCATTAGAAGTGTCTTAAGACTAAGGAAACTCATAGTGTCTAAGAGGAATCATATGTCTAAGATGGAGGTTGAGAGCTCATCCTAATAATGAGGTCAACAAAGGGAACCCAATAGGTGTGGTGATAAGGTACATTGGTGTTGATCAACAACACGAATGATCACAAGAACTAATGGATCTACTCCTAACCCAAGGTATAGAAAGAATCGAGAATTAGTGCAATGTGATTCCACTCATGTCAAAGATATAAGACAAAGGAGGAATCCATTGGGATGAGTATGTGAACCTTCCATTGGGGAAGGTGTTCAAATCATGAGGGATGAAAGGTTTGATTTTGATTTGAGTCTCACTAGGGAGAAAAGTGGTTTGATTTGTTGATGTTGATTTTAGTGCTCCACTAGGGATGAAAATGTGAACCCTCCACTAGGGAGCAAGTCCAAATCATCCATTGGGAAAATGGGTTGTGAAATCTATTGAGGGATTAGAATTTAGGATCCACTGGGGGGACTAAAAAGACTTGCATCTCAATGAGGAGAAGAAGATAAATTTGATTAAATTTGATTGTTTTATTTATTTTGATTTATTTAGATTTGTTTGAGATTTGTTTAATTGAGTTCCACTAGGGAAGAGGGTTGAATTTGTTTTATTTTGAATTTTGAATTTTAAGATAGATTTTGTTAGTTTGCAATGTGTTGTACTGAGTAGGGGCCATGGTGGCCTTGATCTAACACAGATTTACCAATCCAAAGGGGTAGTCCAACATAGGGCTATCCGACCAAAGGAATGTCTTTCGATGTACATCAGCCGTACTAGGAAGAAAGCATAGTAGACTTATATCTTCCAAAGTAGGGATCAGTTGCTGGGGTGATGAGTCGGCAAAGCAACAAATAAAACCCAACCTAGGGCTGACTATTGAGTGAATGCCGCTAGGGGACTTAAAGAAGCTCAAAGATAGTCAACATTAATTTCATTTTTAGTTGTTTTGCATGAATCCAATTGGTTTGTGATGGGCTGCACTGTGTAGGGACCATGGTGGCCTTGATCTATTACATATTTACCAACCCAAATGGGTAATCTACCAACCGCATAGTAGGACTATCCAACCAAAGGAGTGCCTTTCGGTTTGCAATGATTAATTTAGGGAAGAAAGTGTGGGTACTCCCATCTACCACTACAAAAGATCACTGGGGTGACATCTTAGCAAGGTAACACATTAACCCGACCTAGGGCTGACTATTGAGTGAATGTCGTTGGGGACTTAAATTTACTGAAAGATAGTCAAAAATAAATTTCATTTTTTAATCATTTTTTTATGAATCCCATCAGTTTGTGAGGAACTGGACTGAGTAGGGGCCATGGTGTCCTTGATTTAACATAGATTTACTAATACAAAGGGAGTAGCTTCCCAGCCAAGGGGAGAACTATCCAACCAAAGGAGTGCCTTTCGGTTTAGAGTAACTAATCTAGGGAAGAAAGCTCGGGGACTCACATCTTCTACTACAAAAGACCACTGGAGTGACACATTAGCGAGGTAACATGTCAACTCGGCCTAGGGATACCCATCGGTTTATAATAGTCATGCTAGAATGAATGCATAGTAGGCTTATATCTTCTAAAGCGGAATAACTGTCGGGGTAACCTCTCTTGTGGAAATACAGATTGAACCCGACCTAAGGGTGACTATAGACAGAGTGTTGACCGAGGAAATTATCTCAACTCAGATAGTTAGGCAATTCCTATAGGGAGTTCTGCTAACACTTCCCTAAAGATAAGATGCCTTCTTGAGAAAAGGGGCCCTTTGGGAGCTTGAATTCCTAATCCAAAAGCAAATTAATTTATTTTTTTTGTTTGTTTAGCGTGGACCGTATTGATTTGTGAGAGATCATACTGAGAAGGAGCTTATATTAGCCTAGACCTACCTCAGATTTATAGAATCGAGGGAGAATCTACGCATCCGCTGAACAGATTCTCCAACCACAGAGGTGGCTACTAGGAAAGGGGGACTGCCCAATCCAAAAGTAACCCATGCAGTGTCTAAATGAGGTCACGAAGGACGTGACCTAAATAGATTGCTTGTAGGGGAAGGGGCCACTAAAGGCTTGATCCAACATAATGGAGAAGATGACATGGCTAATCATATATCAAATAGGTATTCGGTGTCCAACTCAAGGAGAAATCTTGGGGACTAACATCTTCCAAGAGTGGTGTACTGCCAGTCCTCACAAGATAACGCCGAACAACCTAAGGTGCTCGCTTTATATAATCGCCAAGGAAGAAAGTCCGGGGACTTACATCCTCCTATGGCAGAATTGATTGCTGGGATAGTCTATCTTCGGCTCAACAGGTGTCATCCAACCTAGGGCGACTACTGAATGAATGCCACTGCGGACTTATATCAACACAAACGTAGTCAAGAGGAAAGGAGCCTCTGGGGGACTCATCCTAAAATTTGAATATACTCAACCTAGTTAGTGCATGATGGCTGGTTCAAGAAGGAAGCACGAGACTCACATCTTCTTAAACATTGTCAACATGAGGTAGCTTATTGGATGCACAGTGAAGTCTACTAAACTAATAAGGCGCTTTTTGATTTGCAATGATCAAGTTAGGAAGAAAGTCTAGGGACTCACATCTGCCTGACAAGTGACCACTGGTTGATCAGTTGCCTGTGCAACAAATTGAACCCGACTTAGAGCAGCTAATGAGTGAGTGCCACAGGGGGCTGGTTCCCACTTTAAAATAGCTTGAGACAAAATATATGTGTCTATGTTGTGAAAAGGGATAGGTTGCCACTGGGGGACTCTTACACCCACACTAAGCTTGTGGAAGTTCTACTCTACTAAGAAAGGATGCCGCTCGGGATCTCACACTTAACTTAGTTGTGCTAGTCGAAATAGGATGCCTCTTGGGTTCTCTTACACCTATTCTAGTAGTGTTTGGGAATGTGTTCGTGTTGTGTAGAAGGATAGGAAACCTCTTGGGTTTTCTTACACCTAACCTAAATACATCGTGGCAGATTCGTAAGACAAGCAAACAATGCTTCGAACAAAGAGAAGATTTTAATGAATTAGAATGAAATTTTTGTTGATTGATAAAATTGTTTTC
The DNA here is from genome assembly GCA_021442155.1 of Cymbidium sinense. Classification (NCBI taxonomy): domain Eukaryota; kingdom Viridiplantae; phylum Streptophyta; class Magnoliopsida; order Asparagales; family Orchidaceae; genus Cymbidium; species Cymbidium sinense. The sequence continues at coordinate 55,643,747 of CM038229.1, forward strand.
AAACATGATTTTTATGGGTAATATTTCTTCAAATAGAGCCCATTAATTAGAAGCATCAAGTGTTCTCCCTTACAATGAATAAGTTGATATGATCCTCCTTGGTAGGCCTTCTTTATGACACAGGGGCCTTCCCAAGTGGGTTCAAACTTGCCTCCCATCTTTCGATGGGCAATAATTGGTCTCCTTAGGACTAATACACGTTCTCCAACTTGAAAAGACCTAGGGCAGACCAGCTTATTGTAAGCTTGAATCATTTTTTCTTTATATAACTCGAGGTCTTGGCACGCCCTGATGTGTCTCTCCTCCAAACCTTTGAGCTCTTATCTTGCATCTTCTGATGGAGTGATGAACGACTTTAGACCCATACATTAAGGAGAACAAGATAGATTGAGTTGGAGTTCTATATGTAGTGTGGTAGGCCCACAAGGCTTTAACCAACTGCTCATGCAAATATCGTTTGTTATTGTCAAGTGTCTTTCTTAATATCTGGATGAGAGTTTTGTTGAATGCTTCTACTAGGTCATTTGCTTTGGGGTAATAGATGGTGGAGTATCTCCAATCTATACTGTGTATTCATGCAAAGCTATTTATCTTGGTGCTCTTGAATGCACCATTAAATATTTCATCAAGGCACCAAAACTTATATACAATGGTTCAAACTAAAGCATATTGTGACCTCTCTGAGTGAGATTACTTCTGCCCACTTGGAAAAGTAGTCTGTGGTAGCTAAGATGAACCGGTGACCCTTGGAAGAAGGAGGATCAATCGGACCCACAATGTAAGTACCCCAACACTCAAATGGCCATGAGGCTAAAGTAGGATGTAGGATGTTAGGTGGTTGATGTAGGACCACATAGTGTACCTGGCACTGATGGCATATCCTAGCCACGTTCATGCAGTCTGTGATCATCGAAGGACAGTAGTATCCTAGTCTCTTAATCTTTGCTTTCATCTTCAGATCGGATTGATGTGCTCCGCATAGACCTGAATGTACCTCAATTACAATGCCACAAACTTCGTGCTTATCTAAACAAAGTAACCACATTTGGTCAAAGGACCGGCGGTAAAGGGTACCATCCTCGAGAGCATAGGAGAGAGCTCTCTATTTCACTTGATGGGCTTATGACTTTTCTTGAGGTAGTTTGCCTTTAGTTAGGTAATTTATGAATGGTTGCCTCCAATGTAGCTCCTCGTCTTTATTGGCAACGGAAACCACCCCTTCAAGAGAAAGTCTCTCAATGAGTTCAACATCAATAAGGGATAGGACTTGTCTATTTTGAACCCTTATTGGAATGGACTCATCTTCTGGATATGTCATTTCCTTGACAAGTTTGGCCAAAGCATCTACTACGGTGTTCTCTCCTCAAGGGACTTTGTAGATGTCGACCTTAGGGATCTAGGCAACAACTTCATTGTATATTCGTGGTAATGATGAAGCTTGGGCTTGAGAACCTTATAGGACCCAACAATCTGATTGATGACCAGCTGAGAATCCCCATTGACATTGATGCTCTTGACACGCATACATGACTTAATCAACAATCATACCCTCTTCGTCTTGGTGCAAGGATTAGATAGATAGTATGAGAATCTCATCACAAGGTGGTCTGGAGTTAAGAAAACTATTCATACCCTTGCCTTTCCTAGAAGAGTAGATTGTGGTGTTTCTCCTTTATGAAAGGAAGTTGCACCATCAAAATACATCTCCCAATGATGATTTTCAACCTCCCTTAAGTTCAAGATTTATTCATTGGGAAGATCATCACTAAGCGGAGATTCAACAAGAAGTAGGTGTGTTGCTAGGAAATCTTCCAATGCTTATCCTTTTACTGTTCTGAGGGGTATGAATGTGATATCAAACTGTGAAAGTATCATGGAACAAAGACGCAAATCTGATACGCCATGTCCAGATAATCAGAGTGATTTGATTCTTGAAATCAAGTTTACCTTATGAGAAAGCATGTAATGCCGTAGCTTTTGGGATGCAAAGATTAAAGCTAGGCAATGTTTCTCAATAGGTGGGTAGTTTGCTTCAACAGGGATCAGATGATGGCTGAGGTAGTAGAGAGCATTCTCCTTTCATTGGCTTGGGCCAATAGAGCGTTGAGAGAGTCGTTCAATGCAACAGTGTAGAGGATGAGTGGCCTACCAGGGATAGGGGCTGCTAGAACTAGCGGATTCACCAAGTATAGCTTGATATCTTCAAAGGAATGCTGACACTTGCCATCCCACTTGAACTTGGCATCCTTTTGATAAGTGCTACAAATGGTTTGCATCTCCCTGATAGGTTGGAGATAAAGCATCATTGATATACCAACCGCCCTTGGAATGATTTGAGTTGAGTTAGACTTTTAGGAGGTGGTATTTCTAAGATAGCTTCAATCTTTTCTAGATCTATTTCTATTCCCCAATGTCAGACAACAAACCCAAGAAATTTTCCTAAAGATACTCCGAATGCACACTTAAAGGGATTCATTTTGAGGTTGTTTTATCTTAACTGCTCGAAAACTACTCTCAAGTCAAAGAGATGGTCTTTCTTTTCTTTACATTTGACTACTAGATCATCAACATAACACTCAACCTGATGATGGATGAGTTCATTGAAGATCTGAGTCATGGCCCGTTGGTATGTAACACCAGCATTTTTAAGGCAGAAAGGCATGACCTTATAATAATAGATTTCGACCGGGGTTCGAAAAGTAGTGTTTTCTTCATCCTCAGGGGCCATCTTGATTTAGTTATAACTAGATGATCCATCCATGAAGGAGTATATTGCATGAGATGAGGCAATGTTCACCATTAATTCTGGTATAGGAGGAGGAAACTCATCCTTAGGTCATGCCTTATTTAAATCTTTGAAATCGATGCAGATGCAAATTTGACCATTCTTTTTCTTAATTGGTACGACACTGGATAACCAGGTAGGGTATTTTACTTCCCTGATGAAACCAGCATCAATCAACTTCTTGACTTTAGAAATGCATGTTGTTCAATTTCTAATTGCATGTGTCTATGAGCTTGTTTGATAGGGTTAGCTTTAGGGTCTATTGCTAGCTTGTGGACTGCTACGTTAGGTGATAATTGTGTATCTCTTCATATCTCCATGCAAAGTAATCTTTAAACTCAATCAATAGCCTAATTAAGTCATTCATTTCTTCTTCATTCAACAATGAACTGATGTATGTCGGGTGTGGATCTTCTTTCATCTTGAGGTTGATTTCTTTAAGCTTGTCGATTGTTGAATGGATCTTCTATTCAAAGTTTGGAGATGCATCCTTGATTTGGAGATCATCTGGTGGATCAGAAGTTTCTAAGAATACTTCCTTATAAGAGTTGGTATAGTTGGAGAAGAACCTATCAGACTCCAGATGATTGATAACAATTAAGCAATAATCATCGTCGTCGACTGGACCCACTGTACCGAATCCTAGTCCTGATCTTGATTGTACTTCCCTGCCTTTGTTATTCCGCAGCTTTTTGAAGTTCTCTGACCTATGCCTGGACTATGTGTGAGAGACCAAACCTTTCTTTGCAAGATTAAGAACACAAAGCGAATACCAATCAAAAGACAATTCCATTAATTCTTTATATGAATTTTCCTCAAGTTCTACATCAACTTTAGGACTTGAGGATGATGATCCCAAAAAAGAATCTCTTCGGTTTAACATCTTTGGAAGACTGAGGGGCTTCCTTAACTACTAAACCTTCAGCTTTTTGAGATAAAAGTGAGGTTAGAGCTAAGGTTCCCAGCTGATGTCTAATAGTTTCACATAAAACTAATTCAAATACTTTTGCTTTATCTGGAGGCCTGGTCTTCATCGCTATCTGGCTCAAGTGTCACCTCCAATGAAACCCATTGGGAGGGGTTGGCTGGTATACTAATCATATGAGACTCACCCTCTGAGTTGGATTCCAAGTCTATGTGAATAGTAGGGATACTCCTGTGATCTAGAACATAACACCTATTGGCTGGTGGCCAACCAGGGGGTCTTCTGTCTCTAGAGCTACCTCTATTTCTACCTCTGCCTCTACCTAGTGGAGGTTGAGTCATCCTACCCACATGTCCATGTGATGGAATGAACTCTAGGTGGAATATGATATGCGGTTCAACTTCTTCCTCAATTTCCTTTTCGTGTTCACTCAAACTTTTATTTTTCTTTTCTTTTTATTTTTTTTCTTCCTTTTCTTTTGCATTTGCATTTAAATTTTGATCAAGTTCACAAGAAAAGGTATTTTCAGGAAGATAGTAGGTCACATCTTCATAAATCTCGACCTCTTTGATTGAAAATAGTTTTTAATCTCCTTTGACACAATATTCAATCCCATCCTTTCAAAACTTGATGCACTGACAGAGGGAGGATGAAATCATCTTGTTCTGATGTATCCAAGGCCTACCGAGCAAAGCTGTGAATGAAGAATTCAAATCAATGATATATAACTGGGCTTTAGTCTTCCAGTCACCTATTTCCAATGGTAACACTATGGAACCTAAAGCCCTCTCACCCTGTTAATTGAATCCTATCAACGTCATCCGATCTCCTCATTGTGTAGAGATGTCGATCCTCAAGTAGGTAAGGGCCTTTAGACTCATAATGTTCACCGATGCATCTAAATCAACGAGAACTCTAGAAAGTCTAAGTCGGCCCATGTCCACTATAATGTAGAGGGGGCAGTTATGCTCCATGTCCCCCAGAAGTAGGTCTTCATCTGTGAAATTGATTCTCTTCTGGGAATGATGTGCCTCCTCCAATAGGTCACCGAAGCTAAGTAATCAAGAAGAGCCTTGATTAATGATTCCCTCATCTCTTTGGATAAGATAATGTCATCATATATGATTAACTACTTTCTTAGGTGAGGGAGGACATTATAGTCCACCTTGGGCTGGTCCTCCACAAGCATATCCAAGGGTGGAGCATCCTGTGGAGGGTCTTCTCGATCATCTACACCAATGACTTGCTTCCCTCTATCTTGAGGTGCTACTCTAGGAGGTAGAACCTTGCCACTATGGAGGTTGACTTCGATGATCTATGGTGGCAAGCTAGTGGAAGATTCTACCTGCTCGTCAGGCTCACCTACAACTTCTCCAATGGGACCCTCAGAATCAGATGATTCTAAGGCTATCTCAAGAGGCGCACCCATAGTATTTAGAGAAAGAAAGTTTAACTCTTAATCAGAAAGAGGAAGATCAGAGTTGCTATAATTTTTGTTTAGACTTGAAGAGTTATCATTAGGAAAAGATTTAGACAACCATCAAAAGTGACAAAATATAATTCAAGCTAGCTTTATTCTTCGATTTCTTAGATTTTGAAGGGGGTACATAGTAGAAATCAAGTAAAGTAAGTGGGGTGAGGGATTTGATGCCCTCATCCGTCGATACAAGATGTCTACTAGAAGAAGAGCTAGCTAAAGTGTAGGTATGTAGGCCGCAATGGTGGACTGACTGTCGGTGGTTATGCTACTATCCCCTAGCCTGCCATGCTAAGCTCCCCCTTTCCCTGAGTTAGCTCTGGTAACTTACAAACCTTCCTTGATGTTAGAGGTTTGAGCTGTCTCAGGCACCTGTTGGAGGTTTGAGCTCTGGAATGTTTCTTGATTTTGGAGATAATTTTCTTAGAGGTTTTGGATAAGGAGATATCTCAGCCTTCTTTGATTTTGGAAGGATCACAAGTATCCCCAAGGATTACCCTGATAGAATTGGATGGTTGTTCCACAAGGTATTCCTTCGAGATAACTATAGCACTGGTCTTGAAGCTTTGTTTAAGCCAGTCGTTAAATGTGAAGCAATCTTCCAAAACATGACCTTTATGCGTAAAAGTTAGGATCATTACTTTTGCCCACTTCCTAAGTTTGTGTATTGAAAATCAAGCTTCTTTAAGAGATTCAGAAGATTTTCCGACACTACCTTTAAATGAATAAGGCTTATTAAGTTTATCCAAAAGAGTAGGTGGACCGTACCGGCGGGGTATGTGTACCGCTATTGATGTGACCGAGGAGGAGGCAAGTGCACCATGGAGGATAGTGGTGCAAGATGTGGTGGTGGAAGAGGTGGAAGTGATGGCTGTGGAGCATGAGGTCTCTCAAACTGCTCTCTAGTCGGCTATTTCCCTTTGTCTACTAGTATCACTACCCCTAATTTCTTTTCATAAACCTTCTGTGACTTTGGTTTTGTTGGTTGATCTGCAAAAGGTAATTGTTTGGCTTCTCCTTGCAAGCTAGACACCATGTTGACTAACTTCTCAAAAGTTTTGATGGTGAAACCTTTAAGCATAATGGAGACCGGTCATGGATATTCTTAAGCAGAATCTCAATGGCATGTTGTTCAGATAGCTTTGGTTCGCATTTCATACTCAAATTATGCCATCTGAGAATGTAATCAATCAGAGACTCACCAGGGTTTTGTTGAGCCACAACAAGATCACCTACAGTCACCCTTTGCTGAGCTCCATCAAATCTCTTGATGAAGAGTTGCTGCAACTCAGTAAAAGTTTTCCCTAAACTATTGGGAATTTCAATGTACCAATCAAAGGCTATACCCGCTAAGGTACTAATGAAGAGATGGAAGAGCAAAGCGTCACTGCCACCAGTGTTGCAAAAATTGGCCCTGAAATGCGTAATGTGCTACCTCGGGTTCCCACTTCCATTGAAGTGCTTGAAAGAAGGTGGCATGAAACCTTAGGATATTGGATGGCATCAAATTCCTCTGGGTAAGGTCTACCCTTTAGAACTGACGATTCTCCTCCAGCTTGATCCAACGCTTGTCTCACCTGCTAATCAACCATGGTCTTGATGTCCTTTTCCTATACGGAGGTACTATCCACTACCTTCCTATACAAACTAGTGTTGCTTCACTCTATTGGAGGTGTAGTATTGGCTTGATCCAAGACATGCAACAACTCAGGTGGACCGATTTTAGCTATAGTAGGATGAACTACCGGGGCTTGGTTTTAAAGTGCCAAAAGTGTTGCTAGTAGGCCTTCGAGCCTCTTCTCCATCCTATCTATTTTTTCATCATTCTGCTTTATCTACTGAAGGAGGTGTTGGGTCGGGTAGGTTGTGTCTTCCTGCTCGGCCTCATTACCTTCCAAAGTCTGCTGCTCATGGAGGAGAGAACCTTGGGAGTCTACCATGTGTACCCCCATTGAATCCTCTAATAAGACATCTTCATGCAGATCAAAGTTGACTTTTTCATTCTCTAAATTGGACCAGGAATATCCTAAGATTTCCTTCTTCTCCACTAGATACTGAGCTACAATGTCATCTAGGGATCGGTTCAACTAAATAGGCGTGAAAGATTGGGTCTGACTGGTAGTGGAATATCTATCATGAACAGATTGGCACCTAACCTCTGAAGCTGCTGGAGAGCTGATCTTGTGAGGACTACGCTTACTAGAGGAAAGATACTCTTGACTGTTGTTGGATTGGGGCAGAGTGGTACTCCTAGGAGGATCTATGGCCATAGGGGCGACTGAACTGTTTCCTCCTACCTCAACTGCTGCGACTATCTCCATAGCTTATTGCGGTGGTGGTGGTGATGGGACGACTACGATACTCTGAGGTTACCATTCCTTCCTCACCATAATTGGGGCAGAAGATCGAGTAGGGGAGTTCAGCCTCACCACAGTAGGCGGCATAGATGGAATGAGATCTCTTGGCCATTGCCGGATCACCCATGGGGTTCTCTTCTTCCCTCATGCGGCCTTCATGGCCTTGGCTGGAATAATAGATGTTGGAATGTATAAGGGAGACGGCGGGCATGGAGAAGAGCGGTGTGGTGGAGGCACCATCGACTATCTCGGGATAAGAGCTCTTCTTCTATGATGTGTAATCCCCGTGAATAAGATACTGTCAGTATGATTGACTCGAGTAGCATGCCGATCAGAAAAGTCTACAAGTGCAGAGGCCACTGACTATCGGTTGAACTTCTGGTGCTCCTGGCTAGTAACATGAACTGATGTATGGGCCTTCCTGTCCCGCTCTTGCTTAAGCTGTCTGCCAATATTACTGGGAATGACAGAACACAGATCAAACTAAGCCCCAGATTTTGATCATCTGTAGGCTCCACCTGCTCGACATAGAACTGATCAAAGCTAGCGTACGACCTCCTCCTCTCACTAACAGGTGCTTAAAACTGAACTGTTAATGGAGTTAAAGCAGAAACCCTCCTAGCATCCTCTCTATCAGATCTAGAGAGAGGGTGGAACTGGTTTTCTATAATCATTAGAGAAACCACCCTAGGAAACTCCTCTACAACAGACTGAGTAGCTGCCTCTAACTCCCTGGCAATGCGAGTGTGATACCACTTGATCATGCGATTCTTATTTCTTTATTGGGTCCTAGTAGGTCAAGTAGTGTAGGAACTAGACCCTACCTCAAAGGCAAGGGAGGCAATCCTTGGAATCAGGGGAGCCTTCCCCTTGGAAGGTGCCAAGGAGTGGGTGCTAACCCTAACTAGGGCAGCATGGGGAACAACCGTGTGCACTGATACTGCTGATGTAGGAACTACCATAACCTTCTTTTTTAGTGAGGGAATCTCTGCATCTAACGGTAACTCAACCCGAATGACCTGTTCCTACCCAGCCACTATGCTCCTACTGATAGTCGTGAGGGTGGTCCCCTCACATGTAATCTGAACCCCCTCAAAGCCTTGGCCAAAGTGGATGAGGTGGGCATAATCAGAGCATGGGAGGTTTGCTTAATCTGGGGTCAGATCCATCCTATGGGGAAAGGTGAACACATACTTTGGTGCTGCCATCTAAAAAATTGAGCTAACTAAACTGAACTGAAACTAAAACTGGCCGAAGCTGACTGAAAGTCTGCAATGTTAGAGTGGTGCATGGTTTGATGCTTGATTTTATTTTATGATGTGATGTTTTAGTCTGGATGTTAGTGTGTATGTGCGTAGACTTGATGATAGGATGATCTTAGTCTAATCTTTATCTTCTACAGGGGATTGTGCTTAAGAGGTGTTGTAATAAAATATGAATGCTTTTTGTTGTGCAAGTTGCTTATACTCCTAAGCATAATCCAAAATAGGCCAGGTGGACTTGGTTACCCATGTGTGGGATGCTTGTTTAGTTAATCTCTATTTTACAAGTTTTGGTTAGATTTACTTTTCCCATTTTCATGTAACTTTGCAATTAGGATTTAGAATGAATTTTATGAGGGATTAGGATGAACATTGGTCACAAGACTATGTCTTATGCACCATGTGAAGCCTTTGGAGCAACCACATTCCAACCAACCAAAAGAAGAACGAAGAAAGAAGAAAGAAGAAAGAAGAAATGAAGAATGAAGACCCCCATAACATGAATTCCTTTTGATTGTAATTAATTCATTTATAATCCAGGTTGCATAAGGCTAGAGCTCAGCTACCCATTTCTTTTCAAGTTTATGCAGTGGATCCTGACCACAAAGGCCTCTTATTATTTTATGCTAGCCTTATAAAATTGTTTGATGTTTACTTAGCTTGTGCATTAAGATGACATACTTTTTCCTACTTTCTTCCTTGCTTTGATGAATGCCCTGGATGCGATTAGGCTCTTAGAAAAAAATATATTTTCTATCCAATTAATCAACTAAAAACTAAAAACTAACAACTCATAACTTCACCTAAAGCCTAGGTTATAAAATAAGATAAAAGATTTAGCAACCCCTTAGCTGGATGTTGTATGTTTCACATCATGCATAAAAATTATCTTGCTTCACTCTTTCTCATGGAGGGCTTCCACCATTACCAGGGAACTTGGCTTGACCTTTGAGAGTCATGGTGGAATCACACCTCCTTATTGTTGATTTTAGCCTATAACCAATTTCTCATGCATTAGGCATTTGAATCCCATAGCCCGTGTCAAATAAATTGTCCAAAAATAAAAATAAAACATAATAAAATTTACATTAGATTTAAGTCATTAATGAAGCCCTACATGATCTAGTCTCTTAGGGAGTGTGTTTAAGGACTTAGTCTCTTTCTAAACAAATAACAACCTAGTTATCTTGCAAAAGCATAAGACTTGCCTACATGTATTTAAAATCCTAGGAGGAGTTAGTTAGCAACCACCCCCAAGCGGTTGTAAGTCCAATAGTCAGGTAGTTTATCCTCTCTTGTGGAGGTAAACCATATGCCCATCTTTGCCTTAGATTTTGGTCGTGCTTTGGCTCTCACCAAAGCTCCCTAGATTTAGGACCCGAGGTTGTTGTTTCCCTTCACGAGCTATAAGCATAAATCCTCACCTCTTAGGCATTTCCATGATCTTGTATTTTGGAATTGCAAGCCCTAGATTTTTAATAAAAATTCAACTTAAACAAATAATTTTCTTCAAATTCAAAAATATAAAGCCCGTCCAAAGGATAGTTTCGGATACTTACTAGACTTCCTAGTATCATAAGCATCCCCTACTTATCTCCTTTTCATTTTGATAATAAATCCCTCCTTTTGATGAATCCCACTTGATCGTCTAAAATAAAACAATTGATTGATAGTTTTATCTTTGAAATCTTTGGAGATAATGATCATTTACCTTAATCGAGAGTATTCTCAAGGAATATCATTCTTTGGGATGTAATTAACTATGGGGGCTTGCCTCCATAGGGAACTTAAAGACCATGGTTTAAAATAAATCCTGTTTTACTTTTCCATGTATAGTAGGGGAAGAATCTGTAGTACATTCGAAGACCCATCGTCCTTAGGAGTCCTTATTAAGGTGCTTAGGTCCATTGTAGGATTGTGACTTCTGTCTCTCGAGATAGCACATCATTCCTCAATGTTGTACCCGATCACCCTTATAAGAACATCTGTGAATCTACGTGGTGTCCAAACAAGAAGTGTTATTTTTGTCTTCATTTAATTAATTTTAGACTAAAGATGAAAATAAAAATTCACCACAGATTTTTCTGGCGACTCCGCTGGGGATGGTTCCTCTCTCCATCTTTGGTAAATGATCGTTGTCTCCAAGTATCGATAGTGGGTTTGTATTTTATATGAATTCAAGACTATCTTTCTTTTTTGTTGGCCTTAGTTTACTTCATTCTTAAGGTAAGCTAGCCAACATTATTTAGATTTTAGGACCTCACTTTATGTCGGTCTTAAAACTTTTATTGGATCCCCCAAAAGGTGAAAATAAAAATTTAATAAAAAGAAATAACTAAATACTTCCTTCTTATCATTTCTATGGTAAGGTAAGGTTCATTCCAAAAATAAAGAAAAATAAATCCATTATAAAAACAACAATTTCCAAAATACACTTTTTGAAAATCCACATAATAAAATGTTTGCACAAAAAGTTTCATAAGTCAACCGCATCTAACAATCTTCATGATTGTTATATGTAGGACCTTCTCAAAAATGGAATCTAAAACCATTCTTTTCAAAAAGCATAAATGAACATCCTCATTAAATTTATTGAATGAAGATTTCATTTTCAAAATAAAATCGACAATCATCTTTTAAAATCAAAATCAACAATCATTCTTTTCAAAAAGCATAAATGAACATCCTCATTCAATTTATTGAATGAAGATTTCATTTTCAAAATAAAATCAATAATCATCTTTAAAACAAAATCAACAATCATCTTTTCAAAAATAAAATAAAAAATCATATTTTTCAAAAAGCATAAATGAACATCCTCATTCAATTTATTGAATGAAGATTTCATTTTCAAAACAAAATCAATAATCATCTTTTCAAAATTCAAACACACTTGGATCTTTCATTTAACATATCCAAATTTGCTATGTGAAGATCCATTTTTCAAAAACAAAATCAATAATCATCTTTTTAAAATTAACAATCATCTTTTCAAAATTCAAACAACATTTGGATCTTTCATTTAGCATACCCAAATTTTCTAAGTAAAGATTCTCTTTTCAAAAAACAAAACATAAAACACATTTGGATTCTTCATTTAGCATACCCAAATTTGCTAAGTAAAGTCCCTCTTTCCAAAAAATCAAAACATCAAAACATGAAACACATTTGGATTCTTCATTTAGCATACCAAAATATGCTAAGTGAAGATCCTCTTATCAAAAATCAAAACATCAAAATCAAAAATGCATTTGAACCTTATTTAGTATACACAAATTTGCTAAGTAAACTCCTCATTTTCAATAGTTCAAAAAAAAAAAGAAAAACAAAACACATTTGGATCCTTTATTTTGCCTACCTAGATTTGTTAAGTAAAGAATCCTCTTTTCAAAAAAAAAAAAATCATCAAAATGAAACACATTTGGATTTCTTTAGCATACCTAAATTTGCTAAGAATATTTTTTTCAAAATCATCAAAATAAAATACATTTGGATCCTTTATTTAGCATACCTAAATTTGCTAAGTAAAGATCCTCTTTTTAAAAACAACAAAACATTTGGATTCTTCATTTAGCATATCCAAATTTGCTAAGTAAAGATTCCATTTTAAATTTCACACATAATTCACAAACAAGCAAACAAAAGAATAAAATTGTTTTCAAACACCTCACCTAGCATACCCAAATATGCTAAGTGAGTAAATTCCAAAATCACAAATCAAAACAAAATCAATTGACCCTTTACTTTAACATACTCAAATTTGTAAAATGAAGGGTCCCCAAACAATCAAAAAATCAAATTCAAATATGAGCCAATGGATGCATCAATCTCTTTAAAAATATTTGAAGCTAAAATGGATTATACATTCAAAAATCTTCTTTCCAATCAATTCAAAATCTCTCTCTAAAATCAATGAGCCTAACTTAACATATTCAAATTGTTGAGTGTGGGTTCAAAATTCTAAAATCAAAATTCAAAAAGTTAATAAAAAAGTAGAAATTTGATTCGGTTTTTTTTTCCAAAATTGCAAAAGTTCAAGTTAGTTTCAGTCAGTTTAAGTTTAGTTCAGTCAAGTTCTAAATGGAAGTCCAGAAGTATGTGTTTACTTTTTCTTTCGGGATGGATTTGGCCTTGGATTGGGCTTGCCTCCTGCAGACTGACTTCGCCCACCTCATTCATTTTGGCCGAAGTTTCAACAGAGCTAGGATCACATGTGAGGGGACCACCTCACAACCATCAACAGAAGTGTGGTGATACGGCAGAAGCCGGTCATCTAGGTTGAGATGCCGTCTGACTCAGAGTTTCCTTCACTGAAGAGAAAGGCTGTGGCAATTTTTGCAACAGTTGCAGTTCAAGTGCTAGTGCATTCAGTGGTTCCCCATTCTGCCCCAGTATGGGCTAGCACCCACTCGTTGGCTCCTTCCAAGGGGAAGGCTACCCTGTTCCTTCGGATAGTCTCCCCCACCTACGAGGTAGGGTCTAGTTCTAGTGTTGCCCCTCCTAGCAGGACTCAGTGCTGTAAGTAGTGCCGCAAGATCAAATGACATCACGACCGCATAGCCAAGGAGCTAGAGGCAGTTTCCCATTCTACAACAGAGGAGTTACCTAGGATAGTGTCTCCTCTTATCATAGAGAACAAGTTTCACCCCCTCTCTAGTTATGATGGAGAAGAAGACATTAGGAGGATCTCGCTTTCACCACCCTTTGAGAAAATGCCAGCGTATGCCCCTCGCCAAAGTTGGCTGAGCTTACTAGGATCGTGAGTCTGGGGCTCAATTTGATTTATGTTATCATCCCTCAAAGGTGATGCACATCGTGACAGAGAGGGCCATGGAGGCCTAGGTATCAGTACAGATTACTAGTAGAGAGAGACATAGGTACGCCAGACATCAATAACCTTAGCCTTCTTGGACATTCCCAATCGGCGCACTACCCGCACCGATCATATTAATAACATTCTGTTGATGGGTACTACCTACCATAGGAGAGGAGCTCCTGCCCAGAGAGACTCGGTGGTGCCTCCACCACACCACTCTACTCCACGCCCACCATCTCCAGTACAAGTTACATTATCCACTATTTTAGCAAAGGCCATGAAGGCTACATCTGGGGAAAACCATTGGTGATCTGGATATGGACAAGAGATCCCATTCCATCTACACCGTTGACTAAGGTTAGGCCGAGCTCTCCTGCTCGACCTCCTGCCCTAGTTGTGGTGAAGAGGGAATGGAGACCACGGAGCATTGTAGTTGTGCCATCACCACCACCACCACAACAGAGTATGGAGATAGCGATAGTAGAGGGATAAGGAGATAATACCATTACCCCTATGGTGATAGATCCTCCTAGGAGTACCACTCCACCCAAATCTAGTGACAGTCAAGAGTATCTATTCTCTAGTGAGCATAGTCCTCACAAGATTAGCTCTCCAATAATAGGAGAGGTTAGATGTCTCTCTGTTCATGACAGTGATCCTACCACTGGTCAGACTTGATCTTTTGTACCTATTCAGTTGGATCGATCCCTAGATGACATTGTAGATTAGTATTTGGTTGTGAAGAAGAAAATATTAGGGTATGCCTGGTCTGATCTAGAGGATGAGAAGATAAGTTTTTATCCTAATGAAGATGATTTATTGGAGGATTCAGCAGGAGTACACATGGTAGACACTAGGGGTTCCCTCCTTCAATATTAGCAAACTTTGGAAGGTGCTGCGGTCGAGCAGGAAAATACAACCTACTCAACCCAGCACCTCCTTCAATAATTAAAACAAAAGGATGAACAAATCAATAGGATGGGGAAGAGGCTTGAAGACTTTCTAGTAGTAATTTTGGCACTTCAGAACCAAGCCCCAGTAGTGCATCTTACTATTACAGAAAATGGTCAGCCTAAGTTGTTGCATGTCTTAGATCAAGCCAAGACTTCACCTCCAGTAGAGTAGGGCAGCACCAACTTGTAATGGAAGGTAGTGGATAGTACCTCCGTACAAGAAAAGGATATTAAAATTATGATTGAGCAGCAAGTGAGAGAAGCGTTGGCGCAAGCCCGAGGAAGATCATCAATTCTAAAGGGTAGACCCTACCTAAAGGAATTTGATGCCTTCCAGTATCCTAAGGATTTTGTTCCACATTCATTCAAGAGTTTTGATGGCCACGAGAACCCACAGCAGGACATAGCACACTTCAAAGCCAGTTGTTGCAATACTAGTGGAAGTGATGCTCTTTTGTTCCGTCTTTTTGTCAGCAGCTTAGCAGGTATAGCCTTCGATTGGTACGTTGAGCTCCACAATAGTTTAGTGAAGAATTTTGCTAAGTTAGAGCAACTCTTCATTAAGAGGTTTGCTGGAGTTCAACAAAGGGTAATTGTAAGAGATCTCGTTGTGGCTCAACAACACTTTAATGAGTCCCTAGTTGATTATATTCTCAAATAAAAAAATTTGAGTTTGAAATGCGAACCGCAGCTGTCTGAATAGCACACCATTGAAATTATGTTGAAAAATATTCATGGCCTGATCGCATTCATGCTCAAAGGTTTTACCATCAAGACATTTGAGAAGTTAATCAACAAGGCGGCTAGCTTATAAAGAGAAGCCAAATTGTTGCCTTTTCTGGATCAATCAACAAAGCCAAAGCCATAGAAGGCATATGAGAAGAAGCCAGGGGCAGTGACACTAGTAGACAAGGAAAAGCAACTGGCCAGAGAGCAGTATGAGAGACCTCGTGCTCCATAGCCATCACTTCCACCTTTTATACCACCACCTAGGCTATCCTACAAGCCACCACAACAGCCTCCATAGCCTTCGCCGCCTCCTCCTCAGCCATATTCACAATAGCAGTGGTACACATACTCGCCGCCAGGTAGCTACCATCCACCTACTCTTATGGATAAACTAAATAAAACATATTCATTTAAGAGGGAGGTAGTTAGGAAAATCTTTAAGAATCTCTTAAAGAAACTTGACTTTCAGCTACCCATGCCTAAAAGGCTGGAGGAAGTGGGCAAGAGCAATGATCCTAACTTTTTCCCCTATCACTGCATGTTAGGCCATGCTTTGGAGGATTGCTTTACATTCAAGGACTGGCTTGAGCATAGCTATAAGACAGACACCTTAGTTATCCCAATAGAATACCTTATGGAATAATTATCTGATTCCATTAGGGTAATCCTTGGGGATACCTGCGATCCTCTCAAAACCAAAGAAGGTTGGGATATCTTCTTATCCCAATCCTCTAAAAAGATTATGTCAAAAAATCAAGAAACTTTCCTTGCAGGAGCCTAAGAAAATTCGAACCTCTAACATCAAGGAAGGTTTGCAAGTTGGCAAAGATAACTTGGGGAAGGTAGGAGCTCAATAGCAGCAGCAGCCTACACCAATCCGGGATAGCCAAGTAGCGCAACCACCGATCAAGCCCGGCCTCCAGTCTACAATTGCAGCTACTACTTCAGTGAGCACTTCTACTTCAGCTAGCTCTTATTCTAGTAGACATATTGTATCGGCAGATGAGGGCATCAAATCCCTCACCCCTCTTACTTTACTAGATTTCTACTATGTACCCCCCTTCAAAATCCAAGAAATCGAGGAAGAAAGCTAGTTTGAATGACATCTGTGTCACTTCTGATGGGTTGTCTAATTTTACTCTTACAGAAAACTCTCCAAGTCTAAATAATAGTTATAACATCTTCGATCTTCCTCTTTCTGATTTAGAGTTGGACTTTTCTTCTCTGAATACTATGGGTTCACCTCTTGAGATAGACTTGAAATCATTCAATTCTGAGGGTCCTATAGGAGAAGCTATAGGTGAGCCTGACAAGTAGGTAGAATTTTCCACTAACCTGCCATAAGAGATCACCGAAGTCAACCTCTATAGTGGAAAGGTTATACCTCCTAGGATAGAATCTCAAGATAAGGGGAAACAAGTCATTGGTTCAGATGATCGAGAAGCCCCTCCATAGGATGCTCCACCCATGGATATGCTTGTGGAGGATCAACCTAAGGTGGATTATAATGTCCTCTCTCACCTAAGAAAGTTGCCATCTAAGTTAAGCATATATGATGCCCTTATCTTATCCAAAGAGATGAAGGAATCATTAATCAAGGATCTTCTTGATCTAGAGATATGCTTAGCTCAGCTGACTGCTGTTGGAGAGGAGGCACATTATTCCAGAGAATCCCAAGGAGTCACTTTCACAGATGAAGACCTTCTTATAGGAGACATGGAGCACAATCGTCCCCTCAACATTACAGTGGACATGGGGAGATTAAGACTTTCCAAGGTTCTTGTTGATCCAGTTGCATCAAAGAATATTATGAGTCTAAAGACCCTTCCTACTTGAGGATTGACATCTCTACACTCCGAGGAGATCGAATGATGTTGAGAGGATTCAATGAATAAGGCGAGAGGGCCTTTAGGTTCCATAGTGTTACCTTTGGAAATAGATGACTGGAAGACTGAAGCCAAGTTATGTATCATTAATTTAAATACTTCATTCACTGCTTTACTCGGTAGACCTTGGATACATCAGAACAAGATGATTCCATCTTTCCTTCATTAGTGCACCAAGTTCAGAAGGGATGGAATTGAATACCGTGTCAAAGGAGATGAAAAGCCATTTCTCATTCAGAGAGGTTGAGATATATGAAGATGCAACCTACTATCTTCCTCAAAACACATTTTTCTCATGAACTTGGGCAAAATTCAAACACAAAATAAAAATAAAAAGAAGAAAAAAAAGAAAGAAATGAAAAGAAAAATGAAAGAATAACTGAACGAGAAAAAGACATCAAGGAAGAAGTAGAGTCGCATGTCACATTCCACCCATAGTTCATTGCATCATATGGACATATCGGTAGGATGAATCAACCTCCATTAAGCAGAGGCAGAGGCAGAAATAGAGGCAGTTCTAGAGGTGGAAAACCCCCTGGTTGGCCACTAGCCAACATGGGTTATGTTCCAGTTCATAGGAGTACCCCTACCATTCACATAAACTTGGAATCTAGCTCGGAGGATGAGTCTAATGTGATCAGTATACCAGCCAACCCCTCTCAGTGGGTTTCATTGGAGGTGACACTCGAGCTGGGAAGCAATGAAGACCAGGCCTCGAAGTGAAGCACAAATGTATTCAAATCAAGTTTATGTGAAACTATTAGGTAGCAGTTAGGAACCTTTGCTCTAACCTCTCTTTCCTCTCAAAAAGTTGAAGATTTAGTAGTTAAGGAAGCCCCTCAGTCTTCCAAGGATGTCAAGCTGAAGAGATTCCTATTTGGATCATCATCCTCAAGTCCAAAAACTGATGTTGTACTTGAGGATAATTCATATTAAGAAATAATGGAATTGCCTTTTGATTGGTACTCACCTTGTGTTCTTAATCTTTGATCGGATGGTCCAAGGGAAAGTGCATAGCACCGCTGGCTGACGCTGCATTTGATTTGATAACTTAAATAACCAATCTCGTCGTGCCACATGGAAAGCGTGTGCCGTGTCAGTAGCCCACGTTGTGCTGACGGGATTAGTTATATAATTAGGTTATTTAATGACCTATTAATCACAAAAGCTTCAAAAATGCATAACTAAATATAGAAAAATCCAAAAAATGCAAACTCAGCTTTATTTTAAAGATTATTCAAAGAAGAATAATATAAAACTAAGTTTAATTAATTTTGAATAGTGATATTTACTCAATTTGGGTTTTATTGAGGATGTAATTATGTTAATTACTCATTAATTATTTCAATAATTAATTCCAAACTTTCTAGGGTTAATTAGTGAGATGACCTATGCCTCTCATGATTTTCTTGGAATTTATTGTTGGATTAAATTAGGTAATTGCTTATTTCTTCTCTGATCACTCTCTTAATCAATTAAATGAATAATTAACCTATTAAATGGTGATTAATTCATTAATTAAGCTTGTTAATCATCTTGGAATAGTGGATAGACTTAGGGAATGAGATTAGGATGCCTTTTCCAAATCTTTTCCCCTAAGTCTATTTCATTTGAATGAAAACTTAATTAATTTACAAATTGATTAATGATTTAATCATTTCATTAAATAGCTTAATTAACTAAAATAAAATTCAAAAATTAATCTAGAAACTTAATCACTTAATCAATCTCTTTCCTGAGTAGATACTTAGGTGTTCAATAACCTAAGTTTCAAGGAAATCATATTCAACCCACATGAGTGGGAAGGTTATGAAAGTGCTTAATTAAACTCTTTAGCTTAATTAATCAATGATTGTGAGCCAATTGCATTAGGCCTCTTTCTTTCTTAGGAGTATTGCTAATTTAAATTCTATATGGTTGCATATCATATGTTGGCTCATAATTATTGGGTTAATTATGTTAAGGTGGTGTAGGTACGGGGTAATTAATGGACTTAATCTATACCCTAACCTAAACAAAATATAAAATCAATCTAATAGTTCTAAAATTAAACTAAATTAATTCACATATGTGGGAGATGGGTTAATACCAGCAAACCTCTTCACATTTCCTAAAATCAAATCAAACTCAAAATTAAAACAAAATTTCTTTAAATAATTTTGATTCACTTTAAATGATCTTATTCTATAAGATTGCCTTTAGGAATTGATTAGGGAGAATGAAGTCATATGCTTACATCACTTTATTTCTTTCCAAGCATGTTAAATGTGGTTTATCATATGAAATCATGCATTCATACCTCTCAAAAAATCAAATTAAAATGAAATGTTTCTTTTATGTCAATGTGCATGCTTTGGCTAAAGTAAGAATATGAGTGGCTATTATCACTACTAAATCAAAATTTTTTTTTAAAACTTATAAATTAAAGACTATAAATGAATGCATGCTACTTATAAGTATTTATAAGCTTGCATGTGAATATAGCTTAAAATGTGTTATGTGATTTTCTTCTCTTTTCTTAACATAGTTTGTATAGAATTTGCAAAGTGTATAGTTCATTTGAAAAGTACATAACACTTGCTTAAATTTATTCCTATGCACTCCCATGTCATGAATTAAGAAGGCTTCCCACATTACACATGTAAATTAAACAACCAAAATCAAACAAACATACATAAACCTTTTGCATGATTATTTTTTCCATTCATTTCTTTTTGTACTTGCACATGTATTTAAGAAAAGTGGTATGTTAGTGTGGACATCCCGGGGTTGCGAGGCTTTAATTAGGCCTAAGAAGTTCTTATACCTTATGCCCTTGGTGTAGAAAATAATGGTGTCATACTCACTTATGTCTTTCATACATGTAAATGTGCATTTAATTAATGGATAAAAGAATCCATCTCTTTTCTACATAACAAAATCATGCATCATGGAGCATCCAAATTTTCTTAAGCAACATCCCTTAGCATTCATCATTAATGTGTGCTAAATATTTGCATTGCATGTATAGATATGCTTAGGATCATTTCATATGCATGATACACATGTTGGAAAGAAATAAATGGTTGTGTGTTTTGAAATAGTAATTCACTTTAATTAGTCCTGAAATGCCTTTCTTATTTAAATAGCTTTATTTAGAGAAAGTCTAAACTTAGGATTAATTAAAACACATAATAAAATATTCACTAAAGAAAAATCACTAATGAATCTACCTTAGAAATTACTTAAGGTAGGGAGGGAAGAGAAGTTCTCTTCTCTTTTCCTATTCTTACAACACTTAGTAATTAAGTGTAGGTTCATTCAAACCAAATCAAATCATCAAATAAAATTAACAAATCAACTAAATCACTTAAATGAAACCACCCTCCAAGTTGAACCCTTTCACACTTAGAAAATTCTAACCATAAAGCCTAGCTAAGACATGCCACACAAGCCTTAAATGGCACGCACGTTAGGCTAAGTCACCATTTCTAGCTCTATGCTAGGGAAGTGCATGGTTTGATGCTTGATTTTATTTTGTGATGTGATGTTTTAGTCTGGATGTTAATGTGTATGCCCATAGACTAGATGATAGAACGATCTTAATCTAATCATTGTCATATGTAGGGGATTGTGTTTAAGGGGCGCTATAATAAAAATATAAATGTATTTTGTTGTGCAGGTTGCTTATACCTCTAAGCATAATTCAAAATAGGCTAGGTAGACTTGATTACCTATGTGTGGGGTGCTAAGTCTAATTTATTCATATACATGCTTGGGATTATGTGGTTTGTTTAGCTAATCTCTAATTTGCAGGTTTTAGTGAGATTTACTTTTCCCATTTTCATGTAATTTTACAATTAGGATTTGAAATGAATGTTATGGAGGATTAGGATGAACATTGGTCACAAGACTATGTCTTATGCACCATGTCAAGCTTTTGGAGCAACCACATTCCAACCAACCAAAATAAGAAAGAAGAAATAAGAAATGAAGAATGAAGACCCCCATAACATGAATTTCTTTTTGATTGTGATTAATTCATTTATAGTCTAGGTTGTATAATGGTAGGGCTCAGCTACCCATTTCTTTTAAGGTTTATGTGGTGGAGCCCGACCACAAAGGCCTCTTATTCTTTTATGCTAGCCTAATAAATTATTTGATGTTTGTTTAGCTTGTGCATTAAGATGGCATATTTTCCCTAGTTTCTTCCTTGATTTGATGAATGACCTGGATGCGATTAGGCTTTTAGGAAAAAATAAATTTTCTTTCCAATTAATCAAATCAAAAATAAAAATTAACAACCCATAACCTCACCTAAAGCCTAGGTTATAAAATAAGATAAAAGATTTAGCAACCCCTTAGCTCGATGTTGTATGTTTCACGTCATGCATAAAAATCATCTTGCTTCACTCTTGTTTATGGATGGCTTCCACCTTTGCCAGGGAACTTGTCTTGACCTTTGAGAGCCATGGTAGAAACACACCTCCTTCTTATTGATTTTGGCCCATAACCAATTTCTTATACATTAGGCATATGAATCCCATAGCCCGTGTCAAATAAATTATCTAAAAATGAAAATAAAATATTACAAAATTTGTATTATATTTAAGTCATTAATCATGCCCTACATGATCTAGTCTCTTAGAGAGTGTGTTTAAGGACTTAATCTCTTTCTAAATAAATAACAGCCTAACTATCTTGCAAAATCATAAGACTTGCCTACATGTATTTAAAATCATAGGAGGCGTTAGTTGGTGGCGCCTCCTAGGCGGTTGTAAGTCCAACAATCGGGCAGTTTATCCTCTCTTATGGAGGTAAACCATATGCCCATCTTCACCTTAGATTTAGGTCAGGCTTTGGCTCTCACCAAAGCTCCCTAGATTTAGGACCCGAGATTATTGTTTTCATTTTCGGGCTATAAGCATAAATCCTCACCTCTTAGGCATTTCCATGATCTTGTGTTTTGGAATTATAAGCCCTAAATTTCTAATAAAAATTCAACTCAAACAAATAATCCTCTTCAAATTCAAAAATATAAAGCCAGACCATATGATAGTTTGGGATGCTTACTAGGTTTCCTAGTATCATAATCATCCCCTACTTATCTCCCTTTAGTTTCGATAATAACTCTCTCCTTTTGATGAATCCCACTTGATCTTCTAAAAATAAACTAATTGATTGATAGCCCTATTTTTGAAATATTTAGATACAATGATCATTTATCTTAATCGAGAGCATTCTTACATAATCTCATTCCTTAGGATGTAATTAACTATGGGGGCTTGCCTCCATAGGGAACTTAACGAACCTAGTTTAAAATAAATCCTGCTTTACTTTTCCATGTAAAGTAGGGGAAGAATCTCTGATACATTCGAACACCCATCATCCTTAGGAGTCCTTATTAAGGTGATTAGGTCCATTATAGGATGATGACTTCTGTCTCTCGAGATAGTATATTATTCCTCAATGTCGTACCTAATAACCCTAATAAGAACATCTAGAGATCTACGTGGTTTCCAAATAAGAAGTATTATTTTTTTCTTCATTTAATTCATTTTTAAGATGAAAATAAAAATTCACCACAACCATCAAGAGGAGTGGGGAAGAACATCCAACAGTTAGGATCTAATAGGATTACATTTCTCTTCATAAAAGATCAAGCAATTTTTAATGGAGGATCGGTTTTGAGCAATACCTCACTGGAGGCTATTACTGGTGCTTCCAACGGAGAGGTAGTTTCTTCTAGTGGAGACGAAGCCCTATTAAAAGTTTCATGTCTTTATTTGAAGTATGTTGCTCGGTTGACCAAGCTCCCTTCCAATGGCTATCGGCTTTGGTCTAGGTGATGTTTCCCGTGGCTTGGAGACTTGGGAAACACTTTGGGTGAGCTCGACTAGCTCCCTTGATGGTGCTTACAAAGTGAATTTGGGTTTGGTGGAGAATTGGATGAATTGGAGTTCAGAACTACTCCCTTATTTCGGCTTTGAAGAAAACCGTGAAGGAGAAATCCAGGATGCTTGGAAATGGCTTAGAGAAGTTTGGAGGAGCTTGCTTTCAATTCTTAGAGCTCAATCGAATGCAAGGTCTTTGTTTTGAGTGGGAATGAGGGGGATTATATATCCCCCTCCTTAGATCGGATGGCCGAGAGCCATCTTTTCATTTTCCTTCAATTGCTTGGATTGATTAGTTTGTTTTTGTTGTTAGGCACTCCATGTATCTCATTTTTGGCAAAGGAGTGGAGGAGAGGGAGTACACATGTGGTAGGTGGGTGTATGGAGTGATCTAAGTGGTGAATTTTCTTTGGAGGGGTCAATTTGGCTTTGGGTTGGGTCATGGCTGACCCAAACCCATTGGGTCATGTTCACCACCTCCCTTTGTGTCCAAATGGACCACTAAGAAGATGTCAAATCGCCATGAGAAAGAATTGGCCAAATTTGAAGTGAATTTGGCCATAAGTTACCCTTTGACCTAATGGTAAAATGGTCATTTGGCCTTGATTTTGATTTGGGCAGATTTGAAATGATTCAAAAGTGGGCTGGACCAAATTTTAATTGATTTGGAGTTCATTTGGTTTGAATTGGTTCACTTTAACCTATTTAGGTCAAGTTGAGTAAATTTGGGTTAGGTTGACCAATTGGTCAAATTTGGTCAAACCATGATTGGGGTTCGTGATCATTCATATGGTATCAATTTGGAATTGACAATTTGGTATTCATTTGACTTTGGTTTGGGTGGGCCAAGTTGATCATTTGAAATTTCAAATTGATCAATTTTGGTTTGGTTTTGGTTTCAAGTTATTTTACTTATTTTCAATCGGGCTAGGGGTTGGGTTTGAAGCTTTGGTCAAGTTCAACAAGTGATTTAGAATGAATTTGACCCATTGGTTGCAATCAATTTGGCTTAGATCAAGATTTGACCCATTTTGACTTTTTAGGTCAACTTTGGCTAATTTGGCTCAATTGATGGCTTGATCATGTTCAATCATTGATTTTGGATTGGTTTAAATCAATGGTTTCAATCAATTTGGCTTTGGTGAATTTTGGCTAGTTTAAGTTTCATTTGGTTTAAGTATTGACTTAGTCAAAGGTTATGTTTGACTTGGTTGGATCAAATTTGTCTAATTGATCATCCTAGGATGATTATTTCTCACAATGTGAGATTTAGATGGGCTTAGTTCAATCCAATTTGAGTTGGATTAGAATTTGGCTCAAAAAGGTTGTTTAGGTCACTTTGGGTCAAGTGAGCCTAAGTGAGTCAATTGGCTTGATCAAGGCTTGATTCAAGTTTGGTTGAACTCATAAATGGACTTATGACTGAAATATAAATCCAATTGTAAGTGCTTTGGAGTCAAATGGGTTTTGATTCATTTGACAATTTCAAGTTCAAAGGATGAACATGGGTTTGACTTGGGTTAGTTTGATTTTGGTTTGATGATTGAAGTTTGTGTTTATATTTGGGTATGTGATTGAAGGATTGATTATTTGAAGAGAAAATCCAGAGGTTTGAATTGATTTGAGAATGATTTGGCTAAGTTCAAGAATTTGATTTGAAAGGGTGTAAGTTGGATTTAAGTTGGATTTGGATCTGAGTTTTGAATTTGGCTTTGATTATTTGAATTTATATTTCATTTATATTTGTGAATATAAATGAGAATAAAATTGGGTTATGAGAAAATCTTTTAAATTTAGAGTGATTTGGATGTGTTTGAAGGAGTTCAAGGATTTGACTTGAAAGAGGTAAATTGAACTTTGGTTAGTTTTGGATTTGAGTTTTTTTAATAGGTTTTGGTTATTTGAATTTATATCTCATTTATATTTGTGAATATAAATGAAGATATAAATGGGTTATGAGAAAATATTTTGAGTTAGAAGTTGATTTGAATTTGAGGTTGATTTAAATTTGAAGTTGATTTGAATTTGAAGTTGGTTTGAATTTGAAGTTGATTTGAATTTGAAGTTGGTTTGAATTTGAAGTTTGATTTAAAAGAAGGAAGTAAGAATTTAGTTCAAGCTATAAGGTAGGCAAGTACCTAAGGCATGACCTATTCTTATGGCTAACTCTTCTAAGTCTCTAGGGTTAGGTTAAGTGTTCACCTAATCACTAGAAGTATTTTAAGACTAAGGAACTCTTAGTGTTTAGAGGAGTCCTTATGCTTACGATGAAGAAGTTGAAAGCTCACTCCAAAAGTGAGGTCAATAGGAATGTATGTATGTTTAGCCAACTTTTATTTTGCAGGTATAGTTAGATTTACTTTTCCTATTTTTAATGTAATTCTGCATTAGAAATTAGGATTAATGCTATGGGGGATTAGGATGAGCATTGGCTAGAAGGCTTTATCCTGGGGTGCCATGTGATGCCTTAAAACTACCAAATCAAAGAAGTAAGAAGGAAAGAAATGAAGGCATGAAGAATAAAGACCCCCCACAACATTCATTCATCATAATTGTAATTATTATTTTATAATTCTAGGTTGTATAAAGGTAGAGCGCGGTTAACCATCTTTTCTTTTTTGGTTGTACGCCAGTACCTGATCATACCAGCATCTTATTCTTTTACGTTAGTTTATAAATTTGATTGATGTTATGTTCAAAATTGCACATTATAAATGATATGCTTTTCTTAGTTTCTTATATGTTTGATGCCTAAATGTGTGGCATGGATGCGATTATGCTCTTAGGATAAAAATAAATTTTCTACCCAACTATAACTCATAACTAAAGTTTTAAATAAATCATAACCTCACCATAAAGCCTAGGCAGTTAATAAGATAATTAAAAGATTTAGCAACCCCGTAGCTAAATGTTGTATGTCTCACATCATGCACACATATTTCTTCTTTCTTGAAATTAGGGGATCTCCATCCTTACAGGATAGGGGAATGCTTGACCTGTGAGGACATCCTTTATGATGGAGAACACTCTCTTCTTGCTGATTTAGCCAATAATCTACTTTCATCATGCATATAAGCATCAAAATCCTAAAGCCTTTGTCAAAATGAAGTGTTAAAATTTAAATAAAAATTTGAAAAGATTTTTCATTTATAGATTAATCATTACTCATACCACTTATGCTGTAATCTCTTAGGGAGTGGGTTTAAGGACTTTAGTCTCTTTCTAAATTGATAACAACCTAACTATCTTGCAAACTCATATGACCGGATCACATGGATTCAAAGTGCAGGAGGAGTTCGTTGGTTGCCACTCCAGAAGGTTATAAGTCCACCAGTCGGATGGTCTACTCTCTATTGTTGAGGTAAACCTTATACTCATCTTCTCTTAGATTTAGGTCACACTTTAGCTCTTACTAAAGCTCCATAGATTTAGGATCCGAGGAAGTTGTTTCCTTTGGGCTACAAGCATAAATTCTTACCTCTTAGGCTTTTCCACAACTTTGTGTTAATGGATTATAAGTCATACTAATCTAATAAAATTTCAACTCTAAAAAAATAATTCTCTTCAACTTCCAAAATTATAAAGCCCAACCATAGGATAGATTATAATGCTCACTAGGTTTCCTAGTATCATGGGCATTTCCTACTTATTCCCTTTGGCTTCCAAAAATAAGTTTTTTCCTTGATCTTTCCCATTTGATTTTCCAACAAAGCCAATTTATTGATGGTCTATCCTTGAAATCTTTAGAGACTATAATTGTCTACTTTAATCGAGATTATTTTAAGAAAATTTCATTTCCTAAGATGTAATTAACTATGGGGACATGCCCCGATAGGAAATTTTAGGACCCGGTTTAATATAAATGCTGCTTTATTCATCCACGTAAAGCAGGAGAAAATTCTTTGTACATTCGAAGACTCATCATGCCTTAGGAGTCCTTACTAGGTGATTAGGTTCATTGAAGGGCGATGTTCCTATCTTTCGAGATAGCATATCATACCTCAGTGTTGTACCCGATCACTTCAATAAGTATCCCTATGATCTTTATGGTGTCCCCACATCTAAAATAAACATCACGATGCCACCAATGTCAGGTGCATGGAGTGGTCTTACACCAACTACCCAATATTTTACACCCCACATTGGCCTCATGGCCATTCGAGTGTTAGGGTACCAATATAGTGGGCTCGATTGACCCTCCTTCATCCAAGGGTCATTGGTTCATTCTAGCTGCCACCAACTACTTTTCCAAGTGGGAGGCGATCACTCAAAGGTCACAACTCGACTAATGTTTCAAGAACTATATCGTATATAGGTTCGAGGTGCCTCGACGAATATATCCGACAATGGTAATGCATTCAAGAGCACTAAGATCAACAACTTTGCCCAGAGACACACCATAGATTAGAGATATTCCACCATCTACTATCCGAGGATAAATGGCTTGGTGGAAGCCTTTAACAAAACTCTCATCCAGATATTAAAGAAGACATTTGATGACAACAAGCGATAGTGACATGAGGAGTTAGTTGAATCCTTGTGGGCTTACCGTACCACATACAGAAAACCAACTCAATATACCTCCTTCTCCTTAGTGTATGGGTCCGAAGCAGTTCTACCATTAGAAGTCCAACTCCCATCACTAAGGATAGTTGTGGGTAGTAAGATCACGATGGAGAAGAATGCTAAGTTGCAGTTAGAAGAGCTCGAAAGTTTGGAGGAGAGACGCCTACGGGCCTGCGAGAACCTTGAGTTATGAAAAGCTAAAATGATTCAAGCTCACAACAAGTTAGTCCGTCCTAGAGCTTCTCAATTAGGAGAGCTTGTTTTAGTTTTAAGGAGACCAATTGTTTCCCTTCGCAAGATTGGAAGCAAGTTTGAACCCACTTGGGAAGGCCCTTTTACCATAAAGAAGGTCTACAAATGAAAATCTTATCAACACATGAATCATAAGGGAGAGCACCTGATGCTTCCAATCAATGAGCTCTACCTAAAGAAATATTATCCATAAATCTTGTTTCAAAATAATTATCTAAGAAAATTTCATCTCAAATTCCATCTCTTCCATATTGAAAAACATCTTTACTTGTGAAACCACCACGATGTGTTTAGGCTAGGTGTAAGGAACCTGAGGCATCCTATCCTTTATCAACACAACACAACACAAACTACACACAAACACATAAAAAAAAACACATATATTTTGTCTCGAGCTACTTCTAGTTGGGATAATGCCCCCAATAGCACTCACTCAGTAGCTGCTCTAGCTTGAGCTAATGTGCTACCTTGCTAGTGTGTCACCCCAGTGGTTCCTTATTTTGGAGGATGTAAATCTACAAGCTTTCTACCAAACTTGACCATTGCACATTGATAAGTGCCTTGTTAGTTTGGTAGGCCTTACTGCGCATCCAAAAAACTACCTCATGTCGGCTTCGTTTAAGAAGATGTAAGTCTGCTATGCTTTCTTCTTGAACTAGCCATCATACACTGACAGGTTGGAGTATATTTGAGGCTTAGGGTAAGTCCCTCAGTAGCTCCTTTCCTTCTGATTACTTTAAGTCTAAGTCCAATCCTTCTGTAGGACTCGTCGCTTAGTAGTCTCCCTAGGTCGGATAGCCTCTGTCCCGTCGATGACAGAATATTCTGATGATCATTTCCATCTGTGAAGAAATAAGTCTACATGCATTCTTCTTAGATTGATCGTCGCACACTGATAGGCATCTTAGGTTGGTTGGTCCTCGCTATGCTGACAGTGACCTACCTGGTGGATACATAACTCATGAAAGATGTAAGTGTGCTACACCTTCTCCTTGAGTTGGCCACCATACACCTATATGCTTTCTTATATAGGGTTCAGGATAACACCCCTAGCG
Organism: Cymbidium sinense; assembly: GCA_021442155.1. Classification (NCBI taxonomy): domain Eukaryota; kingdom Viridiplantae; phylum Streptophyta; class Magnoliopsida; order Asparagales; family Orchidaceae; genus Cymbidium; species Cymbidium sinense. The sequence goes on from CM038229.1 coordinate 55,672,683, forward strand.
ACACTTCCTCTATGGGAACTATATTTGGATCACGTCCTTTGCGACCTCATTTAGACACTAACCGGGTTACTCTTGGATTGACGGTTCCCCTTTCGTAACCACCTTATGGTTGGAGAATCTTACGGATATGCAGTTTCTTCCTTGGTCTAGTAAGTCTGAGATAGGACAAGGCTGATATAGCCCTTACTCAGTGTGGTCTCTCGTACACCAATAAAGTCCAAGCAAGCATATAAACAAAATATATATATTCGCTTGTGGATTATGAGGACACCCCCAACAGTATCTTTTCCCAAGCAGGTATCCTATCTTTAAGGCATTGTCAGCAAAACTCCCTATAAGAATCGTCTGACTAGCCTTGAGTTGATATAAGTCTCGAGTTGCATTCACTCAGTGGTCACCTTAGGTTGGGTTTGATTTGTTGTACTGCGAACAGATCACCCAGTGATTGCTCCCCATTTTGGAAGTGATATGCTTTCTTTCTAGCTCAGTCATTGCATACTGAAAGGTAGCCCTTCGGTTGGTTAGCTCTACACCATGGCCAGTAGACTATCCCTTTGAATTTATAAATCTCAAATAGGTCAAGGTTGTTATAGCCCCTTCTCAGTGGGTCCATCGCACACCGACTCAGGGTCCATCAAATTAAAATGAAATTAACCTTGACTACTCTTGAGTTGATATAAGTCCTCTAGCGGCATTCATTCTATAGTTGCCGTAGGACGGGTTTGATTTGTTGTGCTACCAACAGATCACCCAGCAGTTGCTCCCCACTTTAGAAGATGTAAGTCTGCTACGCTTTCTTCCTATCTTAGATATTGCACACCGAAAGGCAAACTTTAGATTAGATAGCTCTACCCCGCAGTCGGTAGGCTGTCTCTTTAGATTTGTAAATCTGAGATAGGCCAAGGCTGATGTAGCCCCTTCTCAATGGGTCTATCGCACACTAGCAGTGTCCATAATTTAAATATTGCCAAATTTGTCCAAGTTCACATCCCTAGTGGATATGTCCTCAATTCAAAATCAAACATAAACCAATTCAAGCAAATCATATAAAATTAAATAAAATTAAAATGAAATTAATTCTAACTACTTTTGAGTCGATATAAGTCCATCAGTGGCATTCACTCAGTAGTTGCCCTAGGTCAGGTTCAATTTATTTTACTACCAATAGATTACCCCAGCAGCTGCTCCTTGCTTTGGAAGATGTAAGTTTGCTACGCTTTCGTCCTAGCTCGATCATTGCACACCGAAAGGAAACTTTAGGTTGGATAGCTCTACCCCGCAGCCGATAGACTATGCCTTCAGATTTGTAAACCTAAGATAGGCCAAGGCTGATATAGCCCCTTCTTAGTAGATCCATCACACATCAAGATTCATAAATTAAACCATCAAATCCAGTGAGCTCATATCTCCATCGGCTAACCTTAAATTAAATTAAACCCAACCTGATTCTCCCTAGTGGAGCTAAATCACATCCTCCTCCCCAGTGGAGCCCCAAATCATATAAAAAAAATCAAATTTAAAACCAGTCTCCCTAATGGAGCCATCATAAATTAAAACAAATTAAACTCAGTCTTAATCTCCAACAGATTCAGGCCCATATCCCTAGTGGGTATGTACCACAAAATCAAATCCAATCTTGATCCCCAGCAGATTCAAGCTCATATCCCTAGCAGATATGCTCCCAAATTAAGAAAAAACCAAATTCAAATAATTTAAAACAAACTCTCATCCCCAGTAGATGCCTACCAAGCAAATCGAACCAAACTGCTATCCTCAGTGGATACATCGATGAAATCAAATTCATATAACCCAAACCTACTTCCCTAAGGTGATTTTGTCCCTCTAAGGTTTAGGTATAGATCATTTATTGGCGCTTGCATCTTTGGATGTTTTGATCATCTCGGTCATAATTATGTGGTATGCCTTGTCAATTACACCACACCTATTGGGGGTCCTTTTGTTGACCTCACTTTTGGAGTGAGTTCTCAACCTCCTCATCATAGATCTAGAACTCTTATAAATACTAAAAGCTCCTAAGTCTTAAGACACTTTTAATGATTAGGTGAACACTTTACCTAAGCCTAGAGACTTAGAAGGGTTAGTCATAGGAATAGGCTATGTCTTAGGGACTTAGGGAGACTTACCCACCCTATAGCCTGTCCAATCCATGTCCTCCTTCTCAAACCAAATCCCAAATTCAAAACTAAATTCAAAATCAAATTTCCAAAATTCGCAATCAATCCCATCTAAATCAAATACAAGCTCAAAATCCTTCCTAAGCCTTATGATTGAAATCCATGGACTTAGCCCTAGCCAAATCCAAATCCAATTCAATTCAATTGATTTTCTCAAAGATCATTTCAATCCCTCAGTCATTCATCAAATTCAAATCCAAATTCAACTCCAAATGATTGAAACCCAAGATCAAATCCAAGCTTCAAATCCTTCCTAAACCATATGATCCACCCTCATGAACTTAGCCAAAATCTTACTCAAATCAAGTCAAAGTCAACTGATTTTCTTATAAATCAATTATTCCATCAAATATATTCCCAAATATAAATTAAACCTACATCCAAATGATCAAAACTAAATCAAGTCAAGTCAAGACCTCTCCTAAGCCATATGGACCTACCTCCATGAGCTTAGCCAAATCTTAACCCAAATTAAGTTAAACTCAACTAATTTCTTCTTATAAATCAATTATATATTCAATCATCTTCACAAATATAAATGAACCCCACATTCCAATGATAGTAATTAAATAAAATTACCTTCTAAGCCCTTTGGACCTACCTTTATGAGCTTAGCCAAATTTTCCTTCAAATCACTTCAAACTCAAGTGATTTTCTCCTAAGTCAACTATATATTCAATTATCTTCCAAAATATAAATGAAAAATACATTCATATAGCCAAAACCAAATTCAAAAGCAAATCAAAACCCAAGCTGAACCCCTTAAGCCCTTTTCTTGGACTTAACCAAAAACCATCTAAATAAAGTCAAAATCAATGGGTTTTCTCTTGATTCAATCATTCCTTTAATCATCTATCCAAATATAAATGAAACCTACAATCATCATGAAAAACAACAAGTCAAGCCCAACTTAGCCCTTTTGGCTTAAAAATTCTAAATAAACCAAAACCCATCATAGCCCAAATTAATTGTAGTTGAATTTATATTTCAATCCTAAACTCATATATAAATTCAACTAAAGCTTAATCAAACCAAAACCAAGCCAATTAACCCATTTATGTTCACTTGACCCAAAGTGACCTAAAGAATCCATTTGAACTAAGTTCTAATCCAACCCAATTTGGATGATCAATTACCTTAAATTATGTCAAACTTAGTCAACTTGATCATTTGACCAAGTCAACCCTTTAACCCATATGAACCCAAACTAGCCAAAACCTACCCTATTCCAAATCAATTGAAATCATTGATTCACATCAACCCGGAATCATTGATTGAACATGACTTGACCATCAATTGAGCTAAACCAAACCCAATTGGCCATTTGACCCAAGTTGACTCAAATTGACCTAAAATGCTAAAATTGGTCAAATCATGATCCAACTCAAATTGATTACAACTAATGGCTCAAGTTCATTCCAAATTGATTATTGAACTTGAACAAAGTCATAATTGAGCCCAGTTTGACCAATTAGACTCATTTGACCAACTTAGCCCAAATTGACCTAAAGGGTCAAATTGGCCTAAAACCAAATTAAATCCAAATTGATTACAACCAAAGCCTACACTTCTATCCAATTGACCAATTGAACTTAAAACAACACCTAACCTAAGCTAATTTGGTCAATTTGATTCATTTGACCTATATGAATCCAAATGAGCTAAAATCAAACCTAGGCCTAATTGATTAAAATCACATTAACTAAAAATACTTCAAATCATCATTTGAACCTAACACAAGCTTTGGTTTGACCCAATTTGACAAATTGGTCAACCTAACTAACCTAGCCCAGGTCAAATTAACCCAAACCCCGCTGAGTTAACCCATGACACTTTGGAACCTAACTAAACCTAACCAAACCCACTTGGGATCAACCCAAAATCAGCTCAAACCCAAATGAGTCTAATCCAAGGTATTACCCATTATCTAAACATCTTTACATAGGATTTCACCCATTTTTGGCAAAGTCCACTCTCTCATCACCCTTGGTAGCCATCAAACACCCCAAATGGGGTTTTACCTAGTCTCTTAGCCCACTCAAAGTGGGGGATAGGACTGCCCACATCCCATCACTTTAATGGAGATTTTCGGCCATCATTATTGAGAGAAAAAAAGGCCTCCAAAGCACTTTTTCTGCCATTCCACACACTCTAGGAGCTCCTCCAAGCAACAAGACCTCTTTCCCCCACTTTCTTTTGGGCTAGAAAAACACCAAAACTGAGTAGATTCTGGCAAGGAGGCGGCGACCATTGGTGGATACAACATTCTATGGGGAGGTCAGGGTCTAGATTCATCTCATTCATCTCGCATCCAGGAGTGTGATCGGATCAACACAGCCGCCGAAAACCATCCCCGATGAGATAATTTCCAAATATTATAGTCAGCAGTAGGATCTCTTATTTGTGATGATGTTTGCTCGATTTTAAGAATTTCCCTTGCATCTTTCATTTTGAATAATCCTAATATGAAAGTAAATGTTTTTTGGCAAGAATTGCCACAAAATCTAGCATCGATGGACCCTTTTCAGTTCAATTTTTCCAAATCCCCTCGATTGTACTGTTCCTCACATCGCTTTCATCATTCTAGGTAGAAGATGAATAACAACCGTATGATCCCATCTCAATAGGAATGGACTGAGATTAGAAGGAGATATGTATGGATTTAAATACTTAGATCATTCGATTGAAGATCGGATGGTCCGATCGAATGAGATTTTTCTTGCTTGTTTGCCACACGAAATTGCATCATCCAATTTGCTGTTGACACTTGGAACCACGTGATCCAGTCAGCACCACGTGACTCTAACTGGTTTAAGTAAGAAATTAAGAATTTTCTACTTTTAAAATTTAATTAAAATCACCTAAAACTTCAAAAATTCATAGAAAATAAAATACTTAATTAAAATTGTGGTTAAAATCTACATACCCTGAAAATTTTAAGTCAAAATGACCTATAGATTGGGTGATATTGAATTTTGAATTCAAAATATTTATTTTAGTAAAATAAATTAATAAATTTATAAAAATTATGAAAATTTATCAAAATGATTTTAAAATACTTCAAATGACATAAGAGAGCTAAAACAAAAAATAGGACTAATTGACTAATTAATAAAAATTATGAAATGTTTTTAATCATTTTCTTATGTTCACTTAACTTTTTTTAAAAAATTCAATAAGGACTAATTGGCTAACTAATTACTTAATTAGTCTAATTAAAGTCTAGAATGTATTCAATTCTTAATTAATTCATGGGTAAATTTTTAGGTGTTTAATAGCCTAAAGAAAGTTAATGAAATTATGATTTACCCATATATATGTGAAAATCATAAAAGTAATTAATTAAGTTCCTTAACCTAATTAACCAATAATTGTGAGCTAATTGCATTAGGCCCTTTCATTTCTTAGGACCATTGCAAGTTTACTTTTCAATGTATTTGCATATCATATTAGCTCATAATTATTTGAATAATTATGTTAAGGTAACATGGGAAATGGTTAATTAATGAACTTAGTGCATATTACAACTTAATTAATCCACAAAATCAATGTAGTCATATTTTATTAAACCAAATTAACTTACAAATATGGGGATGGGTTAGGATTAGCAAACTCCTTCTTACATTTCTTAAGTCAACTTGAACATGAAATTAAAATGATACATTAAATAAGCTTTGGTTTATCTTAAATAGTTTTATTTGGCTTGTTTGTCCTTAGGAGTTAATTGAATTGAATGAATCACATGCTTGTGTTTGATTATTTCTTTCCAATCATGTTAAATATTGTATGTCATTTGATTCATACATCCATCTCTTTTCAAAATTAATTAAATCAAATAGTTTTTATGTATGCTAAGCTTGCATGTGTTGATTTAATTTAATATATGTGTGGCTATTATCACTATTAAACTACAAATGTATTTTTCAAAAGCTTATAAATAAATGGTAACATATGTTGTGATGTTATTTATAAATACATAGATATGCATGTGATTATACCTTAAGTGTATGAAGTGAAGTCTCTATTTCCTTTATTCACATGTTGATTTACATAAGTATGAATGTAATGGGTATATATTGCCTGACATCTGGAATCTGAGACTTTAAGTAGCCAAAGGGTCATTTGATTACCTCACTTCTGGTTTAAACAACAAGCATACTCATTTGATTTCACTTATGTATCTTTAACATAAGAATTTAGATAGAGCTTTAAATCATATACCAAAATAATTATATTAAAAAAATATAATATTTGCATGATTTTCATCTTCTTAATTATAAATTCATGTGTATGTATTTAAAAAAATAGGTATATAGTCTAGACATCTCGAAAATACGAGGGTTTAAGTATCCCCAAGGAGGTCATTTGATTACATCACTTCTCTGGTTAACAAAGATACGTACTTATTTATGTCTTTTATACATATATGTGTGTGTATTTGATTAGAAGATGATAATCTACTTTGCTATCTAAAAATACATGCATTCATAATTGCCTAGTCATTAGATTAATTAATCATGTAACTTGGAGTTTGCTTTCTTATATTCTTATATATAAATTTACATATGATTGAATGTAATGGGTATATAGTTTGGACATCCCAGGAACATGAGGCTTTAACTAGCCCTAAGGAGGTCATTTGATTACCTCACTTCCTTGGTTATGACACATACTATTTAATTTCATCCCTATGTATTTTTGTATAAGAATTTAGATAGAGCTTTAAACAAATATGATTAAATAATTCAATCACATTAAAAAGGATATAAATTCCAAATATACACACATACATTCATCATATATGTGTGCCAAATATGTATTATATGCATGTAAACACTTAGGATTAAATCATATGCATAATATTCATGATGGAATTGACATGTCATGTGTTAGTAATTCAATCAAGTTAATCTTAATATGCTTTACATGTTAAATAGAATCATTTAAAGCAAGCTTAAACTTAGGATTAATTAAATCATTTAATAATCCATTCATTAAAGAGAACTAAATTAAATTAACATACTTTAGAAAGTGACTTAAGTAGGGATGAAGAGAGGATAATCTCTTTCTTCTCTTCATAACACTTAGTTGCTAAGTATAATCATATGAAATGAAAAAAACATAAATAAAATTCTCAAATTAATTAAATAACTTCAAGTGAAATCCACCCTTTATATTAAATGGAAGCTTTCTACACTTACAAAATCATAACACTAATGCTTAGTTAAGATATATCACATAAGCCTTAACACACATATTAGAACTAAGTCATCACTTCTAGCTTTAAGTTAGGGCGGTGCTTGGTATGATATATGTTTTGTTTTGTGAAGTATTATTTTAGACTAGATGTTAAAGTGTATGTTTTGTAGATTGGATGTTAGGTCGATATTAGCCTAATCATGTTTTCTATAGGAGATTGCGCTTAAGGGGTGCTTAAAATAAATATAAATGCTCTCTTTTGTAGGTTGCTTAAGCCCCTAAGCATAATCCAAGTTAGGACAAGAGGGTTTGGTTACCAATGTGTAAGGTGCTAAGTCCAAAATACAAATATAACTGTTTGAGTTGTATGTATGGTTTAGCTAACACTTATTTTGTAGGTGTAGTTAGATTTACTTTTCTTATTTTTAATATAATTTTATATTAGAAATTAAGATTAGTGTTATGGGGGGATAAGGATGAACATTGGCTAGAAGGCTTTATCTTGGGAGGCCATGTGATGCCTTTGAAGTGGAGTAAATCAAATGGAGATAAGAAGATCAAGACATGAAGATATGAAGAGATGAAGGAAAAAAGACCACCATAACATGTAAAATAATTGTAATTATTTTTTCATTTTGTGGGTTGTATAATGATAGAGCTCGGCTACCTATCTTTTCTCTTTTCTGGTAATACGACGGTACCCGACTGCATCTGCCTCTTATTCTTTTGTGTTAGTTTTATAAAATTGATTGATGTTATGTTCAAATTGTGCATTAAAAATGACATGCTTCTTCCTAGTTTCTTATATGTTTGATGCCTTAATGTGTGGCCTGGATGTGATTAGGCTCTTAGGAAAAATTTAATTTTTCTACCCCAAATTAATCACTCATAACTAAAATTTAAACAATTCATAACCTCACCATAAAGCCTAGATATTAAATAAGATAATTAAAAGATTTAATAACCCCTTAGCTGAATGTTGTATATTTCACATCATGCATCATCTTGAATCACTCTTGCAAAATGAGAGCCTCCATCCTTACATGCATAGGGACACTTGACTGTGAGAGCAACCCCACTAATGAGTTTCACCTCTTTCTCTTTTGATTTGACCAACAATTTTATTTCATCATACATTTAGGCATATAAAAATCCTAAATCCCTTTGTCAAAATGAAGTGTCAAAATTGAAATAAAATTTAAAAAATTTTGCATTTGTAGATTAAATCATTACTCATGCTCTAGTCTCTTAAGGAGTGAGTTTAAGGACTTTAGTCTCTATCTAAATTTATAACAACCCAAATATCTTGCAATTTCATATGACCAGACCACATGGATTTAAAGCGTATGAGGAGTTAGCTAGCGGTCACTCCAGATGATTGTAAGTCCAGTAGTCTGGTAATTTATCTTCTCTTGTGGTGGTAAACCTTATACCCATCATTGCTTAGATTTAGGCCATGCTTTAGCTTATGCTAAACCTCCCAAGATTTAGGATTCGAGGTAAATATTTTTTTCAGGCTACAAGCATAAATCCTCACCTCTTAGGCATTTCTCTAACCTTGTGTAGGTGGATTATAAGTCCTAGTAATTTAATGAAATTTCAACTCAAACAAAATAATTCTCTTCAACTTCAAATATATAAAGCTTAACTATATGATAGATTGGAATACTCAATAGGCTTCTTGATATCTTGAGCATTCCCTACTCATCTCCATTGGTTTCCAAAATAAGTCTCTTCATTTGAACTTTCTCACTTGATTTTTCAATATAACAAATTTATTGATAGTCTAGCCTTGAAATCTTTGGAGACAACAATTACCTATTTTAATCAAGAGTATTCCTAAGGAATTCATCTTCCTTAGGATGTAATTAATTATGAAGGCTTGCTTCCATATGAAATTTTAAAACCTGGTTTAATATAAACCTTATTTTATTCATCTATGTAAAGTAGGGGAAAAATCTCTAGTACATTCGAAGACCCATCATGCCTTAGGAGTCCTTATTAGGTGATTAGGTCCATTAAAGGGTGATGTCTCTATCTTTCGAGATAGTACATCATACCTCAATATTCGATCACTTGATAAGTACCCTACGATCTATGTGGTGTCCCCCATACACATCCGAAAAAATAAACACACATATCTTCAAGATTTAACATGATTTAACAAATCTATTACCAAACATTTTTATGATTTAATAGCTCATGATTTACTAAATCCATATATATTTGGATTTAGAAAATCTTGAATTAAATCAATCTATTGCCAAACACCTTTAGGTATGCTAAAATTTTCAATATAAAAAAAAAAAACACACCTAGTTATATATACAACAATCTATGTAACAAATTCAATATAAAAAATTAGTATATTCTTTCTTTTGATGGAATGAAATACATGTGTATATGTAATATTATTAAATCATTTCATTCGCGAGGAGTTGGATGAGAAGAAACTCATGTCCGGCTTTGTAGTAGAGATGAAATTTAGAAACAACTATCAATTATAATCCCAAAAGAACTAGATTTCACAAACAACATAGAGGTCGAATTAAGGGAATATCTTGTAGAGGAAATTATATTTATTTTGGTAAATACGCTCTTCAGGCACTTGAATCTTCTTGTATCACAGCTAAATAAATAGAAGTAAGGCGAAGAGCAAAGACATGATATGCACATCATGGTGGTAAGGGTACGTATTATTTTTGACAAACTTGTTACTATGAGACCTTTGTTGCATTCCAATTTAGCAAACCAGAAGACCAAACAGATAAAAATTACAAACATATCCTACATATACCAAACAAGCAAATATAATATTTCCAATCTCATAAACCATTAGGATCTCTCTTTCATGGTGAGGTAAAGGAGAACTAAAAATGGGGTTGAGCATCATAAATATAACTCTAATACAGATTGCATTCATCCTGAACTGCTCTTAGATAACTACTAATCCACAATCCTACCCTCCTTCAAATTTGAAGCCTTCAATCTTTTTTCCAAATAAATGGCAAAGGTCAATGGGTTAATGCCTTAATGGAATTGGTTGACATACTTGACAAATTGTGCAAAATGAAGAAGAAATGAGATTTTAGCCAAAAATGGAGAGATCTATAATGATTTATAAGGATTTAAGGTAAAACGAAAGAGAAACAGGAACTTTCTTTGCGTTGCAGTGTGCCAACCTCCACTATTCTTTCGGCCAAGGGCATATGCAGGTGGTTGGCTTGGCGTGTAAATGGGAGAGAGTGAGAGACTAAGAAAACAAGGGCGAAGATGGAGAATAGCTTTTGCGCCTGCAGCATGTTAGGGCTATGGGAAAAAGGTGAAAAGATTTTTTATGATGAACAAATGATCATTTTGCCCACTTTTATGGGGTTTATAAAATTCAGGATGGGCAAGTGCTCATCTTGACATATCGGTAGCTCCGCCTTGGGAGGTTTATCTTTGTTGATAAGCTATGCATGTAGCCTCGATGTAAATGAATTAAAATTATTTCAAAAAATTATTTAAAATATTAATACGGAAGATAAATAACCTACCAGTTGATATCAAAAATCAAACTCTCAATTTACAAACTAATATATATATATATATATATATATATATATATATATATATATATATATATATATATATAATTATAGTTATAGTTCACCGATTTTAATATACACATGAAGAGTTAATATAATAATAGTTAAATTTATTAATTTTTAATCGAGCTCATGGGCAGAGCTACATTCCAGACACTTGGGGCTCGTGCTCCCACTAAACTGACCCACTATGCGAGAAGCCAAAAAGACAGCAAGTGGCTTTTAAAAGCGAATCGGATCTGCCAGTTCGACCGATTTAACCGTGAATCGGCCAGTAAGCCGGTCCAAATACACAGAAATCCTTAAGGACTAAACGTTGATCACATATTTTCAGAAATTTTTTCTTTAATTTCTTCGTAATATCGTTGATAAATTACTTTAACTATTCTATGACAAGAATTGGCCATAAATCTGCATTGTTTTCATTATGTTGGAAAGAAATTTTTGGCTTTTCTTTTGCTTGATTTTGAAATGAGTATTAAAGGTCAAGAAATATTCTTTTGCTTAATTTATTATAATATATATAATTAGAGCTGAGAGTAGCCATAGAGGTAAACTTGAGTTTTCACGATGCAATCTTGCTCAAATCAACATCGGTGCAAACAGAGCTTTGAATATTATTTTCTCCTTCCTCTCATCTTCAAAAACCCTAACTTCAGAATTTTGCACGACAACACGGCGACAGTTGCAATTCCATTGTTTTATGTCGATCGTTGGCGGTAGCTATACAAATAATTTTTTATGGAGGGGCAAGAAGAAACATAATTGTTTAAAATTTCTTTGATAGAAATTATAAAATTAATTCTCTACTAGAAGACCTATACATACACACACACACACACACATATATATATATATATATATATATATATATATAATATGATTGCAACTGCTGCTAATTTAGGTTTGAACTCTTATAGCTGACCGTTTAAGGAAAGGTTAGAAAATATAGAAACCTTTTGGATCCATTTTATCATAACAAGCTCTCAATATTCCAGTGATATATATATATATATATATATATATATATATATATATATATATATATATATTCTCAGATTTTTTCTTCTTCTTCAGAATAGTGTTTTAAATTTTTAATGAACTGATAACTGAATAATTTATAAATGGAGTTCATGTGAGCAGCAGCTGGCAATCAGATAAATAAAGAAGTTGAAAACAAACAAATAATCATTTACTCATTCATTTAAGTCAGATGTCTCTCTTGTAGATAACACATTCAACAGTTCTAATTTTCATAAACAAAGCAATGTTTTAAACTAAGATTGGTAACAAGCGGCTACTCATCACTTGAGGAGAATAGTGACAATATTTCATGTCAAATCAATTGATATTTAGAATAAATGCATTCATAAGTCACCGAAAGTTTTATAATCTGCCAGTCACCTAATAGTACAAAAGTGGTACATTTATGTCATTGGATTTAGCAGTTAATCCATAGGTTAACTTGAAAGGGTATTCACTTAAGATGCTTATAAAAATAACTCGTTCTCATTTTTAAGTTAAACTCGCTTAAAACATTCACATTTTGAGAAATTTATTTCTTCAAGTCATAGACAACACAAGATCTCTTCTCGTTAGTGTTTCAATTATCATGTAGCATTGTAGTTGATTCTAAGGGTTAATATCTCAATTGTGCATATAGAAAAGAGTTCTACTATAGAGGATCAATGAATTAGAATTTATAGATATTCTATTATTGATCTCTACAATTTGTCTCTTTTCCATGAACTAGGTTTCTCTAATCTAAGCTCAATTTAGTCATCTTGATCTAAAAGTTTGATTAAGTTCTCCTTTAATAAGCTCTTTAAAGTGATTATTTTAGACTAAACTTTCATTTCTCCTTCTAACATCATTACATGATTCATATCCTCAAGAAAGATCTAAGTTATTTTGCATCAAACAACTTTGAATTAAAAAAGAAATTATGGATACATTGATAACAAGATAAGAGTAGTTGAAAAAATTATGAAGACATTATTGGCTCTTATAGACTAAGATTTTGTGTGCGTACTATATAAATCTATTAATAAGAAACAAAAAAAAATTAGATGAATTTTTATCAAATAGGCTATCTGAATTATGAATTTTATAAACAAGTTAAGAATAGTTCATTTTCTAACTTAATATAAATCATCATTTATTTTTTAAAAAAATAATTATTTATAAATCACATATTTATTTGAGATAGTGAAAGACTTCAAAAAATTAAAAGAAAAAAAATATGACCCTAGTTTAGTAGATATTCAAAGAATTGAGAATTTTATATAACAAATTGCACTGTTGTGCACTTAAAAAAGAATTGAGGTATAAATGCATATTCTATATTTATTTGAAAAGCACCAAATATGTTGTACTAAACCAAATATTCTTTACAAGTGTCACCTATATTAATATGTTTAATCTATTTAATATTTATATCCTCCAATTGCTTTACTAAACCAAATATTCTTTCCAATGTTACCAAATTTAATGATTTTGAATGCTTATTTTTACTCATATATAAATTATTTATTGTCATTAATGGACTAGCAGACTTATTAGTAAAATTATATCGGGTTAAAAAATGAACAATAATTTCTCATCAACCTTATTTTAGTATTCAAATATGCCAAATGTGGGTCTTTTTCCGACCATGGTCATTGTGTTATAATTTAGAATCACATTGATTATTCTCTTTGCATGTTATAAATAAGTCATCATAGTAGTGTTTGGGAATATAAGCAAATAAGCCATGTTTGAACATATTTTCTCCTCCATTTTAATATATTATTATCGTTTTCTCTATTTTGCATTTCTTGTTATATATATATATATATATATATATATATATATATATATATATATATATATATATATATATATATATATATATATATATATATATACATGCGTGATATTAGCTGTGTTATGTTCTTTCCGCTTAAAATTTGGAATAACTTTAACAATACAAATGAACAAAATTAATGTGTAATTAAAAGATAAATTAAGAAGAGTTCTTTTATGTTAGACGTAAGATAAATAAGTACTTATTCCTTTAGACATAAGTGAAGTTAAAAATAATAAAATATGAATTTATTTTTTTTTAGTATTTTAAAGAATTAAGAATTGCTTTATCAAGAAAAATGTACTCTTGTTAATAATGGACTTGGATGGTAAAAATGTACATTTTACATTTATTGTTTTTTCCCTGAGTTGTGTGAGGGCCTATAACTTTACAAATTATGCATGAGTGAAATATAGTAATTAAAAGTATTGGACTATCCTATAATACAATTAAAATTCCATTAAATAGTTAGTTTTTAATCACATAATATTAAAATATATAAATTAATTGTTTCTATCAAAGTAAGAATTAGAAGATTATATGATGCATAAATTATGTTAGATATTAAATAAATTTGGGTGATGAGTTTAGATTTTTTTATGATAATTTTAAAATATGTTTCATTTTTATATTAAGTAAAGTAAAAAAAAAAAATGTGAGATCACTTTTTATTCAAAAAATTTCAAATATGATGCACTCTCTTATGGCGAAATAATATGTAAATATATAATTATATATAATTGGAGTTAAGGGCGGTCTCAGTGATAAACCTAACTTTCCAGACTACGTGAAAATACTGCCTGAATCCAAAGGGTGAAGGTGACCAAACTAGAGCTCTGAATATTATTTTTTGCTTCCTCCCATCTTTAAAGACCTAACCCCGGATTCTTGCATGACAACATAGTGACCTTTGCAGTTCAATTGTTTTCTATCGATCGTTGGTGGCAGCTATATGATCGACGATAGCTACAGAATTTAAAAATTAAGAGATCATTGATTGCTATGTTAGTTCACTGTATCTTAAGAGGTTATATAATGCTATTTGACACTCTCTAGCTTGACTTGTAGTTTTTTATAACATTTTGCATTATGAGGTTCTTTATTAGCGATACTAATTATGCAAATATTTTGTTGACTCTGTGTATACACTAATCACTTTCTTCTATCTTATGTAATCCTTTTTTCTTGTCCCTTTTCTCTCTCTTTAACTAGCGGAAATGTGATCTTAGAATCCTTGGATAAGTTATGATGCATATTTAAAACTTTCACATCAATGGCCAAGATCAATAAATATAAAATCATTCACTCTGGCAAATTCAATTGTAACTTCCGACATCTCCATCTTACTAACATGTTTGAAAAAAATATTTGCATATGAGATCCCAAATAATCCAACAAACAACACTAGTAACTAAGTCACCTCGTTGGACATTGGCATTATAATTTCATCTAAATCCCACTAACTTGTATAAGAAGTTACTTTTTGTTTAAGATTAAGGGTTTATTTGGGATAGTTGCAGCTATCTGAAATAGGAATGATAGAGGTGCTAAACAAAAATATGTTATTTAAGAAGTTGTAGTGGGGCCTACAATATTTTTTTATTTTTTTTAAAGTCAAATCGTAGCTTTCTGGCCGTCACCCAAAGAGTTAGGCCAAGTTGGGAAGGTAGTTTTGTCATCGCAAATTCTTTAAAACGTAGGCAGAATGCAGTTCACCAAACTGCAATGTGGCACCACACTGCCATCGCCACACAAACGCACTCTAAGATTGATTTGTTTATTACTTTTCTATGCTTTTAGCATCAAATGCTTAACAATGAATATGTTATTTTTTTATATAATAGATTTAAGTCACACGCACCATTTATTTATCATTGTGATTAAGGTATACTTGTTTATACTTGTCACAACTATTTAATTAATAAATGATCTAAGCATTTATTATGAGTAAGAAAATCATAGTGGGCTCAGCCTTGCATTACAAGTACAAAAATAAGAAAAGATTCCTCTACTAGAATGTTATTCTTTTGTGTTTAGTGTGTTGATTTGATCAAACATAATCTAGCACATGTTTTAAAATTCAATTGCTTGCTACTTTTGCATTATTTGATTTTTTTTTCAATCATTGTTATTATTATTTTTTTTTGTATTTTCTAGTTTGCACCTAAAGAAAATTTTCATGTATTCAGTGATATTTGATCTAAAAAGTAGATTTTTTTTTTGTGTGGTCAAAATAATATTAAAGTCTATGGTTGCATTATTAGGCTAATTAAATGTAAAATATATTATTTTGCTCAATAAAATAATAAATGATATAATTTAATCATGATTGAGTAAATTATGACTCTACATAAACACATTTCAACTTTCTTAAAGATCAACATTATATTTCTTGCATTTGATAGGAAGCATTATTTTTGAAATTCATTTATTGATAATTTGGATCACTTTTTTTAATATTTTAATTGAATTGATTCTGAATATATTGAAGTTATTGAAATAAAATTAGTAGGATATGAATTGGTTTCCGACAATCAAATGTTGGAGGTGTCGAGATTAGCAGGAATGTGTCCCAACATCGACAGCAGAATCAGTGGCGTCAGCTTTAGGTGTAAGAGTGAGGGAGACTGTGAGAAAAGAGAGACTACAGTTACGTGAAGTTAAACGACAAGTAGCATTACACAAGATAAAAAATGCCCTCTTAGAAGGCATTTTTTTGGCCTTATTAGTTTCTTAATATTAACAAAACTTCAATGACTTTTACATCAATGGCATTTAAAACTTTAAAACAAATGGCGGCCAAAATGCTTGATTGAATGTTTGGTTCTATAAATGTTTGACTAAAAATAAGAATTAATTGTGTAAGGCATCATAACTTAGTTGTTGAGAGCTTATATTTTCAACTAAGAGGTCTTGAGTTCAAACTCTTACACATGCATTATTTGTGTGAATTTATGATTAAATTTCCTAGAATGTTCTCCCCCTCCCCCCTAAGGATGGGCATTTAAAAAGTTATACATAAGCATAAAAAGTCTTTTGATGTCAAGATATTTAAATCTTAATAATTAAATAAATAACTATTCTTCTAGGAATTCTAAATTTAGCAAGATATTTATAATTTTTAAATTTATTTATTTTTATAGATTTCTGGAGGTTCAAAGGAGGCGGAGGAGATAGGTTAACTATATTAGATAAGGTTGTGATAACTAGACCGGACATAAAAATTAAAAAATAGAGAGATTTAAGATTCGATGATTGATAGGAGTTGAACCGGAGATTGAACTGGTTGATATAATAGATATTAAAATTATTTAAAGATAATCTATAACATGAAACATCACCCAACGAAGACTTCTAAAGAATATTACTGAAATCTTTTCAAATCCATGCTAATCAATTATTGTAAACTTAAGTCATAATGATAAGAAGTTGCTTCTAGATGAAAAAAAATTAATGAAAAGTATAATATCATGCCAAATACCTACTTGTTCAACAGGAACGAGGATGCCAGACAGTTTGACTCAGGAGCAATATCGGCAAAGAATGGCTACGCAGCGACGTTGGCAAGGGCTGTGGGTTTGAAAGTTTTGATCCTTGGTAGACTATGGTTACAATTGTTTTTATTTTTTATTTCTTCAAAATGATTGATATTGATAAAACCAAGTAGAATAAATCCTAGCCATCCAAAATAGATTGGATGTTTAATATTTGTAACTTTATCTCTTCATTTATCATGAGAACTGGAAAGGATTTAAATCCAAAACTAAGAAAACTAATAATCATTAAAAAAAACAAAATTAAACATCTATCAAAGGAACCCATCGGAGGGCCCAAAAATATGAGAATAAAGTTTTTCACAGTGCCTAACTAACCAATCATTATCCTAGTGAGGTTTCTTTATGTGTGTTTAGCTCAAAATTGATGAATAAAAGAGAACGTATACCTAAAATTCACTCAATCACATTAGCACTCAAACACCCATCACATGTAGGGGGTGTTTGGCAACATATCAGATTTATTTCAAGTAGGATTTAGTAAATCAAGTACATCTGGATTTAGTAAATTCTGAGCTGTTAAATTTTGAAAATTATTTGGTAACAGATTTATTAAATCTTGCTAAATCCATAAAGATATTTGGTAACTTATTTTAAGATTTAAGTCTGTTATAATTAAATAATAATTTTTTGAAGAATGTGAAAAAAATGTAATATTGAATTTAAAATTCATCATTTAACAAAGATATCAAGTTCATTAGAAAAATAGATAAATGTTACATTATTTAGATCTAGTAAATGATATTATGATAATGCAATTTCATTTTTCAACTCCTTTGATGAAGTCAAGCATTGCGACGATGTTGACCTCCATATGTGTTCCACAAAGTCAAAGTATGACCTACATGTCTAACTTGATGGAATTTGGAAGCGACAATGCGCAAATTGAGGCTCAAAATACACTGAACAACATCAAAAATGGTCGAAATGACTTCCGATTGATGAACAGACTTCACCGTTGCGTTCAGAATGTCAAAATTGATCAAAATATAAATATTGCAAAATCTAATGATCAATTGATTAAGCGCTCGAGCTATCAATGTATCTACACACATATCAGAGTCAGTAGGCGCCGACAATGACCAAATGATCTCCGTTCATAAAATGAATCAAGTCATTATCTTCAAAATGTTGAAATCTATCAAATGAGACTGTCCGTACTCAATTCGTACAAGTTTGTGCAAATATCGAATAATCAGAAGTGGTAGCGCGCAAATCGAGTTTGAAATGTATTGAACATCACCGGAATCAACTCAAATGACCTCCGATCGATAAACGGACTTCACCATCGCATTTACAACATCGAAATTGGTCAAGATATAAATATTGCATGACTTTATGAAAGATCAAGCGTTCGCCAATGCGTTGCATGCGCATATCGAGTCGTCGAGGTGCTGACGTAAGTCAAACGACCTCGTCATGAAATTGATCACACCATTGGCTTCAAAATGCCGGAATCTATCAAATAAGATTGTTCGCACTCAATTCGGACGAGTCTGCGTGAAAATCGAGCGATCGAAGGCGAAAGCGCATTTTGAGCTAAAATGGGCTCAATTTGGCGCCGACTCGAACCAAACGGCCTCCGATCGCGAAACGGAATGTGCCATTGCGGTCAGAACGATGGAATTATCCTAAATTGATATATATATATATATATATATATATATATTGACTATGTGTATTTTTCAGCAAAAAATTCACATTAAAATATTTAATAAATTCAAAATTTATTAAAAAAAAACACAAATTACCCATATTTCTCTCATATTTTCAGTTTTTTGAAAATGAAAAAAAAAACTAAATAACCAGTCCCCCCATTTTTTTTCCTGATTCTCTCTGAGTCTGCAACTCCCCCCTCCTCATTACTCTCACTCTTTTCTCTCTCCTGGTCTCTCTCTCCCTTCGGAAGCAAGAAAAAAAAAGGTAAATCCTCCCCTCGGCTGGATTTTCATGATTCTCCTCCCAGATCACTCCATGTCACATTTTCACTTTCGCTGCATTTCTGGCCAAAAACCCACTCCTCATAAAACTCAGAGAGGCCAACTCATGGCTCAGCTTTCACGCCTGTTCACCTGACCCGCTTGACTCCACTTTGCTCCATGCACGCCTTGTTTCTGAACCCCCGCTTTACCTGCTCCACGCTCTCTCGATCCACGGCCGAACTCGAACCACGCCTGTTCTGCTTCTCCGTCCTCGCAGAAGTTTGAAGACCTTGTTGTGCTGGGGCCACGGGATGAAAAACAGTTGTAGTGTCGTACCGCTTCGCCACGCCAAGAGGCGTCTGTTAAGATCTCGACTCCCACAAATGAAATCTTTGTAGAAATTTTGTAATTTCGGACTTAGAAAAAAAAGAATAATTATATATTGCATTGTATGTATTCTTGTAGGTTTGAAGATTTGTTTGTAGCGAGTAGGGACGAGATAGGCATTTGTGGTGTCGCAAGACACTCGTTACCTTCGAGCGTCTGAACAAGCAAAATACCCCGCCGATGCACCCTAGGATGATGCCTGGAGGTTGCCGAAATTCATCAAATCTTTTGACATAGAAAAATGGGAGAATGAAATGGGCTAACTTAGGAGCGCTAAGTAGAAAATCTGCAGCTAATTTTATAGCGTCAAATAAAAAAAGGGGAGGGAGCCTTTAAAACAAATTTTGGAAAGAATAAAATATTTATTCAAAATCTAAGTGAAATTTGGGGAAGGCTAATATTAAACTCACAAACTTTGGGGGAGGCTAATATTAAACTCACAAACTTTGGGGGAAGCTAATATTAAACTTACAAACTTTGGGGGAGGCTAATATTAAACTCACAAACTTTAGGGGAGGCTAATATTAAACTCATAAACTTTGGGGGAGGCTAATATTAAACTTACAAACTTTGGGGAGGCTAATATTAAATTCACAAACTCTAATGACAATATTTTATGATTTAAATTGAAGCCGTAAAGTGAGTTCTCTTTTCTTGTAAATTTCTCAGAATTAAACAAGCTTTAATTGGAATTTACTAATGCTAAGCGATATAACAAACTTTGGGGATAATATTAAATTCACCTTTAAGGCTAATATTAAACTCATAAACGGGAGGTATTAAACTTACAAACTTTGGAGGCTAATATTAAATTCACAAACTCTAATGATATTTTATGATTTAAATTGAAGCAGTAAGTGAGTTCTCTTTCTGTAAATTTCTCAAATTAACAAAACTTTATTGGAATTTACTAATGCTAAGCATTATAACAAACTTGCAATAAACTCAAAATCTGGATACATTGAGTGAGTTTAATAACTCTTATATTAATATGAAGGTGATTCTTATCGATTAATATAAGCATAAATTGGCCAAAATAATAAATACTCAAATGTGATAACTTATCAAAATTGATGTAAATTGAGCATAATCAAATTGGGAGAAATGTAAAAACTCAACAAGTAAACTAAGTGCCAGTAATGTGTTAAACTACAATCTAAATCAAAATATCTTCTTCGTCACCGGATATGCAATCCTTTGTACAAGTAGATAGAAGGAAATACTAAATCCAATCTATAGAAATCATAGGGCTTCCTTTCATCAAAAATCAAGGAATTTCATCCTAACTATGATTTTCAAAATCAATGATTTCATTAATTAGATGAAATTATCTAAGCTATAAAAACTTGCATGCGCCCCGACACTACGTTGAATGCTTAAATTCAAATTAATGAGGATGCTCGTCTTCGGTTTAGTCTTAGGGGCTGTTGTTAACAAAACCTAAAAACTATAATAAGAGTTTCGTCGGTAAAATATCAGCGATTCTGTCAGGTGATAGATCTAATCCTCATTGGCTAAGCGAACGTATTGCTTAAAAAAATTCTTCAACAAACTCAAATTAATCAAAATTTTCAAATCAAATTAAGTTCTGAAACTGCTTAAATGAAATTCTATCACTAAAAGCTTAAATTAAAAATCAATCTATCCACCTTCCATAATTGTTTGTCGGGGGTGACAAATTAAGAAAACTCTAGCTCGCAAAGGAGCCAATGTCAAATCAAGTGTTCTATTATGCTCACTCTCAATCAATCTAATGCCAATAAGGATGTGGCGTGTTCGTGGGGAGCTCCACGGATGAAGCTATGATGAGTCCTCTCGGTGGTTTGGTCCGCTCCATTATATTACTATCATGACCGTAGCCCGTATGCTCTCCAATGACTCTACCATTTGAGTTGTGAATCATAAGGTATACTTGATAGGGCAAATAGCCCTCTGTCAGCTAAGGTTGACTTAAGATTGTATCCTTAGATAAATAACTAAGCTATAAACACTCGCATGTGCCCCGACATTATGCTAAATACTTAAATTCAAGTGTCTGAGGATGCTGCATGGGTTGCTTCCCGGTTTAATTTTATGACTGGGTCTAGGTTAACAAAACATAAAAACTTATAAAAAGAGTTTCAAATCAGTGAAATATTTGGCCGGTGTGTGACGTAGATCTAATCCTTTGTTATAAGCAATTAAGATCTAAAGCTCTTAAATATATTCTAATCAATTAATTTTTAAATATCAATCGGAAACTATTTAAATGAAATTCTATCATTAAAAACTTAAATCAATCCATCCACCTTCCGCAACCGTTTGTCGGGGGTGACAAATTAAGAAAACTCTAGCTCACAAAGAAGCCAATGTCAAATCAAGTGTTCTGCTATGTTCACTCTCAATCAATCTCTTGCTAGTAAGAACGTGACCCATGTCCTCTGACTACGTGGCTTGGCCAGTAGGCTCCACAGATGAAGCAATTACGACCAGAGTCCTCTGATCGGGTGGTTTGGCCAGTCCAGCTCCATTATATTATGATTACGACCGTAGCCTATACGCTCCCCAATGGCTATGCCTTTTGAGTTGTAAATCATAGGGTATACTTGATAGGGCAAACAACCCTCTATCAACTAAGGTAGACATAAGATTATCTCCTTAGACAAATACCACCCCAGGTCTACAAGGATTTCTTGGATGACGTAACCCATGTGATGATGAGGATCATTCACGGATGGTCGACTACCTCCTCACTATGTAGACTAGCGTGCGGGATGATGGAACCATGAGATCTAGATCGGGCACGTCATCATTCCCTCAACCATCCGGTTTAAGCTATAATGATATATTTCATAATCTAAATTCTGAAACTCTATATGCTGCTACTATATGTTACACATTTTGTGATCTAACGACTAGCCTTAATCCAAAGTTCTCTCTCCCTTATTGGGAGGGGTAATTAACTATAGGGGCTTGCGCCTATAAGAAACCTGGAACCAGATCTAAAGTTCTCACCAAATGAGGAAGAAATCTATGGGTAGTGTCTTATCTACTATTCCATCTTCCTTCTAAAAATTACACCGACATTTTAAAACACTCTTTTCATTGAAGAGGTCGGTGAAGAATTTTTGGAGCCCATAGATTTTTGGCGACTCCGCTGGGGACAGGATTTCCTTTCCATCTTTGGCTAGTAATATATGTGCTATAGTAGCAATAAAATTTATGTAAATTCAAAATAATAAAAAGGTGATTTAAGTGTGTAATAAATTCAATATGAGGCTCTATGTAGAATGAATCATTATGTACAATATATCTTTATTACACTATTATTTGTATTCTCATCTTAGTATGGGATGAAATAATAATTGCTAATTACTAATCCTCATCTTTAACTTTTGAAGAAATGGATCTACAAAGCACTCCTTTCATCGTTCAGCTAGGTCGTGGTGCGAACATCTGCCTAGCCAATGCCGTCATCAACACTAGAGATGTCGGGGCTACTATCCAATTTGGTAGCTTAAATTTCCCAGCTATTGTAGCTGCAACTCCTGAAGTACCCACTTTTGGTACATTCATCCGAGGACATGCTGGAAGGCCTCAAGTTATTGAAACTCCTACTAGCCATGTGCTTCAACCCACCAAGTCGAGGAATTCTCCCAGAGAGAACTTCAGTTTTCAAAGGCTAGGTCAAGCTCATGATGAAAAGAATCGTCAAGGGACAAATTGTGTCTTTAATTTCTGTGCGTACAATCCCTCTTGAACCTGTACCGAAAGCATGATCATGAAGCTTCCTCATCGAAGCAAATTAAGAAGATAGAGAAGAAGGAGAAACGAGATGAGGGCTCAGTGAGATCCCCTTGAACAACCTTGTGAAGCGATCTTTGGCGAGTATTCTACCCACACAACTTTGACAATCTAAAGTGGGTAAGAGGAATAGCTCTGGTGAAATAAAGCATCTTCGAACCAACCACGTCAAACTCCACTACCAGGAAACATTATCGCACATACATAAAGTTATAAAAGTAGCCAAGGACAAAGGCCTAATGAAAAGAAGATTTCAGAGGCTTGTGGTGAGGGAAAATATCGAAGCTCCACCAAGAAAACTATCATCTCTTTTGGTAACTAGCAATCAATACGCATGCATGGTGAGCATCGAAGCTTGACACTTGGATCGCGTGTCCAAGAATCCGCTGCTGAAAGGTCCCAACGAAAGGGTAAGCAAATATGGAGGCCAAGTCCCTATAATGAAACTTTGAGCAATAGAAGGGGTGTGACATATGATACATATACTCAAAAATCCGCCTCAAAATCAACTCATCAGAAGTGGATACCCAAAAGAAGAGATATCAATGATGAACAATATGATGGTCGACACCATGGAGAATCCTCTAGGGGATCCCATCCGATCGGTTCACCCTGAGAAGGTTGACGTTGAGCGTGGTCCTTTAATAGAAGAGTGGTTGTTCCACACACATTGAACCAGATCCACGAAACGTCAACAAATTCATGCGAAGAAAATAATGAAGAAGATTTTCTGGAAATAAAAGTCGTCTATATGGTCAGAGATGTAGATGAACTCTTCGCTCAGCACCATCAGTAGGAACGCAAATCCAGGGAATCTGAACTTGAAATTTGATGCTTACAAAGAGGAGTCTCCACAGAAGAAAATAGAGGATGGATCTTCAATCTCTGATGAAGATGAAGAAGAAGAAGATCAGGATGAGAAAGAAATCATGGGTGTCGAAGCTATCTATATGGTTGAGCCAGAAAATGATCATTTTATACACACATAATTACGTCGACGCAATAAGCTGTCTCACAAATGCACAGTAGAGAGTCAAGTTCTCGAAAAGAGCAAGGAGCAGAATAGCAACAAGAAATAGAAGAATAAGAAGAGTCTGTACTGATTAACGTCATAGCGCTAGCTATAGAGCAAAGAGAAATACAACGTCAAATGGAGGCTAAAGACAAGGAGATTGCACAGCTTGGTACCAAAATGAATGATATGATGGTACAAATGAACATCATGATGGAGATGTTACAGAAGAATATCATATCACCTATTTTTTCAGCTAACAAGCAGGTAGTTAACAATGCAACTTCTATACCACCGGCCACTGTGGTACCTCAAGCTCCTACAGAACATGCTGTGAATGAAGCAAGGGATGAAGTTAACCAAACACCTCTCCAGCCAACAATTCAAAATCTGGCTAGCACACCGGGAACTATAATAATTGCTCAGCTAGAAATAATAATCAATGAAAATATAAAGGTGGTCATAGCCTCAGAGCAGGCTGAAAAGCTAGTGAGTAAGGGTCACCTTTATCCAACTGAATACGACCAAGTGTCGTACCCGAAAGGTTACTCGATATCAAAATTCAATACTTTCAGCATGCTTGGTAATCCAAAGCAACATATGGCCTAATTTAAGGTTACTTGTGGTAACACAGGAGGGAACGATGCACTACTTTTTCACCAATTTGTCAGTGGCCAACTTTTGCTTTTCAAGTATTGCAGTCAAATGATTTAGTTAAAATATTTGCTGAATTAGAAACTATATTTATGAAGAGGTTCGCCAGTGTAATCGAGAAAATCACAATTGCTGACCTTGCCTTGCTGAAGAGAAGGAAAGATGAGTTAGTGACAAAATTCATAAGTCGTTGGCACAACCTAAGTATGAAATGCGAGCAACAGTTGGAAGAAGAACATGCGATCCAGTTGCTAATGGACAATATGGATAATAAAATGGTACCATTTATATGCATGACATCGATTGCAATATTTCAGGACTTGCTCGATAGGGTGGCTAAATTCGAAAAGTTGAATCGTCCTAAGTTTGAAGTCTATGCAGATAAAGCAAAGAGAAACAAACCTTCAGACTCAAGAAGAAATGAAACTCATGCCACTTCTTATAGCTCAAATGGCAAATAACAGGTGATATATAATGTAGATAAAGGAAGGCATGCAATGCATAATGATGATAAGGGTAAAAAGCCTGTTTACTCTAATCCACCAAAATTGATATTAAGAATGACAAACCTCGACTTTTCCAAGTGGTGGGGAGCGTCCAAAAAGCAAGAGATGATGGCGAATGCATCTCTTAAGAAAGATGAATAAAGAATATTCATTTAGAAGGGGGATGTGGACAAATTATTTTGGCAAGTAGTCAAAGCGTCTTATGAAATTAAAAGGCAAGAAGAAGTCAAGTCAATAATCCAAACTACTATCCTTATCATCGAATGATTAGTCACTCTATCAAAGATCGTTATGTCTTCAAAGATTGACTAGAAAGGAAGTATTGACAAGGTGAATTTATACTATCCGATAGTGTTCTAATCAACCCAAAAAGAGAGTCTAATAGAATGATTATGTCCTCTTCCGTATCATCCAGCAAAGATAAACAGAAGGAGAAATCAGTTCATATTGAAGAATGACAAACATTAGTTTCCAAAAAGAGCGTGAAGATGCTAAGCAGCTAAAAGACATCCCTAGTGTCAAGTGGAAGTCACCAGTTGAACCTATATTAGACTTAAGAGAGATGCCTAAACCAAGTATTTGCGCTTCTCAGCGGCATTCTAATAAGGCTACTTCATCACAGCATGAGAAGCAGTCTACCAAACGTAGGCCTAATAAATCAAAGAAGCTGGCTAAGAAAAAGAAGATCAATAAGAGAACTATAACTCAAAATATTATTAACAATCTAGAGGAGTATCACCAGCTGGCAAGAAAGCCATTTAGGCTTGCATATTTCATGCCTAAACTTCGTATTGCTGAATTAGATGAATAAGATAATGGTGAGTCTTATCTAGTAGAGACATCGAATCATCTAATGTCGAGATATTCTTCAACATCAGTTACTCCGAGATGACAAGGATAGTCAGACAAACTCAACCAACCCGTCAAAATTTTTATCTAGAAAGCAAGAAAAGCCTGAGGAGCTAGTGTTTGAATTTTTTTTAATGACTCAACAAGACAATAACAGTTCAGATGAAGATCTATGATTTCCTGGCGGAGAAGAGTCAAACTCATCGATATCATCACGTATGAAATGTATGACGTTGAAAAATGAGTCTAACCCTTTTGGCCAATCTTCCATAATAAGAGAGAAATTTGAAGAAACTACTTCTTTTGAAGAATCTGAGTGAGACAAAGTTATTCAAGTTCAGTTGAGAAGTGGTAAAGTCTTACCACCTTCATCGAAGAAGGAAAATACAAATAAAGATAAAGGCAAGCAAATTGAAGTCAATGAGGATATTATTCCTAGAAATTCTAGAGCGAAGCCTAAATCAAGTGAGAAGATAGATTATAATATTTTATCACATCTGAGAAAGATCCCTACACAACTAAGTGTGTACGAGGCTCTCTTGATGTCAAAAGACCTCTGAGAAACTTTGATACAAGCTCTCAAATATTCAGAGAGTTATGAAGCTTACTTTACTGAGAAATGCATGACTGAAGTATTGCAAACTCAAGATCTCCCAGTAATCACATTTTCTAAAGAAGATCTTATGTTGGTAACGACATATCATAATCATCCTCTTTATGTCACTACAGAGAGTGATGGCATCTCGATCAGCCGAATATTGATTGATCCAGGTTCTTCTATCAATCTCATGAGTCTAAAGGTATTGAGAGGATTATCACTCGATATCCAACATCTTGGGAGAGATAAATTGATGATTCACATCTTCAATGAAAAGGGAAAAAGACTTTAGGTTATTTCATTCTACCACTCAAGTTCAAAGAATTATATACAGAAGCCAAGTTTCATGTAATTAACGCTGATACATCATTTAAAGCTCTCTTGGGCCGGCCGTGGCTGCATGAGTATGACATGATCCCATCAACTATGCATCAATGTATGAAGTATCTGAAAGATGGAGAAGAATTCATTCGTAACTACAACCATTTTCCATCAATGAAGCAAAAATATATGAAGATGCAAAGTACTTCATCCTCAAAGCGCCTAAGCCAACAAAGCCTATTAAAGCAATATCATATACTTCAAGAACTAAAGAGCAATTTTACAAAATGAAAGAGCAGAAGCAAGGAGGAAGAAAGAAGGCAATGCCGACTCTCCCAAAAAACTTGATTCTGCACCTAAGTCAAGAAAATCAGTTCCTCATTTGGGAAGTGACACAGAAGAAGAAGAAGATATGCTTGTCGAACCTAAGGGAACTTATAAACTCTCAAGAAAAGTAGAGTATAAAATAAGTGATTCTTATTCAGACTATGGTTTTGAATCTACTTATAGAAATAGAGTTGGAGCATCAAGGAGGATAGCTCACTTGGCAGAGTCAGATGACTCACTCAAAATTATACCCATCCCTCAGCTGTGTTTCAAAGAAATCGCTCCACTGGAGGTTCATAATTTTGAAGAATTGCTAACATTTTATGTGACACCATTAAGTGAGAGTGGCGGAACAGGAACTCTATTCTATAAATCTAAAGAGTCTCGGCCTCAAGATTTTCAACAACCTACTCAACACGAAAACTCTTATGAGATAGTGCCAATAAGAATATCAATATACTATCCGCAAAAGTTACGAAGAATGATGCATAAGCTTAGAGTGCATATTGAAACTACTAAACATATTACTCAAATATTTAATAAGATGTGGAGCCAAAGAAGTCCTCAAGCATCACGAAGAAGTGATAAGTTTATCACTAAAGGTCTGGGGTTCATCCATAAATCTCATCAAGATAGAGCCTGTTATAATATAATAGAAGCTAATATCGAGAGTCTTAGTGATGAAGAAGATGATTCCTATAAAATTCTTCTTAAAAATGATAAAGAAGTAGAAGCTAAACCTGCACCTGAAGAACTTGAAGATGGTGGTCAAATAGCTACTATGGATGAACTTTAAGAAGTCAACCTAGGAACTGAGGATGATCCCCATCCAACTTTTGTCAGTGCCCTTCTGCCTGATGAGAAAGTTGAAGAGTTGAAAATGATACTTTGTGAATTCAGGGATTGCTTTGCTTAGACATATTCTGAAATGCCAAGCTTATCCCCTGAAGTAGCAGTTCATAAATAAGCTATCGAACCAGATGCAATGCCTATCAAGCAAGCTCCTAGATGAATGAGATTGGAGATTGAAGAACAAGTAATTATAGAAACTAAAAAGTTAATCGAATTAGGCTTCATTCGAGAGGAGAAGTATGCAGATTGGATAGCCTATATTATCCCAGTTAGAAAGAAGAATGGACAAATCCGTCTCTACATTGACTTCTAGGATTTAAATAAGGCATGCCCAAAAGATGACTTTCTGCTTCTAATATCAGAACTACTAGTGGACAACACTTCCAATTATGACATGTTTTCATTTATGAATGGATCATCAGTGTACAACCAAATTAAAATGGCACCTGAAGATGAAAAACATACATCGTTCAGAACTCCCATCGACATCTATTGCTACATGGTCATGCCCTATAGCCTAAAAAATATTGGAGCTACATACCAAAGATCTATGACGTGTATCTTTGATGAGTTGATTCATCAAAAGGTAGAATGTTATGTTGACGATCTGGTGGTGAAGAGCTTAAGCCGTGAAAACCACTTCAGAGATTTGAGAATCATATTGAAGAGAATTAGAAAATATGCCTCAAGATGAATCCTCTAAAATATGCATTTGGGGTATCCTCTAGAAAATTCCTGGGGTATATTATATGCCATAGAGGTATTGAAATTGATCCTACTAAGATCAAGGCAATTGTGGAGATGCCTCCACCAAAGAGTTTGTGTCAGCTCCATTCTTTATAAGGACATCTCACATTCATCCGTCGATTCATATCAAATATATCAGGATGCTGTCAACTATTTGCAAGGTTAATGAAGAAGGATGCTCCATTCAAGTGGGGCAAAGAATATCAAGAGGCCTTTTATAGCATTAAAATCTACTTGCTAAATCCACCAATCCTAGCAGCGCTTACTTCTGGGAAGCCCCTCATTCTATACACAACTGCGTTAGAAGAGTCCCTTGGAGAATTATTGGCACAACATAATGAAGAAGGTAAGGAGAATGCTCTTTATTATATCAGTCGAAGATTAATAAGAGTAGAAATGAGATACTCTTCGATAGAGAAGCACTGTTTAGCATTGATCTTTGCAGTCTAAAAGCTTCATCATTATATGTTATCTCATAAGATTACCCTCATCTCAAGGATCGATTTGCTAAAGTACTTGATGACAAGACCAGCGTTGACAGGTCGCTTAGCAAGATGAGCAGTATTGCTTCTACAATTTGATATCACATGTGTTCCACAGAAGGCAGTGAAGGGACAAGTCTTAGCAGATTTTTTTTGTTGCACATCCCATCCCTGTGGACTCGTCTCTTAATGATGATTTGTCCGATGAACAAATTATGCTCATTCATGAAAGAGAGAAATCACAAATTTGAGAAATGTACTTTGATGGGGCCTTATTAGTCAAGGAAGTCCAACATCTAAATTTTTCAAGAGCAATAGTAGGAATCAACATCATCTTCATAACACCAGAAGGAGGAATAATGAGATGATCATATGGATTGACAAGCCAAGAACTAATAATGAAGCTGAATATGAAGCATTAGTGGCAGGTCTGGAAGAAGCTATTTTTATAGGCATTCAAAACCTGCACATTTTTGGTGATTCTCAGATTATTATAAATCAAGTACTTGACATCTATAAAATTAACAAGCTTAAGTTAGCTTTTTATCACAAGCGAGTTCTCAAGCTTATGAAGTAGATACTAAATATCACACTAACTCGAGTCTCTCGATCCGAGAATAGCAAAGCCGACTGCTTAGCAAAACTAGTTAAGGAAATGACAAGTATGAACGGTGATTGTCATGATCAGTATATTTACTCGATGAGTCTTTGAGCCAATAAAGTATCAATCCCCGCAGGTAGAGGGGTTACCAAATCTGACCCAGCAGGATGCGACCCAAGTTGCTCCTCATACTCCCCAAAATCAACAAGAAGTTGTACCAAGAAGAGTTAAGAATGACATTACCTCAGAAAAGCAGTGTGAAGCCTTTGTTGTAGAAGAGTCACATGATTGGAGGCGAGCCTTCATCGACTACTTTAAAGAAAGAAAATTACAAGTAATAAATCACTGGTAGTTCAAATCGAGAAGAGAATGTTACGCTATGCTTTCATCAACAACACTGTATATCGTAGATCCTTTGAACAAATATGGCTACGATGCCTAGGTGTAGATGAAGCTAGCAAAGTGATCATTGAAGTTCATGAAGGACTTTGTGGTGCACATCAGTCAGGTCCCAAGATGGTAGTAAAGATCAAAAGGATGGGTTATTATTGGCCGTCTATGGTGAGATTGTATTCATGCTAAGAAGTGTCATGAGTGTCAAGTACATAATCTCTCCATCAACCTCCAAATCCATTACACCCTAATAACATCTTGGTTGTTGAATGTTGGAATGTAATTGGACCAATTGATCCACCGTCATCAGTTGGACATCGCTTCATCCTAACAGCGACTGATTATTTCTCTAAGTGGGCTGAGGCTACCCCATTTAAAGAAGTTACTATCGACCAAGTGATTAACTTCTTTCACATAATGTCTATAGATTTGGAGTGCCACGCGTCAGAATAATTTGATAATGCAACCTTCAAAAGTGCAAGATTTATAGATTCATTCGATCAACACAAAATTGATTGGCGATACTCTTCAATATATAATCTAAGAGCAAATGATTTAGCGGAGGCCTTCAACAAGACATTAGTCAAGCTGCTCACGAAGATTCTCACTAAAAATAAAAAAGAATGGCATACCAAGCTAGTAGAGGCTCTACGGGCATATCGAACCACCTATAAGATGCTGACTAAAGCCACTCCCTATTCTTTGGTATTTAGAACTGAAGCAGTTCTTTCTCTTGAAGTTGAGTTTCCTTCACTTCGAGTATCCATCGAATACAATCTAATTGAAGATCATGAAAATGGAGGAAGTCGACGTGCTTGATGAAGTTAAATTACAAGCTCATCAAAATATAAAAGTCTATCGAGCAAAGATTTCCAGGGCTTTTGACCATACAGTGCGGTCTCGAACATTCCAAAAGGGAGAATTAATCCGGGTGCTGAGAAGATCAATTATTTCTAATCAAAAATTTGGTGGCAAATTTGAACCTAACTGGAAAGGCCCTTTTGTTATTGAAAAAGTGTATCAAGGAGGGGCATACCAACTCATCAACCTAAATGGTGAAAGATCAATGCCGCCAATCAACAGTCGTTACCTGAAAAAGTATTATACATGATAAATACATTCCCAATACACAATAGAAATCCCCCTGCAAGACAGGGGATATATTTTTTAGTATATCTATTTAGGTTGACATCGTGCTTCATGTCGAGATCCCTAAATAAACATACTCCAGATAAAAAACCTTTCCGTGAAAATTCTCCTGTTACATAGGGGGCATTTCTAGATTTTTATATACAGATGAAATCAATGTTGTATGTTAAAATCTTCTTTAGAGTACATCAATTTAAATATGGATGTATTTGTATATTTTCATCTTGAAAATTCTTCTAAATGTACTTTAGAATTCCCCGTGCAAAATATGGGGCATTTATTAGTTTATATTAAATTTATTTGAGTTGACATCATATGGAGATCTCAAATATATTTTGATTCAGTTGACATCGAGCTTATCAAATCCGAATATATTTATAATTATCATTGTTAAGTTGCACAGTCTTACAGGAATAAAAAATCTATTTCTACGCATGAAAAAAAATCCCTAAATGTCAAGAAATTTATCCCCCGGATTTGCCAAATTCTGGAGATCAAGTGTGAATAACTCCTGATTTCGAAAGCTTCAATCAACTGAGTTGGAGAAACATCAACCTCTAAATCCTAAAGTCAAGGACACGGATAGGTTCTAAAGGTCAAACTCAACAAGCCCATAAATGATCGAGTTGCTAACGCTCTCCTCACTCAACAAAGCAGAAAAGGCGTGTGAAAGAGCCCCTTGTCATCGATGACAAAACACCAATCCATTACATCTTAAGTCGAAGACTCGAGTAGGTTTTAAAGGTAGAACTCAACAAGCCCAAATATGGCCGAGTTACTGACGCTCTCTTCACTCAACAAGCCACAAGAAAATGTCACAGTGAAAGAGTCCCTGCTCATCAGTCTGATGATGATAACTGTTCAATCTCAAATTAGATCCAGCTTAGTGATTATAAGCAACCAGGATCTAAGAGATCTCTCTAATTGTTCGATAAATCAAGGCAAGCTGAGGAAATGCTCAATTTAGGGCTGCCTTAAATCAATCTTCATATTACTTACAAGGTGATATTTCAATCTATTCTCAAATAATCTCATCAAGCTCAAAGCGATCAAGCCATCTCCTCATCAAGTTTCAAAGCGAGAAAATCGGGAGAAGCAATTTCATAGTTCATACAAAGCCAATGGCTGAATTAAAGAAATTTTATAGTTATTCAGTCTATTAAAGCACACGTTGCTAGACTAATAACTCAACATTGACCCTATATAAGCCGGAAGGCTGGGTCACCTGTATGTATCCTTCAACGAATCCATCAAAGCAGCAAGCACAGGGTTATTGGAGTGCATACACTTCCTGACAAGTCAATGTTGACAAATCAGGTCAATCCTTCATCAAGTTCATCAAGCGTATGTCAGTCAAAGGTTTCAAGCCAAACGAACTAAAATATTGACAAAACCCTCAATTGACCAAATGACCAACTAATTTTGGGTCAATTTCCTGGGTTGATTTTGGTCAATTTTGGGTCAATTGAGTTGGCGGGTCAAAATTGAGTCAATTTCTTAGGTCAAAACCAAAAATTTTGGTCAATTTTTCAACAGAACAGAAAATTTTCTCAACCCAAACATTTTTTGATGTCAATTTTTGACACCTAATCAAGCAAAGCAATAGAAGGAATTTCCTCTTAAGCACGGATAAATCGATTCCTGGAGTCCTTCAACAATGAGACTAATTCCTATCAATGAGGCATAGGTTGGAGGAGGCTCACATCTACAAGAACATAAAAGAAAGAGATCTTCAACAAAGCCATTGAAGTAGATAGTAGATGGTGTAAGAACTCTTATCTATCTGATAAGTCGATTCTGACAAATCAATCAAGTCTGTCATTTAGCATGTCCTGAATAAGGCAGCATACTAATGATAAATCCTATCAAAAGCTCCCTAAGATATTGCAATCAAAACTAAAATGATCCAAGTCCTATGGCGCCAAAAGTCAACCTTTTCACAACGTGACTCACTTCATCACAAATCACACATATGGGGCCATTTGTTGACCTATATATGTTCCACAAGTCAAAATCGAGCTTACATATCACTTCAAATTGAGCGATAAGATGATGCTCAAAATATGCAACATCATGGTTAAAATGACTTTTGATTGATGAACAGACTTCACCGTTGCATTCAGAATGTCAAAATTGATCAAAATATAAATATTGCAAAAATCTAATGATCAATTGATTAAGCGCTCGAGCTATCAATATGTCAACGCGCATATCAGAGTCAGTAGGCACCGACAATGACCAAATGATCTCCGTTCATGAAATGAATCATGTTGTTAAAATTCAAAATAAAATTCAAATGACTTCCTCAATTGGACGAGCACGTAAATATCAAATAATTAGAAGTGGTAGCACACAAATCGAGGTTGAAATGTATTGCACGTCATCGAAATCAACTCAAATGACCTCCGATCGATGAATAAACTTCACCATCGTGTTCAGAACATCGAAATTGGTCAAGATATAAATATTGCATGACTTTATGAGCAATCGATCAAGCGTTCGAATCGTCAATGCGCTTGGACATATATCGATGTCAAGAGGTGCTGATGTAAGTCAAACAATCTCCGTTCATGAAATTGATCACACTATTGGCTTCATGAAAATCAAGCGATCGAAGGCGACGACATGCATTTTGAGCTGAAATGGGCTCAATTTAGCGTCGACTCAAACCAAACGGCCTCCAATCATGAAACAGACTGTGCCATTGGGTTCAGAATGATGGAATTACCCTCAATTAATATATATTGACTATGTGTATTTATCAGCGTGAAATCCACATTAAAATATTTAATAAATTCAAAATTTATTAAAAGAATACCCAAATTACCCCCATTTCTCTCCTATTTTTAGTTTTCTGAAAAAGAAATTAAAAAAAAAACTGAATAACCACTCTCCCCATTTTTTTTTCTCCCCCTCCTTATTACTCCCACTCTTTTCTCTCTTCTGCTCTTTCTCTCTCTCGTCGGTAGCAAGAAAAAAAAGGTAAATCCTCCCCTAGATTTTTCTTCCCTCCTCCGTGGTAATTCCTCCGTCAGCGCCCTTTCATGTGTTTTCCGCAGCGCATTCACTTGATAACTCGCATCGGGAACTTGTATTTTATTCAAATAACTTCACATTATATATTCTGGTGCATCTCGAGACCTGTTCTTGTAAAAGTTGTTCAATTTGTGCCTTATATCAAGCATGCTACTTTTTAAAATAAAAGATTGATGGTTAACTAATGTTTATTTTCTTGACATGTTTTTGCATGTGAGTAGCAAATATGATTCAATTATAAGCATTGATAATTTGTTATAATTTTAATTTGTTCTCCTAAACCAACTCCGATGACTATTGCAATGGTGTTTGATCCACAGAGCCACCAGCAGGGAGGAAACTCATGAGCTTCTCAATGGGGATTCATCTCTTCAAGACGAATCCACCTCAGTCGTTGGACCACTAATCTTGAGCTCCAGGGAGGTAAATTCCTGCAAATCGTAGAAATCCTCTTAGGTGTTGGTGTTTTATGAAAGATTTTGTAATTTCGTGCGATTTTCATGTAGGATCTCTTTGGATATCTTTCCCAAATGTTTTGGAGTCAATCCTGATGCCTCACAAGCTTTGGCGAGCTCGAATCGAGCGAAGGAGAGCAGATAGTGTTCGTCTTCTATCGCTCGAGGCACGAAGGATCATCCATCGTCTGTTCCATATGATTAGAATGGATGGCCATGATTTAATCCATTAGAAATCTTGATTTAATCCCTTAAGATCCATGGGATTAATCTCTATCATCCGATCTGAGATTGGATGATTGGGAAGCATCTGACTCAAATCTGTAGACGGTTTAAGTGGCTATCCCGTGGCGCCATATGGAAAACATCGCCACGTCAGCTCCCTCGTGGCCCGATGGAATTATGGGTTAATTAAGTGTAAAAATGTGATTAATTGCTCTAAAATTCAAGAATTTATAACTAATTATAGAAAAATCCTAAAAACATAAGTAAACCTTTTTGGAAAGGATAAATAGAGGAGAATTTAATAAAAATAAAATCCTTAAGGTTTGAACAGTGAATAGTGCTTAATTAGAGTTTGAAATATTTCTTAATTAGCTTAATTAAGCCCTAATTACTTGGTTAATAAGTCAAATTGGATAGATCAATTCCATGGGATGTCTTCTGCCTCCCATAATTTTCTTAAGATTTATTAACTAGGTAATTAGGAGAATTTGAAATTCAAATCTTAATTTCCCTCATTAAGTAATTTAATAATTATTAAAATTCCAAATAGTAAAAATTAAGTAGTTAAAGATTATTAATCACTGATTAACAGTGAAATGATAAAGATGTGTGATTATGACCTCTTTCCCAATTGTTTTCCCAAATATATTTCATTAATTCATAATTTAATTAAGGTTAATTAAGCAAATCTAAATGGTCAAATTAAATCAAATTAAAATGGCAATTAGGTCAGATAACTCAAATTGAATTTGTGGGTTTCTCTTTATGTGTTTAATAATAGAAAGAGTCTTAAAAAAATTATGATTAACCCATGGGTGTGGAAAATTCATAAGAGTATTTAGTTTAGTTACTTCCTTAATCTAATTAACACTTAAGCATAAGCCTATTGCATTAGGTTTCTTAGGAAGCATTGCAACTTTAATTTATCATAAGCATGCCATTTGAGGCTCATGAGTAAGTGTTTAATTAGATTAAAGAATCATAGAAAAGGGTAATTAAATGAATTACTTAATAATTCAAATTTAATTAATTCATAAAACCCACTTAATTATTTCTCTTTAAACATATTAAATCATCAATGTGGGATGGGATAAAAATAGCAAATATTATTTCTCCTCTTTAAATTTAATAATTCAAATCCAAAATCAAACTTCATAAGAAGCTTTGGTTTTCCTTAAATGATTTCATTCAACTTGATTGTCCTTAGGAATTAATGTAGTTAAATGGATTATGTGGAATTTTTCAATTATTCCTTCTCAATCGTCATAAATTTTGTATGCCATTTGTATCATGTATTCATGTTTTCAAGTCAAATAATCAAGTGAATATATTTATGTAAAGTTGCATGTGTTAAATTAAACCTATTATATGTGTGGCTATTATCACTAATAAATTCCAAAACTACTTTTAAAAATTATAAATGTAAGTTAAATTGATATTAGCTTTGAATATTACATATGATTTACATGTGCTTATAACCTAAACATGTCAAAGTATTGTGTATCTTTATGATTCATGTATGTGTTTACATCTGTTTGAATATTTAAGTATATAGTCTGAACATCCTGGGAATACGAAGCTTTAAGTAGCTCCACAGAGGTCTTAGATTATCTCACTTCCCCTCTTAACAAAGGCACGTACATATTCAATTTTATTCTTATGTATAGTTGTACTAGAATTTGGATGGAACTCTATTTTAAATGTGTAAACAATTCACTAAAATATAATCTTTCACATGATTTTCATTCTCTTGGTTATGTGTACATTCATATGTATTTAAGATAGAAAGTATATAGCCTGGACATTCCAGGAATACGAGACTTTAAGTAGCCCCAATGAGGTCTTAGATTATCTCATTTCCCTGGTTTAAACAACAACACATACTTGCTTAGAACTTTAATATATGTGTGTGTGTACTTACCTAAGAAATGAAAATTCTCTTTTTTACCAAAATATATGCATTCATAATCATTTAAATGTGCCAAAAATACATTGAATGTATAGGTATATTAAGTCCTAAATCAATACATGTTATTGATGATTAAAAGGAATGGTGCAACATTATCTATGTGATGGCAATTCAATTACATTAATCTTAAGATGTCTTTTATGTTGAATAGGATTCTTTAAGATTTACCCAAACTTAGGATTAATAAAACCTTTAATAAATCATTCATTAAAAGAAGCCAAGTCATAATAATATGCCTTTAGAAATTAACTTAGTGTAAGGATGGAAGAGATTAAGCCTCCTTCATCTCTTTATAACACTTAAATGCTAAGGGAATATCAAAAGAAATAAAAATATATATAAATTAAAATTCACCAATCCCCTAAATAA
The DNA here is from genome assembly GCA_021442155.1 of Cymbidium sinense. Lineage (NCBI taxonomy): Eukaryota > Viridiplantae > Streptophyta > Magnoliopsida > Asparagales > Orchidaceae > Cymbidium > Cymbidium sinense. Next base: position 55,710,703 of record CM038229.1, read on the forward strand.
CTTAAAGTGAAACCACCTTTCATGTTTAAATTAAATAATTCTAAACTTAAATGATTATAATTCCAAAGTCTAGCTAAGACATACCACATCAAACCTAAGCACACACATTAAAATTCTAAGTCACTACTTCTAGCTTTAAGTTAGGATGGTGTATGTTGTGATGTTATATTTTGTTTTGTCATGTAATATTTTAGACTGGATGTTAGGATTATTTATACATAAACTGGATGTTAGGCCGATGTTAGCCTAATGATATTTTTTTACAGAGGATCATTTTAAAGGGGTCGCTGAAATAATTATTAAATATAAATACTTTTGCTTGCAGGTTTTTTATGCCCCTAAGCATAATTCATGTTAGGACAGGTGGGCTTAGTTACCCATGTGCAAGGTGCTAAGTCCAAATTACTTAATATAACTGTTTGTGGGTTTGTATGTATGTTTAACTAACATCTATTTTGCAGGTGTAGTTAGATTTTACTTTTCTTTAAATATGTAATTTTGTAATAGGAATTAAGATTAGTGTTATGGGATTTAGGATGAGTAATAGCTAAAAGGCAAAGTCCTAGGAGGCTCTGTGAAGCCTTGAAGCAAAATCAAATCAAAGGAAGAAGAAGGAAAAGTGAAGAATGAAGACCACCATAACATCTAATTTAATTGTAAATGTAATATTCTTTTGTAATCCAAGTTGTATAATGGTAGAGCTTGGCTACCCAATCTTTTTTAACTTTCTAGGGTGTACGGCGGTACCCAGTTGCATCGGCCTTTTATTCTTTCATGATAATCTATAAATATTTGATTATTGTGATTAGTTTGTGCAATAGAAATTGCAAGTTCCTTATACGTTTCTTGAAGATTGATGTTTGAATGTGTGGCCTAGATTGGTAGGTTCCTTAAGATAAAACTAATTTTTCTACCCCAATTAATAACTCATAACTAAATTTTAAATCAACTCATAACCCCACTTTAAAGCCTAGGTTATAAATAAGATAATTAAAAGATTTATCAACCCCTTAGCTGAATGATGTATGTTTTAATATCATGCATATCATCTTAATTCGTTCTTGAATAGGGAGGGTCTCCTCTCTTGCACGATAGGGGAATGCTTGACTTGTGAGGGCATCCATTGTAGTGGAAAACACCTCCTCCCATTGATTTAGCCAATAATCATATTTCAGCATACATTTAGGCATAATTAGCTTAAGCCTTTGTCCAAATCAACATGATATAAAAGTTTATAAATTTTGCATTTAGTTTAAGTCATAATTTTATACCAATCATGCTCTAGTCTTCTAAGGAGTGAGATTAGGACTCTAGTCTCCTCAATAATTAAATAATAACCTAGTTATCTTGCACATACATAAGACCGACCTACATGGGCTTAAAGCATAGGAGGTGTTAGCTGGCGGCCACTCTAGGCAATTGTAAGTCCAGAAGAGCTGGTATATGTTTATTCTCTCTTGTGGAGGTAAACCATTATGTCTGATTTTCTGCTTAGATTTAGGTCATTCAGTTAGTTTGTGCTAAAGCATCTTAGATTTAGGATCCTATGTTGCTTGTTTCCTTCGAGCTACGAGTATATGTCTTCACCTCTTAGGTATTTCCATAATCTTGTGTCGATGGATTATAAGCCCTAATATTATAGTAAAATTTTAATTCAAATGGAATAAACTCTCTCTTTCAAATATATAAGGCATCACCATACGATAGATTAGAGTGCTTACTAGGCTTCCTAGTATCATGAGTGTTCCCTACTTATCTTTTTATGGAATCCAAAATAAGTCTTTCCAAATTGAACATTCCCACTTGATTTCCAAAAATATCTAATCATTTGATATTCTAATTTTAAAATCTTTGGAGATATGATTGACTACTTTAATTGAGTGTTTTCTTAAGAAATTCAATTTCCTAGGATGTAATTAACTATGGAAGCTTGCTTCCATAAGGAACTAAAGAATCTGACATAAATTAAACCCTATTTTACTTCTCCATGTAAAGTAGTGGAAAGATCTCTAGTATACGCAAAGAACCATATGCCTTAGGAGTCCTTATTACGTGATTGGGTTCATTGAAGACTAATGTCTCTGTCTTTCGAGATGAGACATCATACCCTAATGTCATACCCAATCACTTTAATAAGTACCCCCTAAGATCTGTGTAGCGTCCACATGACTCCTAATTAAAACACCACACTTATTAATAGCAAAGCTAATAGAAAAAGATTAATATTTACATCAATTCCTCTTATTATAAGTTTTCTAGCATTTCTCCAATATATATATATATATATATATATATATATATATATATATATATATATATATATATATATATATATTCTCTCATGATTTAACATATAACCTTCACTAACTCATATAGTGATCAGTATGATTCCTCCCAAGTATCAAACATAGATCTAATTGCATTTCTTCTTACATCCTACATTTTCATAGTTGAAACTTTCATAGTGAACCTAGCTTTACATAACCTATAATATTATTTAGTTTTTAATCGAATTGCTATTAAATATTAGCTAATATTATTAACTAATAAACTCAAATATACATTGCTTATGTCTCCCACTCCTAATAATATTGGATGAGTGCATGTGTGTGGGGCATCTATATTTGAGATTCTTCATGCCTCATGCATTAATATGATTCTTACTTGATGCATGTAGTCATCAATAATAAAGTTTAGATGCATAATCATTTTGTACAAATATAATTGTATGCTTGCTGTTATTAGAGTAGATCACATTGTACACTACATTATTTTTAATGAACGAATCACATAATGCAAATTTTTAGAGTTCAACTTCATTTGGGAAGAATATATCTTGTTCTAACTCATCTAGGATATAACCTTCATCAATTGATGCAACATTCTCTATTGGCCTATTGAAATTAGCATTGTCATCCCACTCTTATTTCACACATTAATAGTAAATGTAATTATTGGTAGAAATCATTTGATTGACTTTATTTAGATAAACTAACTCTTATTATTGTATTAGCTGATGACCTAAAAGAAACTGATTGCTCTTTCTACTGTCTTTAATTTTTATAAACTATCACCATCATTGAAATCATTAGTAAATTGCCTAACCATTTTATCGTAACTTTATTGATTGGGCCATTACGAAACTTTAGCTTCTATCGTATCACTAATTATTGGAATAATACACTTACCTTGCTCGTGACAACATGGTGCACTAGCTTGTGAAAGTCAATAGTCACTTAGTTAAAATGCTAGGGACATTAAATAAAGATATATATATATATATATATATATATATATATATATATATATATATATATATATATATATATATATATATATATATAATTATGCTCCCATTATGATAATCAAAATATATCTTCCTTATTTATAGACTCTCGTGAATAAAATTTCAGAAAAGAAAGATTGTCACTTCGACATATCCCGACTCTTGCTGCTCGGGATGAAAAAAAATGCAATGGTGCAAAGGAAATGTCTCTTTTGTCAAGTCGTTGAAGATTCTCTGATTTTGAAAGGAACCCAAAAAATTTCTTCCAAAGAGGGACTTTTATCATTCTTTACTACTTTGTTAATATGCCTTTTAGATGATCAACACATATTAGTAGTGAAAGTCATAATTCCATGTTGTCTCATGATGTTGAGATCAATTGATACATCAAGAAGAAGTGGAATTACAATAATATATACAATTAATGGTTAGTTGCATGGTAGTTTTAAAACAACTTTACTAACTTCATCATCGCAAACATGCATTACAATAACTCCATTGTCCATATGAAAATAATAAACCAAGTTTACATTCATAATAACATAATTTAAAAATCATGGATTTCTTCTCTTCATATTTTTAAATGAAATTTGACTTGAAATTTAAATCAAATGATTTCTCATGCTAGCATATTATGAAACAAACCTCTCTAAAGCATTTCATAGCATCAATGTTGCTACTTATTGTTCATTGTGTATCACATCAATGTTGCTACTTATTGTTCATTGTGTATCACTAAGGTTCATCTTCAAAATTCTTCCAAAATAATATTCTTTGACTATTAAATGAAAATAGCGAATTTTCTACTATGCAACAAAATAATTAGAAGTTGTAAAAAAAGTACATTTTAGTTGGCTTCCATCAAATTTTCATGTACCCAAAAATCCTTATCAAAGATGTATTAACATCCAAAAATTAGAAAAAAAAGAATTTTTAGTAAATGTTTTGTCAGCATGTATTGTATCAAGATTTCAATTAATTTTCTTCTAAAATCTACAAGAAAAAAAAAAGTTTAAATAATCTCATATGAGCTAGTTTGATATATAAACAATTAAACTTTTAGTAAATGTTATATCAATATTCTTAATTGTTGTAGATTTAAAAAAGAAAATTCATTGAAATCTTGGTATAATAAAATTTAAAGAAGCTCATGTTAGCTATATTATCAATCACTCAAAAAAATGGCAGAAACCTTTACTAAAAGTTTAATCATCTAGATCTCAAATCGACTCATAATTAATTTTTAGTGATGGATGATATAATTAACATGAGTGAAATATTAAATATTTTCTATAAAATTTTCAATTTAATGAAACTTTTCATGCATTCATTATTTGATATTTAGAATAAAATCAATGATTTTATTTTAAGGATGCTAAAAATAACTTTTAGGCATTATTAATTTTATACAATTAAAATGATGAAAATTTAATCCATCAATTTTTTGATAAATTTTACATAAAAATTTCTTGAAGAATCATGCTTCTACATTAATCATATTCTCAAAGTGCTACCAATATAATGCTTCTACATTATTATCTTATTTTCTATCTTTTGTAAACAATAGTTCTTATTAAAAATATTATTGCTTTTTGATACTACTGAGGTTATAACCATTGCAAATTTTAGCTTACCCAATTCAATTTAGCAAAGACAAAATTTAAAAAAACAACTTTTTTTTTAAGACATAAGCCACAAATATCAATGATTTTAAAGCATATATAGTAATTTATCATATGTTTGATGTACAATCCTTTTGGATGAATGTAATTATGTACATTTTTTTTGCAATAACTTATTTATTAAATTTTACTTAATAAATACATATACAATCACTATTACATAATATTATAACAAAAAAATTTTAAATTAAAATAAAAAAATTTAATAATCGTGATCCATAATTATAGACTGCATATTATGTGTATAAATAAAATTAAGCTTTATTGTAATGCTTATATAAGTATCATAGTGCAATTGCAATTTCAAATTGAGACATATCTTACTTGAACATTGAGCTTTGAGCAATGAAAAAGACCAAATGTGAAGGGCTTTTAACTTCAAGCCCAAATTGCTCCAACATTTAAAAAAACTATAGAATCATATAAATTTATTTTTGAGAAGCAAGAAGAAAGAAGAATGTAGAGTGGAGTATTGGGAGGTAAAGAGAAAATAAACTTAAGAAGAAGAGAAATTCAGATGGATATGAACTTTGGTTAGGGGGAGGTGGTTTATATAACCCCTTTAAAAGTCCCCCTAATGGCTATATGTTAGCTCTCTGATAACAATATGGGGGGCTTCATAAAGGTGGAAAAAGCCACCAACCATCTTTTATAAGATAAAAAAGAAGAAGATCTATGTGCCATGATTTCATGTCACATCGGCAACCAAATCATGCCCATAATTTTTTACTATAACAATATTAGATATTTTAATTTTGATTTACAAAATATTTATTTTGAAAATATTGTACCTAAAGTTTAATTCAAAATTATATGATCATTCATAAGATTAATAAGACTATAGTAATTTTTCCAAAAAATATCAATATTTGTAAACATTTTATTTTTTATTCAACTTATTTCCTAAGTGAATGAGTAGAATTTCAATAAAAATCTTATACCTATTGTTAAATGAGCTCTTAAACTAAATGGATGTCTAGTGGCTTTCCAACACTGTAACAATGTGATGGTATAGAGTTGTAGCACAGATGATTCCTAATTAATCCATAGATATTCATGTTGTCTTATTCCATCTATATTGATCCTATAGTTAGTCTTTTGATCTTGATGTTACTCGTGGTGGTTCCAAAGAGGAAGTCTCCTAATGACTTTATATTGATTGGTATCAAATCTCTATCTTATATCAATAATATCCCATCTGTTATTCTATCTAATAAAGAAGCACTACTCCTTACATAACCTTTTGAAGTTTTCAAGGTGGTAAAATTTTCTTTGGTTATCTTTTAATGGAGAAAATTTGGAATTTTTTAAAACCATTTAAGCTCCAGTGCTCTTTATCCATTTATTATTTGGATCCTTATCATGTAGTTAGTTATTCATGATAGTTCTAGAAATAAATACTCATTACTTTTTTATGATAGAATTTCTATGTCAATGAACTTTTTATGAAGCACCTTCAATGGTATCATTTCTCAACATAAAGAAGTCAATTGTCACTTTCATTTGAGTTACTTTTCAACTACTTGAAGTTCAATTAATGAATTAAGTCCTACAAGTATCTTTTGCTTCAACCTTTGGTACTCCTTTAAGATTAGACAAAATAACAACTAGTTGGTCTCAACTTCATAACATTTCTTTTGATGGAAGCTTGTATCTTTATATTCCTATTGGAGGCCCATACTAGTTTTTTCTTTGTATACATAAGATAAACTTATTATTAATATTGACCTTATGAATGTTGGTGAAGTTTCAATTATAATTCAAGCTCTAATTATTTTTTAAATGAGGCATATCATTCACCTTGATGATAAAACTAATCTTGCATACTCTTGCTATTCATTACTCTTACATTTCTATGTTGGCTAAAAATTTATAGGGGTTGAATCTACTTATGAGGATGTTATTGCTTTGATTGAGCAAAAGGGTGCTAATAATATTAATGATTTGGCCTCTTTTGTCTATTATGGATAATTAATAATTCTCTAACATTGAGTGGTTGTGTTTCTGCTATCAAGCAATCGTTAGTGATTAATAGCCTTAATGGTGGAGATGTTGGAGTGAATCACTTAATTGAGAGTGTTGTCTCTCACATCTTTATTACTATTCCAAGTTTAATTATTGACTAAAATATTTCTAGTGCTCTCACCTGTTATTATGCACTAAAATTCTTGAAATCCATCCTCTTACATTTAATCATAAGAAATCATTTTGGGATAACTTTATTCCCGATTTTTATTTCTCTTTAAAATCTTTGCCAATTATTATTATTATTATTATTATTATTATTATTATTATTATTATTATTATTATTATGTTTTCGTTAATTTGAATATGGTCTATCTATAGAATAGCCACCCCTTCTATAAATTGATGTAATCATTGGCTAAGTAGTGAGCTTTTTGAGTTATGAGCTAATATTTTCTTAGCAACCATCAAGTAAAAATATGTATTATAAATTATAAAAATGACAATTATCACTAGTGATGGTTTGTACTATTATAACCTAAATAATGTGGGGGACATTGCTAAGAGAATAGTTGACTTGAATAAAAAGATAAAATTATTAAATTTAATATTCAAAACTTATTGATAAAGTGAAATAACCTTGAGTAATATATCTTAAATTTGAAGAAGATATTTTCAACATATATAAAAAAAAAACTTGTCTCATTCCCCTCAAATGTACTTTTGATGTGAGATAATATATATATATATATAATATATATATATATAGTTTACTTATTATCTTAAAAGTAATCAAAATAAATGAATCCATATAAAATAAACATTTTATTAGAAATATACCCTTTAAAGACTCAAAGAGATTTTCTTATAGACTAAAGATTATATTTTCAATATTATAATAAAATTATAAAATGGAGACAAAATAATAAGAGCAAAAGTATTACATAATTTTAACTCCTTTTGTTTTGTAATTGTTAAGTGGATGTTTGAGATTGCTTTAATTTTAATTTTAATTTAATTTAATTTATATTTGGAATACAAATATTTGGTAGTAATATATGTTTATAAAAATATTGAAACCATCTAAAAGTTGGTTTGAGTATTTTTTAAAAATAATGTGATTTATTTTAAAAAATAAAAAAAAATGAACTAAAAATATATTGAACAAACACATTTAAAAATAAAAATATAAAATATAAAACAAATTTTTTGTGGAGCTATAAATAGATCTAACTCTACGATCGGGAGTAAGAACAGAGAGAGCTATATTAACAATGCATCTGAAGATAATGATATAGTCACAATTAACAATGAAATGATTAAATTTTGATATTTAGTCAAAATCATTGTGGACAGAATTGTCATTTTTGCTTAAATTTATTATAACATGTGTATGACTTTTCAGCCGGAGAATAAATAATGGAACAAGAATTTTCCAAATGGTTTATTATTTTATATTATTTTTGGGACAATTATTTTATATTATTAATCCATTGCATTCCATTTCCTAGAAAATTTAATTATTTTAGTTATTTTAAATAGTTAATGGGAGAGATTAAAGTCAATTATTAAAGAGTATTAAGGATATCTACTTCTAGAATTTTGAAATTATACAAATCATCTCAGTCTAGTGGTTAACCAAATAGTCTTGAGCTCAAGAATTTGCAAATGTGTTTGATGGGTACATAGACAAAATATATAAATAAATTAGACTCATAATTAAATCATAAGAGATTATATGCTTAAAAAATTGTCTCTCATTGTATTTTTTTTCAATACTCATTATCCAACATATTGATATCATGATACAAGTATGCAATCGCATTCTACTAAAACGATGCATATTATACTTTGATAACATTTTCTATAATACTTGATTAATCATATTAACATTTTTGCTTTTAATTCTTCACAAGCAATGTAATATGGAAAGTAAAATAGAATGGAGAGAGAGAGAGAGAGAGAGAGAGAGAGAGAGAGAGGGAGCTTTGAATAGAGATTTTTTTTAAAATGAAAATTTTAATAAACATGCTTCTGCTCTTCAAAAGAGATTAATCAAATTACTATTTTATATTAGTCTTTGGTACGTTGAAAAGTAACTAGGCTATCCATTACATGCATAGTTTTTAATCAATAATACGTGTTTAAGATAAGTTTAAGAGAACCTATTGAGATTCATCAGAGAAAAGGAAAAACAAGAAACAAAAAAAGTTTCATCCTCTTTGAGTAACATAGCAGCCAAGCCTTTCCATAGCCGAGCTGCTCCTTCAATGACTGCTCTCCTTCGATGCTTCTCCATATAATCATCATCTTCTGAATAGGCAAGTGTCTATATCATACCGTTCCTCACAAATCCAAAACTTCTGCCCATAGAGAGGGAGTCACTTAGCTCTAGTAACTATTGGTGTTGAAGTCCATTAAGTGATTGAATGTCCTCTTTTGGACTCCCTTCAATGGTTGTTGAGTTCCCACTATCAATGGAACATTTTAAAATATTCTTGATCCTATCATAGTCATTTGCCTTGCATCATGATTGTGTTCTTGTTGCTGTTGACCTCACTTTTGGAGTGAGTTCTCAATCTCCTTATTTAGACAAAGGAATCTTTAGATACTAAGATTTCCTTAGTCATAAGATACATCTAGTAATTAGGTGAACATCTAACCTAAGCCTAAAGACTTAGAAGGGTTCAACCATAGGATTAGGCCTTGCCTTAGGGATTAGGAAAATTACTTACCCTATAGCCTAAACCCAATCCATGCGCACCTTCTTAAATTAAATCTAAATCCAAATTTCAAACATGACTTGAAATTCAATCCAAATCAAAGTGAATTAAGCCAATCCAAACTTCATATCATGATTATTGATCATCCTAGGTTAATCAATTATCTTGAATTAAGTCAAACCAAGTCAACCTAGCTCATTGACTAAGTCAACCCTCTAACCCATATGAACCCAAACTAGCCAAATTGCAACCGAGACCAAATTGATTGCAACCAATGGATCAAGTTCATTCCAAATTGACTATTGAACTTGACCGAAGTCTCAATTGAGCCTAATTGACTCACTAGACCCAAAACCATTGAACCCAACTTGACCTTAGGGGTCAAATCAACCAAAAAACTAATCAAATTCAAATTAAACTTAACCAAAGCCTACAATATATTTCAAATGATCAACCAAACCATGAATCAAGACAATTTGGCCATTTGGGTCAAATTAGTCAACTTGACCCATTTGAACCAAATGAACTCAAATGAACCAAAATCAAATCTAAACCAAATTAAACCAAGCCAATGACACCAATACACTCCAATTGATCATATGAACTTGATCCAACCATTAGTTTGACCCAATTTGACAAATTGATCAACCTAACCTGATTTGACCCAATTTGGCCAAAAGGGTCAAATTGACCCAAATTAAACCAAATGAACTCCAAATGACATGAAATTTGATCCAACTCACTTTTTACTCATTTCAAATCTACCCAAATCAAATCCATTACCAAATGACAACTTTTTCCTTGAGTCAAGGGCATCCCATGAGAAAAGACACTTGTCCAAATGGTCATTTCTCTTCCTTGACCACTTGACACTCATTCATTGGTCCACATAGGAACCAGGGACACTGACCAACCTGACCCAAGAGGAGGTTAGGGCAGCCATGACTCATGGGGAGGTGAATTCGCCTCACCTCTCCCATTAGAACACTTGGCATGCAGAACTTCCACCTCCTATTACTAGGACACCCATTAGTCCTTCATGACAACCACCTCCCATGCCTAGGCCACTCAAATCAAGCTACCTAAGGAGAATCCCAACCACCCCAAGCCAAGCACACACACTAGGAGCCAAAATCACAAGCAATGAGGTGATTTTTGGCCATTCCAAAGCACAAAAATAGAGAGGCAAAAAACACTTCCTCCCACACTCATTCACTCTCCTAGAGCTCCCAAATCAACCAGTAACCCTTCCCACTTCATTTTGGAGTGAAAGCCATCAAAATCTAGTGTATTCTGGCAAGAAGCAGTGACATTTGGTGTACACATCATTTTGGAGCAAAGCAAGAGCCTAGTTCCATTCTAAAGCCTCTTCGTGCATTCAGGAGCATGCTCGAATCTTCACAACTTCCGAAAATCATCCTAGGTGAGGTAATTTTCAAGAATCGTAGCCGACCTTAGGAGCTTTTATTTGTGATAGTTTTTGCATAATTTTAGGAATTTTCCTTAGATAAACCTTGAATTTTCCATTTTCTATCATCCCTACGTGAATCGGGAAGTCTTTCGGTGAACATTGCCGTGAAATCAAGCCCGTTTGGATGAAATTTCATTGAAATTTTGTTAAAATTTTGCTCAAAATCTTGAAATCCCGGTTTGGATAGAAAGCAACGCTCGATCCCTAGAATCATACGGTGAGATCACAGATCACATTTCCAATCTTCGATTAGCGTAGATCGATCTGGATCATCCGATCTGATCCATGCATCGTGATTTGCCTTCTCGCTCGTCTCGGCCGCATGCCACGTAGCATGATGATGCCCAACCATGCATCAACATGAGTAAGTGCATTGCCCCGTCAGCACCGCGCTACGCTGACTGGGTTAAGTAGGAAATTTAGCCTTTTATATTTTAAAAATTAATTAAATCATCTCGAATTTCAAAAATTCATAGAAAATAAAATCCTTAACTAAAAATTGCAAACAAAGGCTCGTTGGATTCAACATTCCGAGAGAAATCCAATAAATCTAAAATATCCAAATTTCACTAAATATGTTGACCTTAATTTGAGTTTTAGTGAAAATTAAATTTCATTAATTTAACCAAGAATACACATGAGATTGATTTAAAATTTTCAGAGATTGAAATTGAAGTTAAAATGCACTCACCATTAAAATTTAAAGTCAAAAGGATTTCAAGATTTGAATATATTACATTCTGAAGTTTAAATAGTCAAAATAAATTAATGGACTTTATAAAAATCATGGAAAATCATTTAAATTAGCTTAAACTTTGGAAAATTACAACAATTCATAGAAAAATTTAAAAATACAAATAAGTACTCATTTTAAAGGTAATTCAAAGGAGAGTTTATTAAAATTAATTATAATTAATTTTGAATAATAATTAAGGCTTAATTTGAGTTTAATTGAAAAATTAATTATCTTAATTACTTCCTAATTACCTATGTAATTAATCCCAAAATTTTGAGGATGATTAATGTGATGACCTTTGCCTTCCATAATTTGCTTAAGATTTATTGCTTGGTTAATTAGGGAAATTTCTTGTCTTAGTCCTAATTACTTTTTAAATTAATTAGATGATTAATTAACATTCTAAATAGGAAGGAAACCATTAATTAAGCTTGTTAATCATTTTGGAACAGTGAATGAGCATGAGGAATGAGATTGTGACCTCTTTCCCATTCTTTTCCCTAAGTTCATTTCACTTGACTTGAAACTAATTAATGGTTTAATTCATTAATTAATTGGCATAATTAATTAAATTAAAATCAAAATCATTCCAAATCTCATCTAATTAAGTTTCTTGGGTAGACTCTTCTTCAATAACCTGAATCCAAGAATAATTTAGCCATATGTGTGGGAGAATTATAAGAGTACTTAATGAAGTCCCTAAGCTTAATTAATTATTAATTATGAGCCAATTGTAATAGGCCCCTTTTATTTCTTAGGATCATTGTTGATTTAGTTTCTAATGTATATGCATATCATGTTGGCTCACTATTACTTGGGTAAATATGTTAAGGTGATATAGGAAAGGGGTAATTAATGGACTTAACTCATATTACAACCTAATTAATCTATAAAATCAACTTAATTTCTTTTCATTGAACCAAATTGATTAACCAATATAGAAATGGGTTAGGAGTAGCAAATGATTAAATCTCCTCTTTTCTCTAAAATCAAATCAAACATCCAAAAATAACTTAATAAGAAGCTTTGGTTTACTTTAAATGATTGTATTTGATATGATTGAATGAAACATGTGTTTTATGTCTTATTATTTCTTTCTAATCATATTAAATGATGTGTGTCATGTGGTTCCATGCATTTATGTTTTTAAAATATTTAAACTTAAATGAATTTCCTTTCTGTCATGCTTGCATGTGTTGATTTAATTAAATACATGTGTGACTATTATCACTATTAAATCCAAATATATTTTCAAAAAGCTTATAAATGAGTAATAGCATATGAAGTGATAGTAGTTATGATTACATATAAGTTTGCATGTGCTTATAGCTTAAGTATGTGTAATAGAGGTTTCTTTTCTTTAACCTATATGTAGTTTCAAATGTATTTGAAGATTAGTAGTATATAATCTGGACGCCCTGAGAATATGTATCTTTAGTTAGCCCCAAGGAGGTCATTTGATTACCTAACTTCCTTGGTTTAACAATGACACGTACTTATTTGATTTCAATTACATGTATTCCTACATTAGAATTGGGATGAAATTTTGTTTCACATACATAAATGTTCTAATCAAATAAAAATATAATTTTTGCATGACTTTCTTTCTCTTACTTACATATACATTCATGTGTAGTGATTACAAAGTATATAGTCTCTACATCCTGAAAATATGAGGCTTTAACTAGCCCCAAGGAGGTCATTTGATTACCTCATCTGATTTAACAAAAAATGCTACTATTGTCTTTATCAGATGCATGTGTGGCTAAAGGATGAAAATCCCTCTTTTCTACCAAGAATTCATGCATTCATAATAGATTAAAAGATTGAATTAATTAGCCATATGATTTGGGGTCTCTTTCCTTATATTCTTATATACAAATTTACATGTGTTTGAATGCAAATGGGTATATAGTTTGGACATCTCGGGAATATGAGGCTTTAGCTAGCCCCAAGGAGGTCATTTGATTCCCTCACTTCCCTAGTTTAACAATGACATGTACCTATTTAATTTCATTATTATGTCTTTTGTATACAAATTTGGATAAAGCTCTAAATTAACATGATTAAATAATTCAATCAAATAAGAAATATAAACTTTAAATATGCACATCTACATTCATCATTTAAGTGTGCTAAAACATGTTGTATGTATAGTCATACTTAGAGTTAAGTCATATGCTACATGTGATGCAAAGGAATAAATTGATGTATGTCATGTGTTAGTAGTTCACTCAAATTAATCTTAAGAAGCCTTCAATGTTGAATGCAATCATTTAAGGTGAACCTAAACTTAGGATTAATTTAAAATGTGTAACAAGCCATTCACTAAAGAAAACTAAATTAAATTAACATGCTTTTAAAAAGTGGCTTAAGGTATGGATGAAAGAGGGAAATCCTCTTTCTTCTCTTTATAACACTTTGTTGTTAAGTGTAGGTCATATGAAATAAAAGAAAACACAAATTAAAACTTGCCAATCAATTAAAGCACTTGAAGTGAAACCATCCTTTAAATTAAATCTTTCTACACTTAGAAAATATTAACTCTAAAGCCTTAATACACACACATTAGATTAAGTCATCACTTCTAGCCATATGTTAGCACAGTGCATGGTTTGATGTATATTTTATTTTGTATTGTATTATTTTAGACTGGATGTTAGGGTGTATGTTTCGTAGACTGGATGATAGACTACGATTAGCCTAATCATGTTTTCTATAGGGGATTGTGCTTAAGGGGATGCTCAAAAATAAATATAAATGCTCTCTCTATAGGTTGCTTAAGCCCTTAAGCATAATTCAAGTTAGGATAGGTGGGCTTGGTTATCCATGTGCATGGTGCTAAGTCCAAATTATAAATATAACTGCTTGGGTTGTATGTTTGTCTAGTTAACACTTATTTTGCATGTGTAGTTTGATTTACTTTTTCTATTCTTAATGTAATTTTTTATTAGAAATTAGGATTAGTGTTATGGGAGGATAAAGATGAATATTGGCTAGAAGGTTTTGTCTTGGGAGGCCATATGATGCCTTTGAAGTGGAGCAAACCAAATCAAAGAAGGAGGAAGACGCATAAAAACATGAAGACATGAAGACCCCCATAACATTTATTATTTGTAAATTTTAAGTTATTCTTTTATGTATTAGGTTGTATAAGGGTAGAGCTCGACTACCCATTTTCTTTTTTTAGGTTGTACGATAGTACCTGACCACACCAGCCTTTTATTCTTTTGTTTAACTATAAAATTTGATGTTATATTTAGCTTGTGCATTAGAAATTACATTCCTTTTCATAATTTTTTTTGATTAATGATTCAATGTATGGCCTAAATGCGATTAGGCTCTTAGAAAAATTTTTTTTTTCTACCCAACTACAGCTCATAACTAAAATTTTTTACAAATCATAACCTCACATAAACCCTACGTATTAAATCAAAATAATTAAAATATTTAATAACCCCTTAGCTGAATGTTATATGTTTCACATCGTGCATGCATATTCTTTTTCTCTTGAAAATAGGGGATTTACATCCTTGCACAATAGGGGAATGCTTGACCTATGAGGGCATCCCTTGTGGTGGAAAACACACCTTCTTATTGATTTAGCCAATAATCTAATTTCATCATGCATATAGGCATATAAAATCCCAAATCCTTTGTCAAAATGAAATGTCAAAAATAAAATAAAATTTAAAAAGATTTGCATTTATAGATTAAGTCATTACTCATACCACTCATGCTCTAGTCTCTTAGGGAGTGAGTTTAAAGACTTTAGTCTCTTTCTAAATAAACAATAGCCTAACTAATATTACAATTCCATATGACCGGACTACATGGATTTAAAGCATAAGAAGTATTAGCTAGCTTCCACTCCAGGCCATTGTAAGTCTAACAGTCGGGTGGTTTACTCTCTCTTATTAAGGTAAACCTTATACCTATCTTTGCTTGAATTTTGGATGTGCTTTAGCTCTTACTAAAGCTCCCTAGATTTAGGATCTGAGGTTGCTATTTTCTTCGGGCTACTAGCATAAATCCTCACCTCTTAGGCATTATCACAACCTTGTGTTGTGTGATTATATGTCCTAGCTTTCAAATAAAATGTTAACTTTAATAAAATCAATCTCTTCAATTTCAAACATATTAATCCCAACCATAGGATAGATTAGAATGCTCAATAGGTTACCTAGTATCATGAGCATTTCCTACTTATTCTCTTTGGCTTCTAAAGTAAGTCTTCTCCTTGAACAATCTCATTTGATTTTCCAAACATAACCAATCCTTTGATAGTCTAGCCTTGAAATATTTGGATATCTTAATTTCTACTTTAATCGAGAGTATTATTAAGGAATTACAATTCCTTAAGATGTAATTAACTATGGAGGCTTTCCTCCATAGGGAACTTAATGAACTCAGCTTGAAATAAACCTTGCTTTACTTTTCCATGTAAAGTAAGGGAAAGATCTCTGGTACATTCGAAGACCCATCATGCCTTAGGATCCCGTATTAGGTGATTAGTTCTATTATAGGGTGATGATTTATATCTATCGATATAGTGCATCATTCCTTAATGCCATACCCGATCACTTCAATAAGTACCTGCTAAGATCTACGTGGTGTCCCACATCTCAAAAATAAACACAACAGATTATTTTTGGCGACTCCGCTGGAGATGATTCTTCTCTCCTTGTTTAGTAGACAATTATTATCTCCAAGTATCAATAATGGACTTATATTTTATATAAGCCAAAGACTATCTTTCTTTCCATTGTCACTTAGCTTATTTCATCCTTAAGCAAAGCTAGCCAATATCTTTTAGGTTTTAGGGCCTCACTCTGTGTAGGTCTTAAAATCTCTATTGGGTCCCCGAATAGGTAAAAATAAACTAACTAAATAAAGGAGATCACAAAATACAAAATTTTGAGCCTCTTTACCACTAGCTTGGTGAGGTACGGTTTATCCCACATTTAAAAAAACTCAAACTAAAATAAGTAAAGACTTTTGCAAAATATTTTCAAAAGCACTTTTCCCAAACAAAATCATTTTTAAATTCACTCTACATGAAGTTTGCAAAAACATAAATTTTTTCAAATATTTGTAAAATAAAAGACAATCAAACCTCATTTAACATACCTAATTTCGTTAAATGAGGAGGTCCTCTTTCAAAAATCAAAATCAAATTTACAATCATCAAAATCCCTTTCATAGATTTTAAAAAAGCTCATTTCTTAAAATAGAATCAATTAACCAACTCCATTTAACATACCCAAATTTGTTAAAGGGAGTTCCATTTTTAAAATCAAAATAAAAATCAAAATCAACTTATAATTGAATCTCACTTAACATACCCAAATTTGTTAAGTAAGAGTTCCCCTCTTTTCAAAAGCAATATCACACACAAAGTCAAGATATATATTTTGAATCTCATTTGGCATACCCAAATTTGCCAAATGAGAGTTCTATTTTCAAAAGCAACCACAAAAAAAAAAAAAAATTGAACTCCATTTAGTATTCCTAAAATTGCTAAGTGAAGTTCCCCTTTTTCAGAAACCAAAATAAATTGGATCCTGCTTAGCATACCCACATTTGCTAAGTAGAGTGCCTTCTTTCCAAATTATGAAAAATCAATGGATATTTGAATTCCATTTGACACACCCAAACTTGTCAAATGAGAATTCCCCTCTTTTTAAAAATAAAAAAAAAAATGGACTCTGCTTAACATACCCACATTTCCTAAGTAGAGTTCTCTTTTTCAAATCACAAATAAATTAAACACAATTGTATTTCATTTGACATACCCAAATTTGTCAAATGAGAATTTTCTTTTTATAAAATAAAATTATGAAAATCAAATTGAACTCCATTTAACATACCACATTTGTTAAATGAGAGTTCACCACTTTCAAAATGAAACAAATACCAAGTCACACTTACTTAACATACTATATTTGTTAGGTAAGAATCCCACTTTCGAATTAAAATCAAACACATTTTTGGACCTTACTCAACATACCACATTTGTTAAGTAAGAGCCCTATCTTCAAATCAAAGCAACAAACACACTTGAGCCCTGCTTAACATAACAAATTGTTTAAGTAAGGGTTTCAGTTTTCAAATCAAAACAAAATATTAAATATTTTGGATCTTACTTAACATACCACATTTGTTAGGTAAGAATCTTACTTTCAAAAATATTAAACACACTTGAGCCCTACTTAACATACCAAATTTCTTAAGTAAGGGTCTCATTTTTCAAAATCAAATCAAAATACATCAAACACATTAGGATTCACATAACATACCTAAATTTGCTAAGTAAAGATCCCATTGTCAATTCAAAATAAATCAAATACATGATAAATAATCATCGCAAATAATAAAGATATTTTCAAAAATATTTTAAAACATGCACTTGGATCTCTATTAGCATACCCAAATTTGCTAAGTGAAAGCTCCAAAATTAAAATCTCAAAATAAAGGATTAGAAAAATAAAATTAGCTCCAAAAATCTCTCCAAATAGAGGAACCTCATTCAACATACCCTAATTTATTGGATGAAGGTTCCAAATCAACAAACAAATTCTTATGGCAAAGTCTCCCTTCAAAATTCTAAATCTCTCCAACCCCACTAATCATACTTAAATTTATTGAGTGCGGGTTCAAATTCCAAATTCAAATCAGAAATCTATGATTGAAGGAAAATATGAAAGTCAAAGTCTGATTCAGTTATATTTTCACATGCAGAGTTATCAGAGGAGTCAGTTTAGTTTAGTCTCCAATCATTATACTTGTTATGGATCCTAGCAAGTTTGTTTTCTCTTTTCCCTTTGGTGTAGACTTGGCCTTGGATCAGGCCAATCTCACCACGACTGAGGCCACCCACCTTATTTACTTTAATCGTGGCTTCAAGGGTTTAGGATTACCTGTGGTGGGGCATCCCTCACAACTGTCAGTAGGGAGAAGGTGGCAGGATAGAAAGCACTCCTCGCTTTGATGTTGAGTTCGACCTCGAGTTTTCCTCTATGTTGAGGAAGGCTATGGAGGTCCTTGTGGTGCCAATTCGGTGACCAGTAGTTCTTTATAGGTCTGTGAGTCGCATTTTCCTCCCCCCCCTCAAAGGGGAAGGCTATCTTAGTATCCGAGATAGTCTCCCCTACCTTCGAGGTAATTTCCAGCTCCCACACTGCACCGGTCTCCCGCACCCAACACCCCAAAAAAAATACAATGATTAAGCGGCACCACGAGAGAGCAGCAAATGAGGTAGACGCCGTAGCACATATTGCTGAGGAGGGTTCCCCTCGAAAGGTCTTCCCTTTATTGGGTGGTAGTAGATTCCACCTCCTCTCCGGTTCAGATGGAGAGGAGGATGCTAGGTAGAGGAAGAAACCTTATGCTTTCCTTAGGACAATTCTTCGCTAGGTTGGTAGAGCCTACAGATGCTCAGAGTCCAGTGCATTATTCGATCAGGTCGTGATCCCAGGAGTGAGTTCCTGAGAGAGGGCCATCGAGGCTGTTGGCAAACAAGAGGGAGAGATGAAGGCACGCTAGTCGACCGCCTTATTGATTTCCTGACATGGGCAACCGACGCACAAATAGTATAGTACTCACTGACACCACAAGCCGTCGAAGGAGAGCTCCAGTGGAAGGGAAGTTGGTGTTACCCCCATCACACCGCTCCATTCCCTATCCACCGTCACCTGTCCAAGTCCCTCCTTCCACTGTTCCTACCAAGGTTCAGAGATATGCATCTTGGGAGAGGAAGTCCCCATTGGTGATCCAGCTATGACCTAAGGATCCCACTCCATCTTTGCCATTAGCTAAGGTTAGGTCGAGCTCCCCGATTCAACCTTCCATTTCAGCCATGGCGAAGAGGGAGTGACGACCCAAAAGCATCGTGGTCTTGCCACCACCACAGCCACAACAACCATAGTGGTCACCACCAGTAGCAGTAGTGACAATGACATAGGAGGTAGGATGGAAGTTGACCCTCTTAAGGAGAGTACGCCACCAGCGGGCTGTGTCCGATGCATCACCTCGGTTGAGCATAGTCTGACATCTACCAGTTAGTGTCTTTGTGTTAGTGAAGGTAGATGATCGTTCAATGGATCATATTCTTGCATAGTACTTTACCGAGAAAGGGAGCTTCTTGGAAGCGATCAATCCAACAAGTAGGACGTTAAGGTAAACTTTGATCTCGATGAGGATGATTTATTAGAGGACTCGACAGGAGTCCATATGGTTGTTACCAGGGGTTCCCTCCTTAGAGAGCAGCACAATTAGGAAGTTATTATGGTGAAGGAGGATGACACAACTCACTCGACCCAACACCTCCTTCAGCAGCTCAAACAGAAGGATGAGCACATCATGAGAATGGAGAAGATGGTCAAGGATCTATTAGCGACGGTCCTAACATTGCAGAACCAAGCCTCAGTTCTACAGTCTTTGCCTATGGAGGGTGATCGACTTGAACTTTTACAAACTTTAGATCATCCAAAGAGTACCTCTCCCATGGACCAAGATAGTGATAGTTTGCGTAAGAAGGTCATAGATAGTACCTTTGTACAAGAAAAAGACATAAAAAAATGGTGGACCAACATGTGAGGGAAGCATTGGCGCAAGCTCGAGGTGGCTCATCTGTTCCAATGAGTAGACCCTACCCAGAGGAATTTGATGCAGTCTAATATCTCAAGGGGTTCGTGCCACCTTTCTTCAAGATATTTGATGGCAGTGGGAATCCGTGACAACATATGACACATTTTAGACCCAGCTGTTGTAACATTGATGATAGTAGCCTAGAAGGCATTGCATTTGTTTGGTACACTGAACTACCAAATGGTTCAGTGCAGACTTTTACTAAGTTGGAGCACCTCTTCATCAAGGGGTTTGCTGGAGCCCAACAAAGGGTAACTGTAGGTGACCTCATTATGAAAAAACAAAATTCCAATGAGTCTCTTATTGATTATATTCTCAGGTGGCGTAACCTGAGTATGACATGTGAACCATAACTTTTCATACAATATGCCATAAAAATTCTTCTCAAGAATATTCACGGCCCGGTCGCTTTCATGCTGAATGGCTTTACAATTAAGACCTTTGAAAAGTTAATAAATAAGGTGGCTAGCTTACAAAAGGAAGTCAAATAGTTACCCTTTCAAGATCAGTCATTCAAATCCAAGCCGAAAAAAGCATATGAGAAGAAGCTAGGGGCAGCAGTGTCAGTTGATAAGGGGAAGCAACTGACCATAGTTCAATTTGAGAGACCTTGAGCTCAATAGCCTCCACTTCCACCACCTCTACCACTGCCTCGGCCATCATACCGACCACCATAGCAACCTCCACAACCATTATTGTGACCTCTTTAGCCTTATACCCACTAGCGGTACTCGTATCCACCACCATGTAGCTATTACCCGCCTACTCTTATTGATAAAATCAACAAGACATATTCATTTAAGAGGAAGGTAGTCAGGAAAATCTTTAAGAATCTCTTAAAGAAGCCTAATTTTTAGTTACCTGAGCCTAAGAGGCCGGAGGAAGTGGGCAAGAATGATGATCCTAACTTCTGCCCCTACCACCGCATGTTAGGCCATGTCTTAGAGGATTGCATCACCTTTAAGGATTGGCTTGAGTGTAGCTACAAGTCAGGTGCCATTATCATCCCTAAGGAATACTTATTAGAACAACCATCTAGTTCTGTTAGAGTAATTCTTGGAGATACATGTGATTCTCTTAAGACCAAAGAAGATTGGGATATCTCCTTATCCTGAACCGCTAAGAAAATTATTTCTAAGATCAAGAAACTTTCCTTACAGGTGAATGAGGCAGCTCAAACCTCTAACATCAAGGAAAGTTTGAAAGTTGCCAAAGAAAACTTGATGAAAGTGGTAGCTAGCAACATCAACAGTCCTCACTTGCCTGAGATAGCCAAGTAGTGCAACCACCGACTGAGTCAAGCATTCCATCCACTATTGCAGTTATCACTTAATCTAGTGCTTCTTCTACTAAGAGTGTTGTATCAGTGGATAAAGGCACCAAAACCATTACCCTGCTTACTTTTTCTTATTTTTATCATGTACCTCTACCTTAAAATAATCAATGAAGAAACCTGATTCCAGTTACATCTTCTCTACTTCTGGCGCTCTTGATTTTATTCTTCTAGAAAACTCTCTAAGTCTAGAAAATGATAATAGCTCTAATAATTCAAATCATTCTTCATCTAATTTAGAAATGGATTATCCATTCCTAAATCTTGTGGGTTCACCCCTTGAGATTGACTTGGAGTCATTCGACTCTGAGAGTCCCATTGGAGAAGCTGTAGGTGTACCCGACGAGCAGGTAGAACCTTCCACCATATCATCTCAAGAAGTTGCCAAAGTTAACCGTCGTAGTGTCAAGGTTCTACCTCCTAGGGTAGCACCTCAAGATAAGGGTAAGCAAGTCATTGGTTATGTCAATCAGACATCCCCTCCACCAGAGATTATGCCTATAGATACTTTGATGGATGGACAACTTAGAGTCGATTATAATGTCTTCGCTCACCTTAGGAAGATGCTAGCTAAGCTAAGCATATACAATGCCCTTGTCTTATCCAAAAAGATGAGGGAGTCATTGATCACAACTTTACTTGATCCTGAAATATGTTTGGCTCAGTTGACTGCTATAGGAGATAAGGCACATTACTCTAAGAAAGTAATAGGAGTCACATTCATAGATGAAGACCTTCTTTTAGGGACGATCGAGTATAATCGTCCCCACTACATCACAATCGACATGGGAAGATTCATATTATATAGAGTATTGGTTGATCAAGGTGCATCGGCAAATATTATGAGTCTAAGAACCTTTGCCTACTTGAAGATCGACATCTCTAAACTTTCAAGATAAAGGATGATGTTGAGAGGATTTAATGAATAAGGAGAGAGGGCCTTAGGTTCCATAGTGTTACCTTTGGTGATAGATGATCGAAAGGCTACAACCAAGTTTCATATTATAGACTCGGATACATCTTTTAATGCTTTTCTAGGAAGACCGTGGATACATGAAAATAATCTGGTTCCATCCTCTCTACACTAGTGCATCAAGTTCATGAGAGGTGGGATTTCATATTCTGTTTAAGGAGATCTCAAGCCATTCATAGTTCATGAGGTCAGAATATATGAGGATAAGACCTACTATCTTCCTCAAAATCAATAAGTCTATTCTTGTGAACTTGGCCAAAGTTTAAAAATAAAAGAAAAAGAATAAAAAGAATAAAAAATAATAAAAAGAAATAGAAAAAGAAAAAGAAAAGAAAAAGAAAGTAAAAAAGAAAATAAAAGGGAGTGAGAAATAGACTTGGAGGAAAAAGTAGAGCCTGACATTGGATTCCACCCATAGTTCGTTACTCAATTCAAACATATGGGTAGGATGACCCGACCTCCACCAAGCAGAGAAAGAGGTAGATCTAGAGGCTTTCTCAGGGACAGAAGACCTTTTTATTGGACACCCAATAGGAGATATGTCCCTGCTACCAAGAGTACACCTACTATCCATATAGAATTAGAATTTATCTCAGAGGATGAGTCTTATATGGTTAGCACGCCAGCTAGCACTTCCAGATAGCAGATCCCCATGCAGGTGATAGTTGAGCCGGATAGTGATGAAGGCTGAGCTCCAAAGCAATGTATGAGTGTATCCAAGTCTATATGTGAAAAAGTTAGGCATCAGTTGGGAATCTTAGCTATAACCCCACTTTCCTCATAAAAAATGAGGGTTTGGTAGTTAAAGAAGCCCCTAGATCTTCCACAGATGTGAAAGTGTAGAGGTTCTTTTTAGGAGCATCATCTTCAAGTCAGGAAGCTGATGTAAAACTTAAGGATGATTCACATAAAGATTTAATAGAATTACCTTTTGATTGGTACTCGCCTTGTGTTCTTAATTTAGCAAAGAAAGGATTGATTCCACATACTTGGTTTAAACACAGGTCATATTACTTCAAGAGGTTATGGGATAATAAATGCAAACATTCTCAATCAAGACCAGGACTAGGATTTGGTATAGTGGGTCCAGTCGATGATGACGATTATTACTTAGTCATTACTAAGCATTTGGAATCTGATAGGTTCTTTTCAAATCACATTAACTCATATGAGGAGATGTGCTAAGAAACTTCAGATGCTTTAAATAATTTTGAAGTCAAAGATGCACCACCAGAGTTTGAAGAGGAGATCAGCTAAACCATCGATGAGCTCAAAGAAATCAACATAGGAATTGAAGATAATTCACATCTGACACACATCAGTTCTTTGTTGAATGAAACTAAAATCAATGACTTAGTTAGGCTATTGACTGAGTTTAAGGACTTCTTTGCATGGAGTTATGTAGAAATGCCCAGTTTATCTCTTGACGTAGTAGTCCATAAACTAGCAGTAGAACTTAATGCTAACTCTATCAAGCAATCTCCCAGACGCATGCGATTTGACATTGAACAACAGGTCATTTCTGAAGTCAAGAAATTGATCGATACTGGCTTTATTAGGGAAGAAAAATACCCTACCTAGTCTGCTAGTGTCATCCCAGTTAAGAAGAAGAATGGCCAAATTTGCATATGCATCAATTTTAGGGACTTAAATAAGACATCTCCAAAAGATGTGTTTCCACTACCAATCCCGGAACTGATGGTGGATATTGCCTTATCTCATGCAATCTTCTCTTTCATGGATGGTTCATCTTGATATAACCAAATAAATATGGCCCCAGAGGATGAAAGGAACACTGCTTTTCGAACCCCGATCAAAATATTTTGCAATAAGGTCACGCCTTTCGGCCTTAAAAATGTCAGTGCTACATACCAACGGGCTATGCCTTGAATCTTCAATGAGCACATTCATCATCAAGCTAAATGTTATATCGATGATCTTTTTGTCAAGAGCAAAGAAAAGGAAGACCACCTATTTGATTGGAGAATAGTTTTCGATCGATTAAGATAATACAACCTCAAAATGAATCCCTTGAAGTGTGCATTCAGAGTAGCTTCAAGGAAATTCCTTGGGTTTGTTGTTTGACACCGAGAAAATGAGATTGATCTAGAGAAGATTAAAGCTATCTTAGAAATGCCACCCCCTAAAAATTTAACACAACTCAGATCATTCCAAGGGCAGTTGGCATATCTCAGACGCTTCATATCCAACCTATCAAAAAAGTGTCAGCCATTCTCAGCACTTATTAAAAAGGATACCAAGGTCAAGTGGGATGACAAGTGTGAGCATACTTTTGATGACATCAAGAAATACCTAATGACACCATCAGTTCTAGCAGCCCCTATCCAGGGAAAGCACTCATCCTCTACACTACTGCATTAGAAGAGTCTCTTGGCACTTTGTTGGCTCAAACCAAAGATGAATGGAAGGAGAATGCGCTCTACTATCTCAGCTGTAGTCTAATCCCTATTGAAGCCAATTATCCACCTATTGAGAAGCATTGCCCAGCTTTAATCTTTGCATCCCAAAAGCTATGACACTACATTATTTTTAATAAGGTGAACTTGATCTGTAGAATCAATCCATTACAGTACCTCAGGACATGGCCGATGTTATCCGGACGGTTAGCACGTTGGCCCATGATTCTCTTGCAGTTTGACATTACATTCGTACCCCTCCATATAGTGAAAGGATAAACACTAGCGAATTTTTTAGCAGCACACCCACTTCCTGCTGACTCTCTGCTTAGTGATGACCTCTCCGATGAACAAATCATGAACTTAAGGGATACTAGCATTCACCGCTGAGAGATGTACTTTGATGGAGCGGCTTCCTCTCAAAGAAGAGAAGAATCACAATTTACTCTTCTAGGGAAGGAATGGGTAGGAATAGTTCTCCTAACTCCAGACCGTGATGTGATGAGATTCTCATACCATCTATCCAATCCATGCACCAATAATGAAGCTGAATATGAGGCTCTGATTGTTAGTCTTGAGTTAGTCATTACACTATGCATCCAAGGTATCAACATCTTTAGGGATTCTTAGTTAGTCATTAATCAGATCACTGGGTCATACAAAGTCCTTAAGCTTAAGCTCCATCACTACTACAAGTACACCGTGTAGTTATTAGCTCAAATCCTAAAGGATATTATTTATAAGAATCCTCGAGGAGAGAATGTAGTAGCAAATGACTTAGCTAAACTCACCAAGGAATTAGTATGTCTGGAAGATGAGTTCATATCAATAAAAGTCCAAAATAGATAAGTCTTATCTCTTATTGATACTGAACTCATCGATATGTACTCTCTTGAAGGGGAGGTTTCCATTACCAAAAAAGATGAGGAGTTGGATTAGAGGCAACCATTCATTGATTACATAAACAAAGGAAAACTACCTTAAGAGAACTCTCGAGCCCATCAGATGAAAAAGAGAGCACTTTCATATGCTCTCACAGATGACACCTTGTACCGGAGGTCCTTCGATCATATGTGGTTACGTTGTTTAGACAAACACAAAGCCTGTAAGATCGTGATAGAAGTACACTCAGGTCTATGCGGAGCTTATCAATCCGATCTAAAGATGAAAGCCAAGATCAAAAGACTAAGATACTATTGGCCTACGATGATCACTGATTGTATGGACGTAGCTAGGAGATGTCATTAATATCAAGTACATGGTGTGGTCCTACACCAGCCACCCAACATTCTCCATCCAATATTGACCTCATGGCCATTTGACTATTGGGGTATTGACATTGTGGGTTCGATCGATCCTCCTTCTTCCAACAGTTATTGATTTATCCTTCCCGCTGTAGACTAATTTTCCAAATGGGTGGAGGCAATTCCACTTAGAGATGTCACAACTCAGCATGTGTTCTAGTTTTTTAGAAACCATAACGTATATAGGTTCGGGGTCCCTTGATGAATTATATCTGATAATGGTACTACATTCAAGAGCACCAACATCAATAATTTTTTCCAGAGAGACATCATAGATTGGAGATATTATGTCATCTACTATTCGAGGGAAAATGGCTTGGAAGAAGCCTTCAACAACACTCTCATCCAAATATTAAAGAAGACGCTCGACGATAATAAATGATAGTGGCATGAGCAGTTAGTTGAAGCCTTGTGGGCATACCACACCACAGATAGAACTCCAACTTAGTCTACTCTTTTTTTCTTAGTGTATGGGTATGAATTTGTTCTACCATTAGAAGTCCAACTCCCATCACTAAGGATAGTTGTGAGTAACATGATCACAATAGAGCAGAATACTATGCTAACTTACGGTTTGAAGATCTCGAAGGTTTAGAGGAGAAACGCCTACGGGCATGCCAGAACCTCAAGTTACACAAAGCCAAAATGATTCAAGCTTATAACAAGTTGGTCCACCCTAGAGCTTTTATAGTTTAGAGCTTGAAGATGGAGGCAAGTTTGAACCCACTTGGGAAGGCCTTTTGTCATAGAAAAGGCCTACTAAGGAGGATCATATCAGTTGATCAACCTTAGAGGAGAGCGCCCGATGTTTCCAATAAATAAGATTTACTTAAAGAAATATTATCCTTAAATTATGTTCCAAAAATAATCATCATCAATAAAATTTCTTTTCAAATCAAACCTTCTCTTCATTTGAAACATCTTTGTTTGTTTGTGAATCCGCTATGATTCGTATTTAGTTTAGGTGTAGAACACTTGATCGATAGCCTATACTTTAACAACACAACATAAATACAAACTACACATCATCACAACACATACACATATATTTTGTCTCGGGCTACTTTGATGTGAGATAACGCCCCCTATAGCCCTCACTCATTAGCAGCTTTAGGTCGGGCTGGCATGCTACACCGCTAGTGCGTCACCCTAGTGGTTCCTTGTTTAGGATAATGTAAGTCTGCTATGGTTTCCTTCCTGATTTGATAATTGCACACTGATGAGCGCATTATTGGTAGTGTAGGCCTTATTGTGCGGTCGGTAAGCTACCACCATATTGGCTTCATTTAAGAAGATGTAAGTTTGCTATGCCTTCTTCTTAAACTATTCATCATGAACTGACTTGGTCGAGTATATCCGACAAACACATGCACAAATACACATATTTTGTCTCGGGCTACTTTGATGTGGGACAATGACCCCTATGGCACTCACTCATTAGCTGCTATAGGTCAGACTGATGTGCTACCCCACTAGTGCATCACCCTAGTGGTCCCTTATTTAAGAGGATGTAAGTCTACTATGTTTCCTTTCTGACTTGACCATTGCACACCGACAAGTGCCTTATTAGTACGATAGGCCTTACTGCACAGTCGGTAAGCTACCTTCATGTTGGCTTCATTCAAGAGGCTATAAGTCTACTACGCTTTCTTCTTGGACTAGCCATCATGCACTGATTGGGTCGAGTATTTGAGGATTAGGTAAGTCCCCTGTCGGCTTCTTTCCTCATGACTTCAAGCAACCATTCTTTGTGACTTAGTAGTCGCTTAGGTCGTTGATCGTTTGTGCCATCACCACCGTTGATCTATGGAAGATGTAAGTTTTCTTAGATATAGCCATTGTACACCAACAAATAGCCCTAGGTTGGATAGCACCTGTCGAGTTGATGACAGACTATCCTGGCAATCAATTCCACTTTAGGGAGATATAAGTCTGCACACCTTCTTCCTAGATCGATTGTCGCACACCGACGAGCACCTTAGGTTGGTTGGTGTTCTCTATGCTGGTAGTGACCCACTCGGTGGATACACCACTCATGGTAGATCTAAGTTCACGCGCTTGAGTTGGCCTTCATACCTGTGAATTATTCTTCAACATCAGATGCCCCTAGTACCTCCCCTTTGGGCACTCTATTTGGATCAGCCTTTTTCCCCATCAACTACCAGTGTTACTTTTGGATTGGACAATCCCCCATTCCTATTATCCACCCTTTTGGTTGGAGATTTTATTTCACGGGTGCATAAATTCTCTCTTGGTCTAATAAATATGACATAGCTCCTAAGTGTGGTCCTCAGCACCAACCAATATAATATAATATATATATATATATATATATATATATATATATATATATATATATATATATATATATATATATATATATATATATATATTCACTTGTGGATTAGGAATTAACGCCCTCAGTAGCACCTTTCCCAAGAAGGTATCTTATCTTTAGGGTAGTGTCAGCAAAACTCCCTATAGGAATTGCCTGACTACTATTGAGTTGAGATAAGTCCCACGCAACACTCTCTTAGTAGTCACCCTTAGGTTGGGTTCAATCTGTTCTGCCACCAACATGATACATTGGCCATCCACGGCTTTGATTAAGACAAATTGAGTGTCCAACCAGTCACCCACCCGATTTGGAGTGCTCCCAGCACCATTGCACATTTAAAGACCCTTAGGTTGGATAGTCCTACCCTTCGGCTGATAGACTACCTCTTTGGACTGGTAAGTCTGAGATAGGCCAAGGCTGACATATCCCCTTCTCAGTGTGGTCTATCGCACACCGATGGGATCCATCAAATTATATTAAAATAAATGAAAATAAACCAAATCAAATTAAAATGAATCAATGAAATTAATGAAATTAATCTTGGCTACTTTTGAGTTGACATAAGTCCCCTAACGACATTCACTCAGTAGTCGTGCCTAGGTTGGGTTCAATTTATTGTGGATCCAACTGATCACCCCAGTGATTGACCCCTACTTTGGAAGAGGTAAGTATGTTATGCTTTCTTCCTAGTATAACCATTGCACACTGAAAGTCAACCCCTTAGGTCGGATAGTCCTACCTTGTGGTGGTAGACTATCCTTTGGATTTGTCAATTGAGATAGGTCAATGCGCAGAGTTCCTTTGGATTCCACACCGAGGGGATCCATAACTAACTAAATTAGAAACCAACCTCCCAAGTGGAGTCAAATTAAAACATATTGAACAAACTAAACTTCTCTCCAGCGAGGCTCAAATCAAATTAATCTCCTTAGTGGAGCCATAAGAAATCTCATTAAACACTTATCCCCAATGGATAGCTCGAACCTACTGCCCTAGTGGAAGGTTCACATTCCCAATCCCCAGCGGATTATAGATTCTTATCCCCAGTGGATACACACTCAAATAAATCATATTCACAATCAAACTCAAATCTATATCCCCAGCAGATAGCTTGAACCTGCTTTCCTAGTGGAAGGTTCACATTTCCAATCCTTAGCAGATTCCTTCTTTTATGCCCTTAGCATAGACCTCTCACATGTCATGTCTAATGCATGTGTGATCTCGTAGTGGATCTTCCTTCATGTCCTTGACATGAAATTCCAACCATATCTTCCGTACTCTCTTATGCCCGTTGAGTTGCATTGCACTAAGATTGTAATTCTATCTACCTTTCAGGTTTAGGTTTAGATCATTTTCATTAGCGTTTGTAATCTTTTGGACATTGCAATCATTTTCATTAGTTTCAATGCCCTATGTACGGTGTACCTTGTTAGTTACACCACACCTATTGGGCGTCCTTTTGTTGGCCACACTTTTGGAGTGGGTTCTCAATCTCCTTATCTTAGACATAGGAATCTATAAACACTAAGATTTTCTTAGTTATAAGACATATCTAGTAATTAGGTGAACAACTAACCTAAGCCTAGAGACATAGATGGGTTCAACCATAAGATTAGGCCATGCCTTAGGGATTAGGGGAACCACCTACCCTATTGCCTAAACCCAATCCATGTACACCTTCTTAAATTAAATACAAATCTAAATTTTAAACATAACCTCAAATCCAATCCAAATCAAAGTGAATTAAGCCAATCCAAAGTCCATGTCATGATTGTTGATCATCCTAGGTTAATCAATTATCATGAATTGGGTCAAACCAAGTCAACCCTCTAACCCATATGAACCCAAACTTGCCAAATTACAACCTAGACCAAATTGATTGTAACCAATGGCTCAAGTTCATTCTAAATCTACTATTAAACTTGACCAAAGCCTTAATTGAGCCTAATTGACTCACTGGACCCAAAACCCATTGAACCCAACTTGACCTTAGGGGTCAAATCAACCTAAAACCCAATCAAATCTAAATTGAACTTAACCAAATCCTACAATATATTCCAAATGATCAACCAAGCCATGATTCAAGCCAATATGACCAATTAGGTCAAATTGGTCAACTTGACCCATTTTGACCCAAATGAATTCAAATGAATCAAAATCAAATCTAAACTAAATTGAACCAAACCAATGACATCAATACACTCCAATTAATCATATGAACTTGATCCAACCCTTGGTTTAATATAATTTGACCAATTGGTCAACCTAACCCAATTTGACCTAATTTGGCCCAAATGAGTCAAATTGACACAAATTAAACCAAATGAACTCCAAATGATATTAAATTTGGTTCAACTCACTTTTGACTCATTTCAAATCTACCTAAATCAAATCCAATGCCAAATTTACACTTTGCCCTTGGGTCAAGGCATCCCATGAGAAAAGACACTTGCCCAAATAGTCATTTCTCTTCCTTAGAAATTTAACACTCATCCATGGGTCCACATAAGCACCAAGTACACAACCAACCTAACCCAAGAAGTGGTTGGGGCAGCCATGACTCATGGGGAGGTGAATTCACAACACCTCTCCCATTAGAACACTTGGCATGAATGACTTCCACCTCCCCTTATTAGGACACATATTAGTCCTTCATGGCAGTCATCTCCCATGCCTTGGCCACTCAAATCAAGCCACCTAAGGAGAATCCCAACCACACCAAGCCAAGGACACACACTAGGAGTGAAAATCACAAGGAATGAGGTGATTTTCGGCCATTTCAAAAGCATAGAAAATAGAGAGGCAAAAAACTCTTATTCCCACATCGTTTCACTCTCCTAGAGCTCCCAAACCAACCAGCAACCTTTCCCACTTCATTTTGGAGTGAAAGCCATCAAAATCAAGTGGATTCCAACGAGGAAGCAATGACATTTGGTGGACACATCATTCCAGAGTAAAGCAAAAGTTTGGATCCATTCCAAAGCCTCTTCGTGCATTCAAGAGCGTGCTGACTTCTTCACCACCACCAGAATCATACCCGGTGAGGTAATTTTTAAAAATCGTAGCCAGGCTTAGGAGCTTTTATTCGTGATAATTTTTGCACAATTTTAGGAATTTTCCTTAGTTAAACCTTGCAATTTTTCATTTTATATCATCCCCACATGAATCGGGAAGTTTTTTGGCAAAGATCATCATGAAATTGAGCCCGTTTGGACAAACTTTCATTGAAATTTTGCTCAAAATCATGAAATCCCGTCAGTTTCGCCAGCTAGAAAGCAGCAACCGTCCGATCCGATGCTTGGGGATCAAACGATTGAGATCTCATGCTGGATTGTGCATTTCCGACTTGGATCATGGTCGATATGGACCATCGATCCGTTCGATGGTCATTTATCGTCGTCGATCTAATGCATCCGCGATCGCTACGCTTTCACGGTGCATCATCGCGGCACATACATGCCGGTGATCGCGAATTGCACCTGCGCGCATCAACACTGCGCCGTTAAGTGAAATTCAACCTTTTTGATTTTAAAAATTAATTAAATCACCTGAAACTTTAAAAATTTATAAAAAATAAAATACTTAATTAAAAATTACAAATAATAATTCGTTGGATTTGTCTTTTTGAGAGAAATCTAACAAACATAAAATCCCCAAATTTCACTGAATATGTCGAGCATAATTTGAGTTTTAGTGAAAATCAAATTTTATTAATTAAATTAAAAATACACATCAGATTGATTTGAAATTTTCAGGGATTCAAATTAAAGCCAAAATGCACCAACCATAAAAATTTAAAGTCAAAAGGATTTTTAGATTGGAAGACAGAGCATTCTGAATTTCAAATAGTGAAAATAAATTAATGGACTATATAAAATTATGGAAAATTATTTAAATCAGCTGAAATTTTGGAAAATTATAACAAATCATAAAAACATCCAAAAAATATAAGTAAATACTCATTTTAAAGGAATTTCAGAGGAGAATTTATTAAAATTAATTCTAATTAATTTTTAATAGAAATTAAGGTTTAATTTGAGCTTAATTGAAAACTTAATTAGCTTAATTACTCCCTAATTACCCAAGTAATAATTCACAAACTTTTTGATATTGATTAATGGGATGACCTTTGCCTCCCATAATTTTCTTGAGATTTATTGCTTGGTTAATTAGGGAAATTGCTTCTTTTAAATTATTTTTGTAATTAATTAGATGATTAATTAACATTATAAATAGCAAGCAAATCATTAATTAAGCTTGATAATCATTGTGGAATAGTGAATGACCATGGGGAATGAGATTGGGACCTCTTTCCAATTCTTTTCCCTAAGTTCATTTCACTTGACTTGAAACTAATTAATTTGAGACTAATTAATGGTTTAATTCATTAATTAAATGGATTAATTAATTAAATTAAAATCATAATCATTATAGATCTCATCTAATTAAGTTTCTTAGGTAGACTCTTAGGTGTTCAATAACCTAAGAGAATCCTAAGGAAATTATAATTAGCCGATATGTGTGGGAGAATTATAATAGTACTTAATTAAGTCCCTTAGCTTAATTAACAATTAATTGTGAGCCAATTGCATTAGGACCCTTTCATTTCTTAGGATCATTATTGATTTAATTTCTAATGAATATGCATATCATGTTGGCTCACCATTACTTGGGTAAATATGTTAAGGTGATATAGGAAAATGATAATTAATGGACTTAACTCATATTACAACCTAATTAATCTATAAAATCAGCTTAATTTCTTTTCGTTGAACCAAATTGATTAACTAATATTGAAATGGGTTAGGAGCAACAAATGATTAAATCTCCTCTTTTTTATAAAATCAAATCAAACATCCAAAAATAACTTAATAAGAAGCTTTGGTTTACTTTAAATGTTTGTATTTGATATGATTGTCCTTAGGATTTAGTTTGATTGAATGAAACATGTATTTTATGTCTTATTATTCCTTTCCAATCATATTAAATGATGTGTGTCATGTGGTTCCATGCATTCATGTTTTTAAAATGTTTAAATTTAAATGTCTTTATGTCAAACTTGCATGTGTTGATTTAATTTAATACATGTGTGGCTATTATTACTATTAAATCCAACTGTATTTTCAAAAAGCTAATAAATTAGTAATAACATATGAAGTGATAACAGTTATGATTACATATAGGTTTTCATGTTCTTA
The DNA here is from genome assembly GCA_021442155.1 of Cymbidium sinense. NCBI lineage: Eukaryota > Viridiplantae > Streptophyta > Magnoliopsida > Asparagales > Orchidaceae > Cymbidium > Cymbidium sinense. Next base: position 55,744,778 of record CM038229.1, read on the forward strand.
TAGCTTAAGTATGTGAAATAGAGCTTTCTTTTCTTTAATCTATATGTAGTTTCACATGTATTTGAATGTTAATAAGTATATAGTCTGGACATCTCAGGAATATGAGATTTTAGTTAGCCCCAAGGAGGTCATTTGATTACCTCACTTTCCTGGTTTAACAATGACATGTACTTATTTGATTTCATTTACATGTGTTCCTACATTAGAATTATGATGAAATTTTGTTTCACATACATAAATGTTCTAATCAAATAAAAATATAATTTTTACATGACTTTCTTTCTCTTACTTACATATACATTTATGTGTAGTGATATAACAAAGTATATAGTTTGGACATCCCGGGAATATGAGGCTTTAACTTGCCCCAAGGAGGTCATTTGCTTACCTCACTTCCCTAGTTTAACAAAGGAATGTATTCGCTTATTTCTCTTTACATGTATATGTTTGTGTGGCTAAAGGATGAAAATCCATTTTTTTTGCTAAGAATACATGCATTCATAATAGAATAAATGATTGAATTAATTAGCCATATGATTTGGGGAGCTTTTTCTATATATTATTACATACAAATTTACATGTTTTTAAATGGAAATGTGCATATAGTTTGGACATCCTGGGAATATGAGGCTTTAGATAGCCCCAAGGAGGTCATTTGATTCCTTCACTTCCCTAGCTTAATAATGACACGTACCTATCTAATTTCATTCTTATGTCTTTTTGTATAATAATTTGGATAAAGCTTTAAATTAACATGGCTAAATAAGAAATATAAACTTCAAATATGCACATCTACATTCATCATTTGAGTGTGCTAAAATATGTTGTATGTATAGTCATACTTAGAGTTAAGTCATATGCATGCTACATGTGAGGGAAATAAATAAATTGATGTATTTCTTGTGTTAGTAGTTCACTCAAATTAATCTTAAGAAGCCTTTCATGTTGAATGCAATCATTTAAGGTGAACTTAAACTAAGGATTAATTTAAAATGTGTAATAAGTCATTCACTAAAGAGAACTAAATTAAATTAACATACTTTAGAAAGTGGCTTAAGGCAGGGATGAAAGAGGGAAATCCTCTTTCTTTTCTTTATAACAGTTAGTTGCAAAGTGTAGGTCATTTGAAACTAAAGAAAACACAAATTAAAACGTGCCAATCAATAAAAGCACTTGAAGTGAAACCACCCTTTAAATTGAATCTTTCTACACTTAGAAAATATTAACTCCCCTAGCTAGACATACACAAAATATTTAATACACACATATTAGATTGCTGTCACTTCTAGCCTTATGTTAGATCTGCATGGTTTTATGTATGTTTTGATATGATGTATTTTTTGATGTTAGAGCAGATGTTGTGTAGAGTTTGGATGGTAGGCCATGATTAGCCTAATCATATTTTTTACAAGAGATTGTGTTAAGGGGCCGCTCAAAAATAAATATTAATGCTCTCTTTGTTGGTTGCTTAAGCTTCTAAGCATAATCCAAGTTAGGACAGGTGGGCTTGGTTACCCATGTGTAGGGTGCTAAGTCAAAATTATAAATATAACTGCTTGGGTTGTATGTGTATCTAGCTAACACTTATTTTGTTGGTATAGTTAGAGTTACTTTTTCTATTATTAATATAATTTTGCATTAGAAATTAGGATTAGTGTTATGAGGCGATAATGATAAGCATTGGCTATAATATTTTGTCCTAAGAGGCGATGTGATGCCTTTAAAGTGGAGCAAACCAAATCAAAGAAGGAGGAAGACACATAAAGACATGAAGGCATGAAGACCCCCACCCCCCTTAGCATTTATATTTGTAAATTGTAAGTTATTCTTTTATGTATTGGGTTGTATAAGGCTAGAGCTCATCTACCCATTTTCTCCTTCGTTATGACCCACACCCTTTTTTTCTGCTAGCTATAAAATGTTTGATGTTATGTTGAGCTTATGCATTAGAAATTACATGCTTTTTCATAGTTTCTTTATGATTGATGATTGAATGTGTGGCCTAGATGTGATTAGGCTCTTAGGAAAAAAAACATTTTCTACCCAACTATAACTCATAACTAAAATTTTCTACAACTCATAACCTCACATAAAGCCTAGGTATTAAATCAAGATAATTAAACAATTTAGTAACCTCTTAGCTAAATATTGTATGTTTCACATCATGCATGCATATTCTTTCTCTCTTGAAAATAGAGGATTTTCATCCTTGCATGATAGGGGAATGCTTGACCTATGAGGGCATTCTTGTGGTGAAAAACACACCTTCTTGCTAATTTAACCAATAAACTAATTTCATCATACATATAGGCATATAAAATCCTAAATCCTTTGTCAAAAATGAAGTGTTAAAAATAAAATAAAATTTGAAAAGATTTGCTTTTGTAGATTAAGTTATTACTCATACCACTCAAGCTCTGTTCTCTTAGTAGTCTCTTTCTAAATAAACAATAGCCTAAATAATATTGCAATTTCTTATTACTATACTACATGGTTTTAAAGTGTAGGAGGTGTTAGCTGGCTGCCACACTAGGCGGTTGTAAGTCCAGCAGTCGGGTGGTTTACTCTCTCTTATGGAGATAAACCTTATACCCATCTTCTCTTAGATTTAGTACATACTTTAGCTCTTACTAATGCTCTATAGTTTTAGGATCCAAGGTAGCTATTTTCTTTAGGATTCTAGCATAAATCCTCACCTCTTAGGAATTTTTTCAACATTGTATTTTGGGATTATAAGTCCTAGCTTTCTAATAAAATGTCAACTTTAATAAAATCAACTCCTCAATTTCAAAGATATAAAGCCCAACCATAGGATAAATTGGAATGCTCACTAGGCTTCCAAATATCATGAGCATTTTCTACTTATTCCCTTTGGCTTCTAAAATAAATCTTCTCCTTGAACAATCTCATTTGATTTTCCAAGCATAACCAATCCTTTGATAGTCTAGCCTTGAAATCTTTGGAGACCTTAATTTCTACTTTAATCAAGAGTATTCTTAAATAATTCTCATTCCTTATAATGTAATTAACTATAGAGGCTTGCCTACATAGAGAACTTAACAAACCATCTTAAAATAAACCATAGTTTACTTTTTCATGTAAAGTAAGGGAATGATCTCTAGTACATTCGAAGACCCATCATGCCTTAGGAGTCCTTATTAGGTGATTAGGTCCATTATAAGGTGATGATTTCTATCTTTTGAGATAGTACATCATTCCTTAATGTTGTACCCGATCACTTCAATAAGTACCCCTAAGATCTGTGTGGTGTCCCACATCTCAAAAATTAACACAACAGTTGCATACTATAATATTAGATGATATTATCATCTAGTGGATTCAAACACAAGAAATGCTCCATTAGCATAATTTCTTCTAATCAGCACCTCCTCTCATTATCTTATTGGACATAAACTCTTTTGTCATCCCTAATATAATCCCTAAACATCAAAACTCTCTACATTGAGTAAATATTATAATTATGAACTAGTAAAAATACATTAAATTAAAACTTCTAAAAACTCAAAACCTATTTCCTAGGCCAAGAGCTCTTGGTGCATAATGTCACTATAGTTGTAGAAGCAAATAAAATAACCGAAACAAACACCATAGGGTATAAATAATAGGCTATTTTTTTTAAATAGGCCTAATTAAGAATTAATTTAGTTAATTAGGTATAAAAAAATTTAATTTTAGGTTTATTTGCTTGTTGAACGGCTGCTCCTATATTTTGATCTTAAACCTGTTTTGATGCTATGACCCGACCTGCAACAGGGAGAAGCTTCATAATTACCAGAGCCTCCCTTTGTTTTTTGACTATTGATTTAGGTATTTTAAAACCTAAATGTATTTTTTTGTTAAATCTTGTTATATAGAGTTTTATTTTGTATGATATACTTACTTATTTTTAGTTTTAAGATAGATTGTTATTTTGATAACTTTATTTTATTAGATGTGTGTATTTTAGAAATGCATGTTAGATTTAGGGTTTAGGTTGAAACATTATTATTTGGAGGTTATAATTATTGTTATTGGACATGTAACTTTAGTTTAGTAGAAATATTGATATGGGGTTTGCAAGATCAATTTATTTAGTTTAGGGCATGTTCTGTCTAAGAATCACCATTGCTGCCGGAGACAACCGCCTCCCTTTGCTTTTTAGCCGTCAATTTAGGTATTTTGAAACCTAAATATATTTTTCTGTTAAATCATGTTATATAAGTTTTTATTTTGTATGATATGCTTATTTTTTTAGTTTTAAGGTAGATTATTATTTCAATGCCTTTATTTCATTAGATCTGCGTATTTTGGGAATGCATATTAGATTTAGGATTTAGGTTGAAACATTATTATTTAGAGGTTATAATTATTCTTATTAGACATGTAACTTAAGCTTAGTAGAAATATTGATTTTGGGTTTGCAAGATTAATTTATTGAGTTTAGGGTATGTTTTGTCTAAGAATATTTATATTCAATTTTCATGCACCATTTAGGGTATGTTCTGTTTAAGGATTTGCATGTAATAAGTGTTGATTTAAATATATAGTAACTCTAACACTTCACATACTCAACTTTTTCGAGTCAAATGGACAAAGTGTACATTCCCTTTAACTAAATTTTTTCTTTAACCAGGTGAGATAAATGATTCTCTGTATCGTGCTGGTGTGAGTTAAAAATAATTTTAGATATAGTCTACATATTTTTAGATTATGGCGGTGAACTCATTGTAATTGAAGATTTTATTCCAACTTATACTAGTGGGAAAAATCGTCCTATACAAATTCCACGGAAGATTAATTTCATAGACTTACAAAAGCAAATTATGAGGCCATTGAAATTTGATCCAGCAAAGTTCTCCACAAGTCTTACAAGCTGATTTCCTAGTAGTGTTGGATTTATTGCATCACACATTACTGATGATGAAGTCTATGAGTCTATAATCAATTTAGCATGCATGCAAACTATAATTATTTATGTTGAAGTTGAGGAAATAACATATGTAGGAAGAGAAGTAGATAATACTAAGGAGTGTTAGAGAGCTCCAGTTAGTTCTGAGTACATTACACCAGCTTTGAAACTAACTACTCAAGCCGAAGCATATGACTTTGCACCAATAGAATATGCTTATTTTACTGGGACAAGTTCTAATTTTATGGTTAACCCTCAAGGTTATTACATCAATTCATTTTCTTCTAAGGATGAGGGATATGAAACTATACCTAGTGCAACAAGCAGTGATATTGATGATGATGTTCATAGTAATGCCGACAAGCCTACTTTAAGGGCTATTGAGCTATGTTTTAGAGTCGGAGACCTGAGTAGAGACTACTCAATCAAAATAAGTCATGCTAAAGAACACTTATTATCTAACAATGAGTACATGTGTAGTGCTCAAACAGCTAGGGAATGCGATAAGGAGCTCACATTTGATGGGTTGTCAGATGAATCAAGTTTCGAACAAAAAAATTGTATTCTAGATGAATTGTTAGAAGGTATGTGCTTTCATGATAAGAAGTAGCTTTAGTTCACTTTTCAAGGATGGTCTATCCTAAATAATGTTGAGTTTGTGATTTATACTTTAAATAAGATAAAGTTCACTATAATGTGCATGTATCATGCTCACCCAACTACACCTTACATGTGGTGATTACAAGCAAGCTCATGTAAGAGATTGGGTGGAGCATGGAGGATTGACAGTGTTGGTTCACCTCATACCTGTAGCCATTCAGTGTTGAATGCTAGAGACAAATAATGTACATCATAGTTTATCAGTTATTTTAATCAACTTGCAGTTACATGTCAACTAGATTTAAAGCCTAAAGAAATTATGGGTCATATGGATTCCGAATTTAATATAAGAGTGTCTTATATGAAGGCTTGGGATGCGCATCTTAATGCAGTCAAGGTTATTTTTAGTAGTTTGGAGGAATCATATCGATCATTAGAGAAGTTTATGGGCTCTGTATGTTCAGGTATGCTAGGATCAGTATATCAAGTACAATTGACTGAATCAAATAGATTTCAATGACTTTTCTGGTCATTTGAGCCTTCAATTATAAGTTGGAAGTATTGTCATCCATTTTATATATTGATGGGACATTTCTCCTAGGTAAGTATAGGGAGACTCTTCTTATCGCAATTGAGATTGATGCCAATAACGATTTATTTCCACTAGCCTTTGTAGTGGTTGAATCTAAATGTATTAACTCATGGGTTTGGTTTCTGTGCACACTCCATGACTTAATCCCTTTGGTATCTACAAGAGGTGATTTATGCATTATATCTGATAGGCAGATAGGTCTAGTTCTTGGTTGTAGAGAAATATTTCCTTTGGCTGTGCATTGCTTCTGCCTCTAACATTTGAGGGAGAATTTCAAAAAAGCTGTTCGGCAACTGGGTTTAGGAGACGTTGAGTTCATATGCAAAAAATGTATGTTGTAGGTAATATTGATGATATTCATATTTTAAAATAGTATATGATTGATATTAAGAACATAAAATAAGAAGCTTACAATTGACTAGTTTCAAGGGATGTAGAACAATGATCATTAACTCATGATGGTGGATATAGATATGGCACGATGACCATAAATGCATCTGAATGCTTCAACAGTGTCTTGAAGTGGGTATGTGATTTGCCTATTTAGGCACTAATTACTACAATATATTATAACATTGCCTGCCTTTTCATGAAATGGCTTGAGACAATAATAAATCTTGCCAACCATCATGACCCCATATTTTTTCCACGTGTCAAGAATACTATACAGAGTAATGAATGTGAAATAAAGAGATTTCTAGAGCCAATAAGGATAAACACTAATGAGTATCAAGTTTTTTATATGTCCAGTAGAACATTTAAGATTAAGTTGCTACAAACTCATGACTGCAAGTATTAATATAGATAGCCTTAAGCCTATCACATTCCCCGCCCTTATGTAATTTCTGTGTTGGGACAAGGACATCTGAGTCACATTCAATATATCTCTGCATACTACACCATAGACTTTTACCGTAACATCTATCAACAAGAATTCTATGTCATCCCTGATCATAATGAGTGACCTGAACACATAATCAATAACATTGTGTCAGAGAATCTTCCATAAAATACTAAAAGAAAGGCTACCCGATCTAGGACAAGAAGAATAAAAAATACAAGGGATGAGAGTAATACAAGGAGTAACATGATTTGTAGTATATACAAAAATGTTGGGCACAACAGAGCAACATGTCCTCATAATTGGCATCACAAAATTTAATCTAGATCAGGGTCATTTTATTTAGAGAACTTGTATTATCCTAGATTAGAGCCAGGTAATTATTTTAGATTTATTAGTGCTCTACGAACAGTTGGATTAAATTGTGTGTCACAGATGCAGTACATTCACCTAGATCACCACTTACTCATAACATTTGTTGAATGTTGGTGCCCATTGGAGAGATGACGATTACGCTGTAGGATGTTGTTATGATTTTGGGTGTTTAGATAGTGTGCTATTTATTTTGATGATGTGTGTGTAGGGGGATACCACATAGATCTGAGAATGTACTTATTGATGTGATCGACCATAACATCAAGGAATAGTGCACTATCTCAAAAGATAGAAATCACTATCCTACGATGGACCTATACACCTAATAAAGGATGGATAATTCTAATGTACCAGATTTTTCTCCCACTTTACATGGATGAATAAAGTAGGTTTATTTAAATCAAATTCTAAAGTTTCATGAGAGCAAGCCCCATAGTTAATTACATCCCAAGGAAGGTGAGTTCTAAGAATACTCTATTAAAGTTATCTCCAAAGAATTAAAAGATAGGCCTATCAATAATTTGGTTATATTTGGAAGATCAAATGGGATAGATAGAGGAGACTTTATTATCGGGGAGGAGATGGGTGGGGATGCTCATGATACTAGAAACTAGTAGCATTCCAAACCATCTATTTTTTTATATGTTTGAAATCAAGAGAATTATATATTTGAGTTGAAATTTTATTAGAAATCTAGGACTTATAATTCCACAAGATTGTGAAATACCTAGAGGCAGGATTTATGCTAAGCCCCATAGAAAACAAAACCTCATCCTAAATCTAGGGAGCTTTAGAGAGGGCCAAAGCTGACTAAAAGGCAAAAGTGGGTATATTGTCTACCTCCATAAGAGAGAGTAAACCACTGATGCTAACTAATAATGACTGAGGTAACTAACTCCTACATTTTAAAACCATGTAGTCAAGTCATATATTTTGCAAGATATTAGGTTATTATTTAAAAGAAATTAAAGTCCTTAAACCCACTCTAAGAGACTACATCATGGTATGAATAATGACTTAGTCTAATGCAAATCTAATCAAATTTTATTTGATTTTTACTCTTTATTTTAACACTGCTATAGGATTTTATATGCCTAAATGTATGATGAAGTTGATTATGAAAAAGAGAAAGAGGTGTTTTTCCATCATAAGCTCTCAATGGTTAAGATTTTTTACTATCTAAAGATGGAAATCCTCTCTAGTAAAGAGTGAAATAAAATGATATGCATGATATTAAGCATTCAACTTCCAGCTAAGGGGTTGCTAAATATTTTATTATCTTGATTTAAATCACTAAGATTTATGTGAGGTTATGAGTTATTTTAGAAGTTTAATTATGAGTTATAGTTGGGTAGAAAATTTATTTTTATCCTAAGAGCCTAATCGCATCCAGGCCACACATTAAATCATCAATCATAAATAAACTATAAAGATATATGCTTTTTCTAATGCACAAGCTAAACAAAATATTAAACAAATTTATAAAGCTAACACAATAGAATAAGAGGCCAGTGCGGTTGGATACCACCATATAACCCAAAAAAGAAATGGGTAGCGAAGCTCTACCCTTATACAACCCGGTATATGAAACAATAATTACAAGTTACAAAATGATAAGTGTTATAGGGAATCCTTAAGTCTTCATGGTCTCTCCATTTCTTCGTTTAATTTTCTCCATTTGGTTTGGTAGGCTTCTAGGCATCACATGACACCCCAAGATTAAACCTTCTAGCCAATGTTCATCCTTAAGCTCCATAACACTTGACCAAATTCCTAATGCACAATTACATTAAAAGAAATGGAAAAGAAAATCTAACTACACCTGCTAAACAAGTGTTAGCTAAACACACCATACAACCCAAGCAATTATATGAATAATTTGGACTTAGCACCGTGCACATGGGTAACCAAGTCCACCTATCCTAATGTAGATTATGCTTAGGGGTTAAGCAACCTACACAGTAAAATATTTATATTTTTATTACATCGGCCCCAAAAGCATAATATCCTACAAAAGCAAGATTACGCTAACCATGACCCAACATCCAGTCTATGCACATATGCCCTAACATTCACTCTACAATATTACATAACAAAACAAAATATAAATCAAACCATACACAGCCCTAACACAAAGCTAGAAGTGGTAATCTAATCTAACATGTGTGTTAAGGCTTATGTGGTATGTCCTAACTAGGCTTTAGAGTTAAGATTTTCTATGTATGAAAGATATTTAATTATCAAGGGTGGTTTCACTTTAAATGGTTTAATTAATTTGCAAATTTTAGTTAATGTTCTCTTTTATTTCATTTGACCTACACAAAATAACTAAGTGTTATGATGAGAAAGAAAGAGAGGATCACTCTCCTTTATCCCTACCTTAAGTCACATCTAAAACAAATTAATTAATCAATTCCCTTTAGTGAATGACTTATTACATGTTTTAATTAATCCTAAGTTTAGGTTCACTTTAAATAAACTCATTCAATAAGAAAGACATCATAAGGTTAGTTGGAATGAATTATTATCACATAACACATATTTGTTCATTTATTTACATCATGTATATCATGCATATGATTAAATCTTAAGCATAACTGTACATGCAATTTGTATCTTAGCACACTTAAATGATGAAAGTGAATAAATGTATTTGGAATTCATATTTCAATTGGTTGAATGATTTTATCATATTAATTTAAAGCTCTATCTAAATTCTTATGCAAAAGCATAAGGAAAGAACCTTAAATCACATGGCTAATTAACTCAACCAAATAACAAAGTATGAATGCACATCTTTTTAATAGAAAAAAGGGTTTTCAATCATTAGCTAAGTACAAATCCACATGTATAAAAGTTTTAAGTAAGTACACCTCCATTGTTCTACACCAAGGGAATGAGGTAGGAACTTCATTGGGGCTACTTAAAGTCGTGCATCCATGGAATGTCCAGACTAATATACCTGCTATGCTTAGATACATATAGATGTATAAACAACTACAAGATTAGAAAGCCATGTAAAAATTATATTTTGATTTGATTGATTTATTTTGTTATTGACCTCATTTTTAAAGAGCTCAAGCCCCATCTTAGACATAGGACTCTCTTAGACCTTAAGAGTTCCTTCTTAAGACACATCTAGTGATTAGGTCAAACCTAACCTTAAAGACTTAGATTAGTTTGCCATAGGAATAAGTCATGCCTTAGGGGTGTTAGGAAAATTTCCTACCCTTAGCTTAGACCATTCCTCACTTTCCTTCTTTCAAGTCAAATTCCAAATCAATTCTATTTGATTTTCTCTAAACTCAAATCAATTCTATGATTCAAATCCATGATTGAAATCTATGATTGAAACCCATGACCAAAATCCATCAAAATTTCTTAAGTCTAAATTTTGCCTAAGTCCTTAATCTTCCCTTAAGGACTTAACCAAAATCATGATTCAAACCTATTCAAACCCTTGAGATTTTTTCATAATCCATTTATATTTTCAGTTATATTCACATATATAAATAAAATATAAATTCAAATCAATCCAACTAAACTCAAAATTCCAACTCAATTCGTGAAATTCCTAAGTCCAAAATTTCCTAATTCATTAATTCTCCATTAATGGATTTAGCCTAAACCTTGATCAAATCAATTCAAATCCTTGGAATTTTTCTCGATACTCATTTATATTCACATATACAAACGAAATATAAATATAAATAAATGAAATCAAGTTCTCAAATTAAATTTCCAATCTAAAAATTTCTTAAGTCCCTTAAGTTTTCAATATAGGACTTATCCTAAACCTTGATCAAACCATATAAAACTCATGGGATTTTCTCAAAATCCATTTATATTCTCAGTTATATTCACATATATAAATAAATATAAATCAGTCAAATCAAATGCAAAAATTAAATTGCCAATTTAAAATCTCCTTAAGTCGTTAATTTTCCATTAATGAACTTAGCCTAACCCATCATCAAACCATATCAAATTCATGGGATTTCCTTAAAACTCATTTATATTCTCATTTATATTCACATATATAAATAAAAAATAAATATGAATCAATCAAACCAAATTCAGAAATTCAAATCCCTACTCCAAATTTTCCTAAGTCCCTTAAATCCTTCTTAATGGACTTAACCCAAATCATGATTAAACCACTTCAAATCCTTGAAATTTTCTCATGATCAATTTATATTCTAATTTATATTCACATATAAAAATGAAATATAAATTCAAATAATCAAAACCAATTCGAAAAATCAAACTCAAATCAACTCAAAATCCAATCTAAGCCTTTCAAGTCAAAATCTTGAACTTAGCCAAATCAATTTCAAAAAAAACCCAAACTCTTGATTTTCTTTCATGATTCAATCAACCCTACAATCATGAGCTCATATATAAATCTACAATTCAATCAAACAATCAAAACCTAAGTCAAAAATCAAAGCCAAAACCCTTTCATATTCTTCCTTTGAATATGAAATTGTCAAATGGATCAAAACTTATTTGACTTCAAACCACTTGTAAATGGATTTATATTTCAATCATAAGTCCATATACAAGATCAATCAAATTCAAATCAAGCTTTGACCAAGCTATTTGACACACTTAGGCTCACTTGACCCAAAGTGACCTAAAGTACCTCATGAGCCAAATTTTGATCCTAACCAAATTGGATTAAACTAAACTCAAATCACTCTCATCATGATCAACAATGATCATGGATGATCAATCAATCAAATTGGTCAAACTAAGTTGACCAAGTCAACACTTAGCCCAAAATGAAACCTAACATAGCCAAATTCAACCATAGGCCAAATTGATTGAAACCATTGATCTAAGTTCACTCATGGCTTATGTTTGAACTTGACTGACCAACATTTGAGCCTAACTAACCCAATTGGACAAGTTGACCCATTTTGACCTAAATGGTCAAAATGTGTCAAAACTTGATCTAAGCCAAATTGATTGAAACCAATGGGTCAAGTCCATTCCAAATCACTTGTGGAAGTTGAAAAGTATCAATTGGCCAACTAGACCTAACATAAAATTGACCTTAGACCCAACATGACCTAAAGGGGTCATGTTGAGCCAAATTGAACTTAACCAAAATTGATTGGAAACAAAGATACCAATCCACTCCATTTGATTAACCTAACCTAAACCTACCCTTGACCTACCTCAAATAGGTCAAATGGGTCAAATTGGTCAACTTGGCCCATTTGACCTAAATGAAGTCATATGAGTCAAATCCAAAACTATACCAAATTGAATCAAACCAAAGGCATCAAAACATTTCAAATGGTCATATGAACTTGACCCAACCCTTAGTTTGAACCAATTTAACATATTGGTCAACTTGACCCAAGTTTACCCATTTTGACCTAAATTGGTCAACATGAGCCAAACCCTATCAAATGAATTCCAAATCTCATAAAACTTAGCCAAACCTAGTTTCTCCACATATCCAACATTTCTAAAGTGGAAAAAAATAGCAAAATGACCATTCTATCCCTAGGCCATAGAACAAAGTTTGGCTTAATCCATGGGTAATTTGGTCGTACCATCTTCACATTCACTTGAGGCTTTCCTAAAAGCTCAAGGGAACCTAAGGAAGAGTGGTGCACCCAACCCAATGGGTTTGGGTCAGCCCATTTGGTCCCTAGACCAAACCCGACCAATGGGTCAAAATTGAAAATTCAAACTCCCTCTCAAACTCAAATTAAGGCACATGGGAGGTTGACAATCCACTCCTTGGCTCAAACTGATAATGTGCACACTTTTAACTGATCAAACAACTCACAACCCAAGCTCAATTGGATCAAAATGGCAAGTGCATTATCGGCCGTCCGATCCTTCAAGGGGGAGATATACTCCCCCTAAACAAACTTGAATTGATGATTCCTGAATTCGATTGAGTATTAATGAGACTTAGGAGCCATCAGAGAGTGATAGAAAGCCTCCTAGAGCTCTTGACAATTCCCCATTTCTCGATTTTTAAATAGTGAAAATTGGGGAGCTCAATCTATTCTCCAACTTCTTATACACTACAATCCACTATAATTCCTTTTGCAACCACTCTTAGGTGACCAAGTTAAGCTCACCTAAGTTCTTTCCCAAGTTCTAAAGGCAAGGAGGGACCTAATTGAATCAAAGCCCCAAACTACCAAAGAAGGAGTTGGTCCATACATCAATCCACTCAACCTCAAGTGCTCATACTCTCAACAAGGCTTTGTCTCAACTAGATGAAGCTTCTCTAAGGGAATTTAGCGCCGGTGATCACCTCTGGCGAGGTATGGGATTTTTCAACCATTAAACTCAATGTGGTGTGGAGCTTTGTGTAAGAAATTTTCACCCTATGAATTTTTGATCGCTGGATTTGTCGCTTTTAGCTTTAGATGGTGGGTTGAGTTTAAATCCATGCTAGATCGAAGTTGATCTTCCCTGATCATGGACGTCTGATCAAGGGAGAACTTGGGAGATCTTAGCCATCCATTTGCACATTTTAGATGGACGCCTGAGATAATCCGACACATTTAGAAATTTCTTTACTCATTTTAAAACCATGGGGAGATCCCTGGTCATCCGATCTTTGATTGGACGGCAGGGATCAAAGCGTGTGCGCCGCCAGCTGCCACCCGGGATTTGACAACTTAAGTAATCCCCTCACAGCAAGATGCATGAAAAGCGCACTGACCGCCACCGCCACGTGTCGCGCCGTGAACCAGGGATTAGTTAGAGTTAGTTAAAATGTTTAATTGATTCCTAATTAACTTAAGGATCTTCCAAAATTCATAACTCCCTCTAAAAAAATTAAAAATTTATGGAACAAAATTCTATGGAAAGATAATTCAACCTAAAATATTTTAAAATTAATTTCAATGGGTTTTGAATCATGATTTTCTTTGAATTTGGGTTTTACTAGAAAGTTTATTTTGCTAATTAATTTTTAATTAAGCCTCTGAATAATCCTAAATTTCTTGGATATGATTTAGGGGATGACTTCTACCTCCGCTAATTTTCTTTGGATTTTTTGAAGGTTGGATTATAAGAATTACATATAGTTTCTTTAATTACCCTCCTTATGTAATTAAGGATAATTAGGGTATGATTAGTGATTTTAACCTATGATTAGGGATGATTATGGTCAGATCCAGTAAGTAAGAGGTTTATCAAATATTTTTGGGGAATTTCCTCTAAGCTATGCCCTAAACCCCCTTTTCTTTCCTTAATCTCCTCTTAATTAAGGGTTAATTCATTAATTATCCCTTTAATTAATTTCTAAAAATTCAAAAAAGTTCTAGAACATAATTAATCTACTTTGGGTAGATGCTTTGGTATTTAATAGCCTAAGCTCAATTAAGAAAATAAAAACTTAATTCATAAGTATGAAAGGGTGTTTTGAAATTACTTAAGCTAAACCCCTTAGCTTAATTAACTTTTAATTATGAGTCAAATTGCATTAAGCCTCTTTATTATCAGGTGCATTGCAAATTTAAATTCCTTGTGGGTTTTATGTCATCTCATTGGCTCATAATTATTTGGTTAATTCTTCTAAGGTGGTGTAGGTAAGGGTTAATTAAGTTACTAAATTCATACCTTAACCTAATCAATGAATAAAAATGGATTTAATTATCTAAAAATCAAACAAAAATATCAAACACATGTGGGAATATGTTAGGAATAGAAAACTCATCTCACCTTTTTAAAATTAAATCAAACTTCAAACTAAACAAAACTCACTTTGAATTCACTTTGATTTATTTTAAACTTTCTTATTCTATAAGAATGTCTTTGGGATTTAAGTGAAGTGAGTTTTTTACATGCTTTCATTGCTTTGGATCTTTCCCCAACATGTTAAGTTGTATTTCATGTGATATCATGCATTCATAATTTTGAAATTCAAAATTATAAATGAAATTGTTTACTTTATGTCAAATTTGTATGTGTTGGCTAAAGTAGAAATATGAGAGGCTATTATCACTACTAAATCCAAATTATTTTCAAAACATATAAATTAAATGACAAATATAAAAGTGTGCTACTTATACTTTAATTATGAGTTTGCATGTGATAGAATATAAAGCTATGCTTAGCATAGGTTTCCTTTCTTTCTTATGTTGGTATAGTTTTGAATAGGAATTTGGTGAGGTGTGTGGTTCATTTGAAAAGAACCTAACACTCGCTTAATTACATATCCTATTCATCTCTATGCTATCACCTAAGAAGGGTTACCTATACTTGCATACAAAAATTGCATAAAATAAAATGAATCCATTAAACAACTTTTGCATTTTTCTCTTATATTTCATTTCTTTTATACATATTTTTGTATTTAAGGAAAGTGGTATATTAGTTTGGACAACCCCAATGTTGCGAGGCTTTAAGTAGCCCTAAGTAGGTCCTGTACCTTACATCTCTAGTTAACAATGACAATGTACTCACTTATGTATTTCTTACTTTCATGTGTGTATGTGAAATTTTGGATAAGGAAAACCCTCTCTACTTAAGAAAAATCATGCATATTCAACTTCTAAATTTCCTTAAATGATTTGCTTAGTATGCATCATAAAGTGTGTTAAATACTCTCATTTGTATGTATAAATATATTTAGGGTCTATCCATATGCATGTTACATATGTTGGGAAAGAAATGAAGTAATGTGTGTTATGTGAATTTTGGACTCATTTTATTTAATCTTAAAATGCATTTCTTTTTGAATAGGTTTATTTAGAGTTTATCTAAACTTAAAATTAATTAAAAGAGTTAATCAAAACATTCACCTAAACAAAACTAAAATGTGAATCTACTTTAGAAATTACTTAGGTTTGGGAAGGAAAGAGAAGTTCTCTTATCTTTCACTCTCATCATAACTTAGTAATTAATTGTAGGATTCATTTAAAAAAAATCAAAACATGAAATAAAATCAACCTAAATAATTAAACAACTTAAATGAAACCCTCCTCTAAGTTGAACATGTTCTTCACACTTAGAAATTTTAAACCTAAAGCCATAACTAATCATGCCACACAAGCCTTCAAAACACACACATTAGCCTAAGTCATCACATCTAGCTTTAGGTTAGGTCGGTGCATGGTTTGTTGTTTATTTTATTTTGTAATGTATGTTTTAGACTGGATGTTAGGGTGTATGTCATAAATGGATTTTTTCTAACTATTCTTTTGTCTGAGGATTGTGCTGGGGCTATCATAAATAAAATATAAATGTTTGCTTGCAAGTGCTTTATACCCATAAGCATAATCCAGATAGTGGACTTAGTCACCCATGTGTGGGGTGATAAGTCTAATATACATGCTTGAGATTTGTGTGGTTTGTTTTGGCTAACCTTTATTTTGCAGGTGTAAGTTAGATTTTCACTTTGCCTTTTCATGTAAATTTGTGCAATTAGGATTTTGAAATGATAGTTATGGGGATTAGGATGAGCATTGGTCATAAGATCCTATCTTATGCACCATGTGAAGCCATGGAGCATCTACTTGCCAACCATCAGAAAGAAGGAAACAAAAGAAGAAAGAAGAAAAGAAAGGAAGAAAGAATAAATAAAGCTTGAAGACCCCCATAACAAAGAATTCCTTACTTAATTGTAATTTAATTTATTATCCGGTTGTATAAGTAGAGCTTTTTATATTTGATATTTTGAGTTTACCTTTTATTCTTTACATTAGATTAGCTTTATAAATTAGTTGATGATTTGTTTAGCTTTTGCATTAAGTGGCATGCTTTTCCTAGTTTTTTCTATGCTTTATGTATGGCATGGATATGGATTAGGCTCTTTAAGGAAAGAATTTTTGTTTACCAAACTTAACAACTCAAAATTAAAATAAAAAACACATAACCTCACCTAAAGCTTAGATTTAAAATCAAGATAAAAGAATTAGCAACCCCTTATCTGGATGAGCATTTCTTTTGTAATATCATGCACAAATGCATCTTACTTCACTCTTGATTGGAGGGCTTCCACCTTTGCCAGAGCAACTTGGCTTGACCTTTGAGAGCCATGGTGGAAACTCACCTCCTCTTCTTCTCACGATTTGGCCAATAACCTTCTTTCTCATGCATTAATATGAATTTTTTAGAGTAATTGTCCAAAATGAAAATTAAATGAAATTTGAATCACATTAGATTTAGGTCATTTGAAGCATGTCCCTTTACATGATCTAATCTCTTTTGGGAGTGAGTTTAAGGACTTAGTATCTTTCTAAATGAATAACAATCTAGCAATCTTGCATAAACATAAAGACTTGCCTACATGTATTTAAAATCGTAGGAGGAGTAAGTTGGTGGCCACCCCCGTGTTGTAAGTCCAAGTGTGGTGGTTTGTCCTCTCTGGAGGCCAATACCCATTTTGCCTTAGATTTAGGTTGTGCTTTCGGCCCTCACCGAAGCTCCCTAGATTTAGGTTCTGAGGTTGCTCCTCCACTTTGCAAGCCATAAGAATAATTTCTCACCTCTTAGGAATTTCCATAATCTTGTGTTAAGGAATCTTAAGTCCTAAATTTCTAATGAAAAATGTAACTCAAACAAACTAAATCAATTTAAAAAATATAAAGCCCAACTATAGATAGTTTGAGATGCTCGCTAGTTGATCATGCATCTCCTACTTATCCATTTTGGATTTGATAATAACTCTCTCTTTTGATCAACCCCATTTGATCTTCTAAAAATAAACCAATCGATTGATAGTCATTCCTATTGAAATCTTCAAAGATAATGATCATTTACCTTAATTGAGAGTTTTCTAAGGATCCCCCCTTAGATGTAATTAACTAGCTTGCCCATGTTGGGAACTTAACGAACCCGATTTAAAATAAATCCTGCTTTACTTTTCCATGTAAAGTAGGTGAAGAATCTCTGGTACATATGCAAATCCATCATCCTTAAGAGTCCTATTGAGGTGATTAGGCCTATTAAGGGTAGTGACTTCTATCTTTCAAGATAGTACACTATTACCTTGATGACATACTCGATCACCTAAAAAAGTATATTTACGGATTTGCATGGCATTCTAAAAAGATGAATTTCTATAAGGGTCTTGTCCTCTTTCATTTCTCACCAATAGATTTGAAAGGCGACTCCTACCCCTCAATAGGAATTTTTCTCCACAGATTTTTCTAGCGACTCTGCTGGGGATGGTTCCTCTCTCCATCTTTGGTAAATGATCATTGTCTTTGATTATCGATAGTGAGTTTGTACTTTGGTATAAGTCCAAGACTATTCTTTTTTTTGTTGGCACTTAGCTCATTTCATTCTTGAGTTAAGTTAGCCAACATCTTTAGGTTTTAGGACCGCATTCCTTGTTGGTCTTAAAACCCCCTTTGGGTTCTCCAATGGGTAAAATGAAAAGATCTAAATAAAAAAAATATTTTAAAGACTTACTCCTTATCATTTTTGTGATAAGAAAAGGTTCATCCTAAAATAATAAATCATCCATAAAGAACTTTGCTTTTCAAAAGCACCTTTTTAAAAATGCACTTAATAAAATATTTTCTACTAAATTTTGTCACCCTCATTTAACAATTCCCATAATTGTTACATGTAGGGATTTTCAAAAATAAAACTAATAACATTTTCCAAAAGCACAAATGAAAATCTTCTTTCAATTCACTTTGATGAAGATGTCATTTTCAAAATAAAATGAACAATCATCCTTTCCAAAAATCACAATCAAAATCATAAAGTTTTCAAAAGCACACATGAATGTTTCTTCAATAATCACTATTGAATGGAAAGTTCATTTGTAAACAAAAATTAAACTTTTCAAAAGCACACATGAATTCTTTTATTCAATACACTCACACTTATTGAATGGAAAGTTCATTTGTAAACAAAATTAAAATTTTCAAAAAGCATATATAAACACCTTCATTTAATATACTCAAATTTATTAAATGAAGATTTCATTCCCAACTAAAAATAAATATCATGTAGGAAATCCCACTTGAACATAGCTCATATATGTTTTAAGTTGGAATTCCTCTCTTTCAAAAAGCAACAATCACACACAAAACAAAAATTTTATACATCAAAAATAAGATTGATCTCTATTATACATGCTTAAATTTGTTAAATGGAAGTCTTCTTTTCAAAACATTAAAACTTTAACAATCAAATTTCAAAATTTTTCAAAACACATTTTGAAACTTCATTTAGCATAATCAAATTTACTAAGTGAAGTTTCCAAATCCAAAATAAAAATCAACAATGATATTTCAAAAATTTCTAAACACATTTGGAACTTCATTTGGCATAATCAAATTTGCTAAGTGAAGTTCCCAAATCCAAAAAAAATCAACAATCAACAATCATATTTTAAAATTTTCAAAGCACATTTGGAACTTCATTTAACATACCCAAATTTGTTAAGTGAAGTTTCCAAATCCAAAATTCAAAATTTTCAAACACATTTGGAACTTCATTTAACATACCCAAATTTGTTAAGCGAAGTCTCCAAATTCAAAACCCAACAAAAAATTTTCAAACATACCTTTGGAACTTGATTTAGCATAATGAAATTTGCTAAGTGAAGTTTCCAAATCCAAAATCAAAATCAACAATCATATTTCAAAAATTTTCAAACACATTTGAAAATTCATTTAACATACCCAAATTTATTAAGTAAAGTTTCCAAATCCAAAATCCAAAAAAATTTCAAACACATATTTGGAACTTCATTTAGCATACTCAAATTTGCTATGTAAAGTTTCCAAATCCAAAATCAAACATTTTTTCAAAACATATTTTGGAACTTCACCTAGCATACTCAAATTTGCTAAGTGAAGTTTCCAAAATCAAAACCAAAATTTTCAAACACCTTTCGGAACTTCTTCCCTTAGCATATCAAATTTGCTAAGGAGAAGTTTCCATTTTTCAAAACCAAAACAAATCAAAAATTTTGAACATACCATTTGGAATTTCATTTAGCATACTCAAATTTGCTAAGTGAAATTTTCATTTCACAAAACCAAGTGGGACTTCATCTTTAGCATACCAAATTTGCTAAAGTTGAATCTCTACTTTCAATCACCTCAAAAATAAAACAAAACACTTAGGATTCCCTTAGCATACCCAATTTGCTAAGGATCCTACTCTTTTCAAAAATAAAAACATTCCAAATAAATGAAACACTTAGGATTTTCTTAGCATACCTAAATTTGCTACGAATCCTATTTTCAAACAGTTAAACAAGACACACTTAGATTCTTCACTTAGCATACCTAAATTTGCCAAGTGAGAATTCCAAAAGTTTCCAAAATCAAAATAAAATTCACAAAAAAAAAAAACAATCACATTCTCAAACACTTTACTTCGCATACCTAAAGTTGCTAAGTAAGTGAAATTTCAAAAACAATCAAATAAAAACAAAATCATGTGACCCTTACATTAACATAGCTAAATTTGTTAAAGTAAAGGGTTCTCAAAATCAAAAATTCAAATTCAAAACAACAATGAACCTATGGAAGCATCTTATCAAAAATTTCGAATCCATATTTCAACATACCTAAATTTGTTGAAGTTGGATTGATATTCAAATTCATCTTTCAATCAATCTTTTCAAATCCATTTGAACCCCACTTAACACTTCCAAGTTGTTGGATGTGGGTTCAAATTTTCAAAAATTCAAAATTCAAAAATCTATGTAGACAAAAATCTGATACAAGTTCATTTTTCATTACAAATTCTTACTGACAATCTTTAGTTTCACCATTAGTCAAAATGGTCGGTTCTTAGAAGTTTGTCTTCACTTTTCCCCACGGTATGGATCTAGCTTTAGATAAGGCTGACTTCCCTCGTCTAGACCATACCCACCTGATTTACTTTGGCTGAGGATTTGAGGGAGCGAGGATCACTTGTGAGGGCATTCCTCTCACCACAGTCAGCAAGACCAAGGTGATCGGGCAAAAGCCGGTCATCAGGGATGTCTTTTTACTGAAGAGGAAAGCTGTGGTAGTACCATAGAATTTAGTTGTTATAGTACCAACAAGATCGAAGTCAACCCAGCCAGCTCACCCTAGAGTTGCTCATGTTGCCTGAGGCTAGACCCCTACCATCTACCCTGGTGGGTAAGGCTCCCTGGTCTCGTGGCTTGCCTCCCACATTTGAGTATGGGACTAGCTCTCATTCCTCCCACTACTGCATATAAGAATAAAATTGCATGATCAAGCTTCCACACTCATAGCTAGAGCTGAGGAGAAAGCCATGGATGTGTCTCCCATTATCACTTCACCACTGGTTACAGAAAACTAGTTGCATCCTCTCTCTAAATCAGACAGAGAGGATGCTAGGAGGATCCTTTCATCACTTCCTCTAGTGCACATGCACCAACAGCTTGTGAGAGGAGATGTCGGCCTCCGACCGCTCTACTGTGTAGTGAGCATCTGATTCTTAGAGTTCGAGACATAATTTGATCTTTGATCTATTATCCCCCACAATGTGGGGAGGCAGGGTTGCCAGGAGAGGGCCCATGAGGTCCATACATTACATGTTACTAAGAGAGACGAGGTTCACCGTCCGCTTCGCTGATTGATTTTCTAGCTCTAAGACTACCTACACCATCGATAGATTCTTCTCACTAGCCACATGAGGGTAGTTCTTGTGCACATAAAGTTAGTGGTGTCTCCACCCCACTGCTCTACCCCTCATCTGCCATCACCAGTACAGGTTACAACATCTCCCATTCCATCTAAGGCCATGAAGGCCGCATCCAAGGAAAAGCGCACCCCGTTGGTGATCTGACTATGGCCAAGGGATCTTACCCCTCTTACACCACTCATTGTAGGGGAAGCCTCTTGCTCGACCTTCACCAATGGTGGTGTGTGAAAAGAGTGGCACCCAAGCATTGTAGTCATTCCTTCACCAACTCCTACCATGATGGAGATGGTGAGCTATCACATATATTCCATGATAGTTCACCGCATGCAAGTGAGGAACATCCTGTGATTGTTACCCCTCTTACAACAAGTAGAAGTCAGGAGTATCATTCATTTAGTGAGTATAGTCCACACAAGATTGACTCTCCAATGACAGGCGAGGTCTGGTGCCTCTCAGTTCACGATAATGATCACATCGATCAGCCTAAACTGTTTGTATCTACTGAGTTGGATCATTCCTTAGATAAAATAGTTACACATTATTTCATGGAGAAGAAAGAGATCTTGGGATACGCCTGGTCCGATGAAGAGAGAGAGTCAGCTTCGATCCCAATGAAGATGACTTGATGGGGATTCCGAGTATGCATGACACACTGAGGATCTCTTCTGGGAGCAACAAGCCATGGAAGGTGATGGTTGATCAATAGACACCGCAATCACCCAACACCTCTAGTTAGTAGAAGGAAGAGGAGATTGATAGATGACATCACATGGACTAGTGAAGTGTCGCTTGAAACAAGCCCCACCAGTTCATCCTATTATAGTCGATGTCAGTCAGCCTACGTTAGTGCATGTCTTAGACCCAACTAAGACTATACCTCTCTTTGAGCAAGGTAGCACTAGCCTGTATAAGAAGGTAGTGGAAAGTACCTCCATACAAGAAAAAGATATAAAATCCATGGTTGAGCAATAGGTGAAGGAAGCTTTGGCTCAAGCCCAGGGAGGATCATCGGTTCCAAAGGGTAGACCCTACCCAGAGAAATTTAATGCTATATAGTATCCCAAGGGTTTCATGTCTCCTTCCTTCAAAAGCTTTGATGACAGTGGAAACCTGGCAGACATACCTCACTTCGTAACCGCCGTTACCTGGCGTGATGCTTGCTTTTCTAACTTTTGTCTAGGTATTACTTTCGATTGGCGTTGAACGTCAACAGTCAGCATTTGTTAGAGATACTCTTCATCAAGAAATTTGCTAGAGCTCAGCAAAGGGTTACTGTAGGTGATCTCGTTGTAGCATAATAACACTCTGGTGAGTCACTTGTTAATTATATTCTCTGATGGTGTAACATGAGTATGAAGTGTGAACCACAACTGCCTGAATAGCATGCCATTGAGATTATTTTGAAAAATATCCATGGCCCGATCACCTTCATGCTTAAGGGATTCACTATCAAGACATTTTAGAAGCTAATCATCAAGATGACTAGTCTACAAGGAGAGGCCAAACTGTTGCCTTTCCAAGATCTGTTGTCTAAGCAGAAGTCCTAAAAGGTTTATGAGAAGAAACCTGGAGTAATAGCAGCAGTTGACAAGGGGAAGCAGCTAGCTAGAGATCAGTCCAAGAGACCACGACCTCAGCAGCCTCCACCTCCTTTGCCACCACCAAGGCAACCTTATCGGCCTCCACCACAGCCTCCATGGCCAAAGACAATCGCCTATTATACCACCAGAAGAGTAATGCATATCTCGCACCCAAGCTATGGTCCACATACTCTTTAGATAAGTTAAACAAAACTTATTCTTTTAAGAGGGAGGTAATAGAAAATCTTAAGAATCTCTTAAACCCCGATTTTCAGCTACCCGAGCCTAGGAGACTGGAGGAATTAAGAAAAAGTCATGATCCAAACTTTTGCCCTTACCACCGTATGTTAGGCCACATTTTAGAGGATTACTTCACATTCAAGGACTAGCTTGAACAAAGTTTCAAGATCAGTGCTATAGTTATCCCAAAGGAATATCTTGTGGAACAACCTTCCAGTTCCATTAGGGTAATCCATGGGGATACAAGTGATCCTGCCAAAACCAAAGAAGGTTGGGACATTTCTTTGTCTAAAATCTCTAAGAAAATAATAAGATCAAGAAGCTTTGTAGGTGAGTCACCAAACCTCCAACACCATGGAAGGTTTGCAAGTTTCCGGTTAACTCTAGGAAAGTGGGAGCTCACAAAGAAGAATGCAGGGTCACCTGATAGCCTCTTTAAAGACAAGACCATGTCCACCTCCAAATCGCTTGTAGCTTCCATATCACTTCTTCCATTTTAGCTAGCTCATATATTTCTTCTACTATGCAAAAGAAACCCAAGGGTTCACCTTCATAGATGAAGACCTTCTACTGGGAGGCTTGGAGCACAACCGTCCCATATACATCACATTCGACATGGACAGGTTCAGACTCGCCAGGGTTCTCATGGATTCAGGTGCATCAGTGAACATTATGAGTATAAAGACCATTGCCTATTTGAAGATCGACATCTCTACACTCTGAGGAGATAGAATGATGTTAAGAGGATTCAGTGATCAAGGTGAGCGGGCATTAGGTTCTATAGTGTTATCATTTGGAGATCAGTGACAGGAAGATTGAAGCCAAGTTCTACATCATT
Organism: Cymbidium sinense; assembly: GCA_021442155.1. Taxonomy (NCBI): domain Eukaryota; kingdom Viridiplantae; phylum Streptophyta; class Magnoliopsida; order Asparagales; family Orchidaceae; genus Cymbidium; species Cymbidium sinense. The sequence continues at coordinate 55,769,366 of CM038229.1, forward strand.
GATTCTAATACTTCATTCACTGCTTTGGTTGGTAGGCCTTGGATACATCAGAACAAGATCGTTCCATCCTCCCTTCATCAGTGCATCAAGTTTAGAAAATAGAAATTGAGTACCGTGTCAACGGGGATGAAAAGCCATTTTCAGTTAGAGAGGTTAAGATTTATGAGGATGCAATCTACTATCTTCCTTAAAACACCCTTTCTCGTGAACTTGGACAAAATTCAAATGCAAAAAAAAATGAAGCAAAAGAAAAGATAAAAGAAAATGAAAATAAAAATAAAAGTCTAAGTGAGCAAGAAAAGGGAATTGAAGAAGAAATATATCTTCATATCACATTCCACCCACATTTCATTCCATCATATGGACATATGGGTAAAATGGCTCAACTTCTACCAGGTAGAGGTAGAGGTAGAAATAAAGGCATTTTCAGAGGTGGGAGACCCCCTAGTTGGCCTTCAGCCAATAAAGGCCGTGTTCCAATTCATATGAGTACCCTTACTATTCACATAGACTTGGAATCCAACTTGGAAGATGAGTCTAATGTGATTAGTATACCAACCAACCCCTCTCAGGGGGTTCCATTAGAGGTGACTTTGATCCGCATGGAAGACCGTGCCCTAAGGAAAGCAAAGTATTTGAACTGTTTATGTGAAACTATTAGCAAATTGGGAACCTTAGCTCAACCTCACTTACATCTCAAAGTTGAAGGTTTAGTAGTTAAGGAAGTCCTAAGTCTTCCAAAGGAGAAGAAGGTAAAGTTATTTTGGGATCATCCTCCTCAAGCCCTGAAGTTGATGTAGAGCTTGAGGAAGATACTTTTAAATTAATGGAATTATCTTTTGACTTTTACTCGGTTTATGTTGAAAATTTTATATAGAAAGGTTTAGTTCCTCACACATGGTCCAAGCACAGGTCAGAATACTTCGAAAAGCTATGGAATAATACAGGAAGGGAAGCACAATCAAGAGCAGGACTAGGATTCAACACAGTAGGTCCGGTCGATGATGAAGATTATTGCCTAGTTGTTACCTACCATTTGGAATTTGATAGGTTCTTCTCACACATCCCTAACTCTTTCGAGAATGTGTGTTTAGAAACTTCAGATGATCCAGATGATCTTCAAGTCAAAGAGGCACTGCCAGAGTTTGAAGAGGAGATTCATTCAGTAATCAACAAGATTAAAGAAATCAACCTCGGGACAGAAGAAAATCCTCACCCGACATACATTAGTTCATTAATGAATGAAGAAGAAACCAATGACTTAGTTAGCTATTGATCGAAGTTTAAAGATCGCCGCATGGAGTTATGAAGAAATGCCTGATTATCTCCTCGACATACCCACAAGCTAGCAATAGATCCTAACGTTACCTATTAAGTAAGCTCCTAGACGATGCAATTAAAAAATTGAACAAGTCAATTCTAAAGTCAAGAAATCAATGCTAGTTTCATCAGAGAAGAAAATATCTACTGTTAGTCATCCCTAAGAAGAAGAATGACCAAATTCGCATTTGGGTCAATTTTAGGAACTTAAATAAGACATGTCCTAAGGATGAGTTTCCTCTTCATATACCAGAATTAATGGTGGACATTGCCTCATCTCATGCAGTCTTTTCTTTCATGGATGGGTCATCTGGATAAAACCAAATCAAGATGTCTCCTGAAGATAAAAGAAACACAACTTTTTGAACCCCGATCAGAATCTTCTATTATAGGGTCATGCCTACCTTAAAATGTGCTACATACCAACGCCATGACTCAGATCTTCAACAAGCTCATCCATCATCAGGTTGAGTGCTATGTTGATGATTTAATAGTCAAGAGCAGAGAAAAAGAAGACCACCTCTTTGACTTGGGAATAGTTTCTAACGGTTAAGACAATATAACCTCAAAATGAATCCCCTGAAGTGTGCATTTAGAGTCACTTCAAGAAAATTCTTTGGGTTTGTTGTTCGACACTGGAAAATAGAAATAGATCCTAAAAAGATTAAATCTATCTTAGAAATGCCACCTCTTAAGAGTTTAACTCAACTAAAATCCATTTAAGGATGGCTGGTGTATCTAAGACGCTTTATCTCAAACTTGTCAGGGAGTTGCAAGCCATTCTCAACACTTGTCAAAAAGGATTTCAAGTTCAAGTGGTATGATAAGTGCCAGCATGCTTTCGATAACATCAAAGAGTACTTGGTGAGGCCACAGTTCTAGCAGCCCCTATCCCGGGCAGGCCACTCATCCTTTACACTACTGCATTGACCGATTCTCTCAGTGCTCTGTTGGCCCAAGCCAATGATGAGGGGAAGGAAAGGGCACTCTACTACCTCAGTCATCGTCTGATCTTTACTGAAGCAAACTATCTACCCATTGAGAAACATTGCCTAACTTTGATCTTTGCATCTCAGAAGCTATGACACTACATGCTTTCTCATAAGATGAACTTGATCTCTAGAACAAATCCACTGTAGTATCTCATGACACGACCAACACTCTTCGGATGTTTGGCTCACTGGTCCATGATACTCTCGCAGTTTGATATCATATTTATACCCCTCAGTTCGGTAAAAGGACAGGCACTAACAGATTTCTTAGCAGCACACCCACTTTCTGCCGATTCTCCGCTTAGTGATGATCTCTTTGATGAAAAATTCATGAACTTAGGGGAGGCCAGCAACCGATGATAGGAAATATATTTTGATGTGCTGCTTCTTTTTTTAAAGGTGAAGCACCATGATCTATTCTCCTAGGAAAGGTAGGGGTAGGAATAGTTCTTCAAACTCCAAATCATGATGTGATGAGATTCTCATACTATCTTTCCAACCCCTACACAAACTATGAAGCTGAGTCTGAGGCTTTGATTGCTGGTTTGGAGTTAGCCATCAGTATCAGTGTCAAGAGCATCAACATTTTTGGGGATTCTCAATTGGCCATCAACCAGATTGTTGTGTCCTACCAGGTTCTCAAGTCCAAGCTTCGTCATTACTATGAGTATACCATGAAGTTGTTGGCCCAGATTCTCTATGTCACTATCTACAAGGTTCCCCGAGTAGAGAACACAGTAGCAGATGCCTTGGCCAAACTTGCCAAAGTGTTGGCATGTCTGGAAGATGAGTTCATTTCAATAAGGGTCTAAAATAGACAAATCCTATCCTTATTGATTTGAAACTCTCAAGAGACTTTCTCTTAAAGGTGAGGTTGCCATTGCCCAATTAAACAAGGAGCTAGATTGGAGGCAACCATTCATATATTACTTGAACACTGGAAAACTACCTCAAGAGAAGTCACAAGCCCATCAGGTGAAAAATAGAGCTCTCTCCTATACTCTTGTTGATGGCACCTTGTACCTTCGGTCCTTTGACCAAATATGGTTACGTTGTTTAGACAAACACGAAGCCCATGACATTGTAACTGAGGTACACTCAAGTCTATGTAGAGCTCATCAATCCAATCTAAAGATGAAGATGAAGAACAAAATACTTGGATACTACTGGCCTTTGATGATCTCAGATTATATGGATGTAGCTAGGAGATGCCATCAGTGTTAGGTACACGGTGTGGTCCTCCACCAACCACCCAACATTGTACACTCTACATTGGCTTCATGACCATTTGAGTGTTACACATTGTAGTCATCGATCCTTCTTTCTTCCAAGGGGCATTGGTTCATATTAGCCACACTACTTTTCTAAGTGTTCCACTCGAGAGGTCAGCCACCATGTGCTTCAGTTTTTCAAGAACCATATTATATATAGGTTCAAGGTGCCTCGATGAATTATATCTGATAATGATATTGCATTTAAAAGCACGAAGATCAACAGTTTTTCCAGAAGACATGGTATAGATTGGAGATACTCCACCATCTACTACCCCAAAGCTAATGGAAAGAAGACATAAAAATATAAAGGAAAAAAGACCCCCATAACATATAAAATAATTGTAATTATTCTTACATATTTCGGTTTGTATAAAGGTAGAGCTTAGCTACCTATCTTTTCCCTTTCTGGGTTGTACGGCGGTACCCGACCGCATCGGTCTCTTATTCCTTTTACGTTAGCTTTATAAAATTGATTGATATTATGTTTAAATTGTGCATTAGAAATGACATGCTTCTTCCTAGTTTCTTATGTGTTTGATGTCTTAATGTGTGGCCTGGATGCGATTAGGCTCTTAGGAAAAAATTAATTTTTATACCCCAAATTAATCACTCATAACTAAATTTTAAACAATGCATAATCTCACCTAAAGCCTAAGCATAAAATAAGATAATTAAAAGATTTAACAACCTCTTAGCTGAATGTTGTATGTTTCACGTCATGCGTCATCTTGAATCACACTTGCAAAATGAGAGCATTTATCCTTACACGCATAGGGACCGCTTGACCTGTGAGAACAACCCCTACTGATGGAGCCTCACCCTCTTTCTCTTTTGATTTGGCCAACAACTTTATTTCATCATGCATTTAGACATATAAAAATCCCAAAGCCCTTTGTCAAAATGAAGTGTCAAAATTGAAATAAAATTTGAAAAGATTTTGCATTTGCAGATTAAGTTATTACTCATACCACTCATGCTCTAGTCTTTTAAGGAGTGGGTTTTAGGACTTTAGTCTCTTTCTAAATTTATAATGACCCAACTATCTTGCAATTTCATATGACCGGACCACATGGATTAAAATGTTGGAGGAGTTAATTGGCAGTCGCTTTAGGCAATTATAAGCTCAGTAGTCCAGTAGTTTATCCTCTTTTGTGGAGGTAAACTTTATACCCATCTTCTCTTAGAGTTAGGTCATGTTTTAGCTTATACTAAAGCTCCTTATATTTAGGATTCGATGTAGCTGTTTCCTTCAGGCTACAAGCATAAATCCTCACCTCTTACACATTTCGCTAACTTTTTGTTGGTGGATTATAAGTCCTAGTAATCTAATAAAATTTTAACTCAAACAAAATAATTCTCTTCAACTTTAAATATATAAAGCCCAACTATAGGATAGATTGGAATGCTCACTAGGCTTCCTGGTATCATGAGCATTCCCTACTCATCTATTTTGGATTCCAAAATAAGTCTCTCCATTTGAACTTTCTCACTTGATTTTCCAATATAACCAATTCATTGATAGTTTAGCCTTGAAATCTTTGGAGACAACAATTATCTACTTTATTCGAGAGTATTCCTAAACAATTCACCTTCCTTAGGATGTAATTAACTATGGTGACCTACCTCTATAAAGAACTTTAGATCCTAGTTTAATATAAATCATGTTTTATTCATCCATGTAAAGTAGGAGAAAAATCTCTGGTACATTCGAAGACCCATCATGCCCTAGGAGTTCTTATTAGGTGATTAGGTCCATTAAAGGGTGATGTATTTATCTTTTGAAATAGTACATCATACCCCAATATCGTACTTGATCACTTCAATAAGTACCTACTATGATTTGTATGGTGTCCCCCCATATACATCCGAAAATAAACACCACATATGTCTTCAAGATTTAGTAGGACTTAACAAATCTATTACCAAATATTTTTTATGATTTAGTAGCTTATGATTTACTAAATCCATATATATTAGATTTAGTAAATCCTACTTGAATTAAATTCAATCTGTTGCTTAACACCTTTAGGAATGCTAAAATTTTCAATAAAAAAACAAAAACACACCTAGTTATATATACAACAATCTATGTAACAAATTCAATATAAAAAAAATTAGTATATTCTTTCTTTTGATGGAATGAAATACATGTGTATATGCAATAATATTAAATCATTTCATTCGTGAGGAATTGGATGAGAAGAAACTCATGTTCGGCTTTGTAGTAAAGATGATTCAGAAACAACCACCAACTATAACCCTAAAAGAACCAGATTTCACAAACAACATAGTGGTCGAATGAAGGAAATATCTTGTAGAGAAAATTATATTTATTTTGGCAAATAGCTATTCAGGCACTTGAATCTACTTGGATCACAGCTAGATAAATAGAAGTAGGGCAATACATGCTAATGTCGTTAAGGGCACATTATCGACAAACTAATGGAGATCTTTGTTGCATTCCAATTTAGCCAACTAGAAGACCAAACAGATAAAAATTACAAACATATCCTACATACTAGACAAGCAAACCGTAGTACAATTTCCAATCTCAAAAAGCATTAGGGATCTATCTTTCATGGTGAGATAAAGGAGAACTAAAAATGGGCTTGACATCATAAATATAACTCCAATACAGATTGCATTCATCTTGGATCACTAACTCTCAGACAACTACTATTCCACAGTCCTACCCTCCTTTAGATTTGAAGCCTTCAATCTTTTTTCCATAACAAATGGCCTTAATGGAATTTGGTAGACATACTTGACAAATTGTGCAAAATGAAGAAGAAATGAAATTTTAGCCAAAATGAAGGAGAGATCAATAATGATTTATAAGGATTTAAGGCAAAATGAAGGAGAAATAAGAACTTTCATTGCTCTGTGCCAACCTCCACTATTCTATCGACCAAGGGCATATGAAGGTGGTTGGCTTGCAAAGAATTGGAGAGAGTGAGAGACTAAGAGAACAAGAGCGAAGATTGAGAAGAGCTTTTAGCAGATATTAGCTACGGAAAAGGCTAAAAGATTTTTAGACTAAACAAATGATCATTTTGCCCACTTTTATGGGGTTTATAAATTTCACAATGGGCAAGTGCTCACCTTGAAATATCGGTAGCTCCTCCTTAGGAGGTTTATTAGGGTTGATAAGTTATGCATGCAGCCTCGATGTAAATGAATCAAAATTATTTTAAAAAAATAATTTAAAATATTAATACGAAAGATAAATAACCTACCAATTGATATCGAAAATCAAACTGTCAATTTACAAACTAAACCTAACCTTATAAACATAAGTGATTTAACATTTTCTAGCAATATAGGTCTAAGCGAAAGAACTATTAAGTATGATGGAATTAAATTAACTTATAGACCCATTTTTTAGAATTTAAAAGAGCAATTTGTTGTGATTACAAGTATTATATTTTAACATATTCTTACTATATATATATATATATATATATATATATATATATATATATATATATATATATATATATATATATATATATATTTCTTCTTTATATTTTAACATATTATTGCAGTCAATATCTTTACACATTGTTCCGGAATGAAACCTAATGTTCACAGAACTATATCTTTATAGTAATAAGAAGTTATTAGACTATTCTATAAGACAATTGAAATTCTGGAAGAAGAAATCATCCTTACATACAAAAATTTTCCTCCAAAGAAATTAATATAGACAAGTTTAAAAAAAAATTAAAATGTTATGCATGCATATCATTATTTATATGTTACGCTCTCAAATCATTATTTACAATGATCTATATGTTATGCTCATAAATCATTATTTATAAATGTTTAGAATAATTTTTAATTTTTAATTTAGGTTTAGTATTTTGATGATTTGAAGAGATTGAATATTAAGGTCAATTGTATATAATTCATAAAATAGACTAAAATTAATTATTTCATAGTTGATCTTTTATTTTTCCTCATCTCCATTAAATATTTAGTATTTTAAATCTCATAATATTAAAAAAATATAAATTAATTGTTTATACCAAATAAGAGATATATAAGAATTAGAAGATTATATGATGTATAAATTATGTTAGATATTAAATAAATTTGGGTGATGTATTTAGACTTTTTTTGATAATTTTGAAATATGTTTCTTTTCAATATTAAGTAAATAAAATAAAAAATGTGTGATCAATTTTTATTCGAAAATTTTCAATTAGGAAGCACTCACTTATGGCTAAACAATATGTAAATAATATGTAAATATATAATTAGAGCTAAGGGTAGCCATAGAGTTTCCTCAGGACCTACAAGTACTGCTCGAATCCAACGGCTGACGGTGGGCAAACCAGAGCTCTGAATATTATTTTCTACTTCATCTCATCTTCAAAAACTATAACCTCAAACTTTTGCACAACACTAATTTAATTGCTGTAATTCCATTATTTTTTGTCGATCATTGGTGGTAGCTATACAAATAATTTTTTTTGGAGGGGCAAAAAGAAACATAATTGTTTAAAATTTCATTGATAGGAATTACAAAATTATTTCTTTACTAGCAGACCTATACATATATATGTATTAGAGAGAAAAAATGAACTCGCATCAAACGGTGAAAGTTTTTTTTTTTTTGAATGAATTTCTCATAGGCTATTAATACTATATATATAAAAATATGATGAATATAATAAATAAAGAAGCTATATATTAACATCATTTATTTTTTCTTAATATATGTTATAGTCTAAAAATAAATTATTACTTTAAATAATTTGCCAAGAATAGTAAAGAAATTATGGATACATTGATAACATGGTAAGAGTAGTTGGAAAAATCATGAAGACATTATTGGCTCATATAGCACTAAGATTTTGTGTGTGTAATATATAAATTATTAATGAGAAATAATAATAATAATAATAATTATTATTATTATTATTATTATTATTATTATTATTATTATTATAATAGATGAATTTTTATCAAAACAGACTACCTGAAGTATGAATTTTATAGGCAAGTTAAGAATAGTTCATTTTCTAACTTAATACAAATTATCGTTTATTTTTTAAAAAGATAATTATTTATAAATCACATATTTATTTGAGATAGTGAAAGATGTCAAAAAATTAAAAGAAAAACTATGACCCTAGTTTAGTAAATATTCAAAGAATTGAGAACTTTATATAGCAAATTGCACTCTCGACTCTGGTGCACTTAAAAAAAAATTGAGGTATAAATGCATATTCTATATTTATTTGGAAAGTACCAAATGTGTTGTACATCATATAATATGTTTAAATCGATAACATTTAATAGTTTAATCTATTTAATATTTATATCCTCCAATTGCTTTACTAAACCAAATATTCTTTCAAATGTTATCAAATTTAATAATTTTGAATGCTTATTTTTACTCACATACAAATTATTTATTGTCATTAATGGACTAAGAGATTTATTAGTAAAATTATATCGGGTTAAAAAAATGAATAATAATTTCTCAAAGATCTTATTTTAGTATTCAAATATGCCAAATTTAGGTCTTTTTCCAACCATCGATTATTGAATTATACTAAGTTGTGAAATATATCTGATTAATTCTATAAAATTAAGTATTACGTTTCCATTAGGCTCTTCATAGGTCTATTATTATTTCTTTGCATGTTATAAATAAGTCATCTTAGTAGTGTTTAGGAATAAAAGCAACATGTAAAAGCAAATAAGCCATGTTTGTATATATTTTCTCCTCCATTGTAATGTATTATTATCGTTTTCTCTATTTTGCATATATATATATATATATATATATATATATATATATATATATATATATATATATATATATATATATATATACATGTGTGATATTAGCTGTGTTATGTTCTTTCTGCTTAAAATTTGGAATAAAATATGAATTTATTTTGTTTAGTATTTTAAAGAATTAAGAATTGCTTGATCAAGAAAAATGTACTCTGGTTAATAATGGACTTGGATGGTAAAAATGTACATTTTACATTTATTGTTATTTCCCTGAGTTGTGTATGAGGTCTATAACTTTACAATTAAAATTATGCATGAGTGAAATATAGTAATTAAAAGTATTGGACTATCCTATAATACAATTAAAATTCCGTTAAATAGCTAGTTTTTTAATCACATGTTATTAAAATATATAAATTAATTGTTTATATCAAAGAAGAGATATATAAGAATTAGAATATTATATGATGTATAAATTATGTTAGATATTAAATAAATTTGGGTGATGAGTTTAGATTTTTTATGATAATTTTAAAATATGTTTCATTTTTATATTAAATAAAGTAAAAAAAATGTGAGATCACTTTTAATTCAAAAAATTTCAAATATGATGCACTCTCTTATGGCTAAATAATATGTAAATATATGAATATATATAATTGGAGTTAAGGGCAGTCTGAGTGGTAAACCTAACTTTCCAGACTACATGCAAATACTGCCTGAATCCAAAGGCTGAAGGTGACCAAACCAGAGCTCTGAATATTATTTTTTGCTTCCTCCCATTTTAAAGACCTAACCCCGGATTCTTGCACGACAACATAGTGACCTTAGCAGTTCAATTGTTTTCTATCGATCGTTGGTGGCAGCTATATGATCTACGATAGCTGCAAAATTTAAAAATAAGTGATCATTGATTCCTATGTTAGTTCACTGTGTCTTAAGAGGTTATATAATACTATTTGACATTCTCTAGCTTGACTTGTAGTTTTTTACAACATTTTTCATTACGAGGTTCTTTATTAGCGATACTAATTATGCAAATATTTTGCTGACTCTGTGTATACATTAATCACTTTCTTCTATCTTATGTAATCCTTTTTTCTTGTCCCTTTTCTCTCTCTTTAACTAGTGGAAATGTGATCTTAGAATCCTTGGATAAGTTATGATGCATATTTAAAACCTTCACATCAATGGTCAAGATCACTAAATATAAAATCATTCACTCTGGCAAATTCAATTGTAACTTCCGACATCTCCATCTTGCTAACATGTTTGAAAAAATATTTGCATTTGAGATCCCAAATAATCCAACAAAAAACACTAGTACTTAAGTCACCTTTTTGGACATTGGCATTATAATTTCATCTAAATCTCACTAACTTGTATAGGAAGTTACTTTTTGTTTAAGATTAAGGGTTTATTTGGGATAGTTGCAGCTATTTGAAAAAGCAATGGTAAAGATGCTATAAAAAAATATGTTGTTTAAGAAGCTGTAGTGGGGCCTACAAAATTTTTTTTTAAAAAGTCAAATCACAGCTTTCTGGCCGTCACCCAAAGAGTTAGGCCAAGTTGGAAAGGTAGTTTTCTCAGAAAAAATTCTTTAAAACGTAGGCAGAATGCAGTTCACCAAACTAAGATTGATTTGTTTATCACTTTTGTGTGCTTTTCGCTTCGAATGCTTAACAATAAATATGTTGCCTTTTTTAGATAATAGATTTAAGTGACACACACCATTTATTTATCTTTGTGATTAATGTATACTTGTTTTTACTTGTCACCAATATTTAATTAATAAATGATCTAAGCATTTATTATGAGTAAAAAAATCATATTGGGCTCAGCCTTGCATTACAAGGAAGTACAAAAATAAGAAAAGTTTCCTCTACTAGAATGTTATTCTTTTGTGTTTAGTGTGTTGATTTGATCAAACATAATCTATCACATGTTTTAAAATTCAATTGGTTGCTACTTTTGTATTATTTGATTTTTTTTTTTCAATCATTGTTTTTTTTTTTGAAAAATATAGAGATATATTAATAATTTTGATAGTTATTGATGCTAATGATGATTTAGACTGTTTGGAGTACCAATTTTTTTGAAAAGCGATTATAAAGTTGCTTTGGAAAAGCAATTTTTAAAAAAAGCATAAATATTTTTCTTTTGAAAATTTAAAAATAAATTTCTAACAAATCATCACACTCTTAATGGTTTTGGTTCAAAACATCTTTTCACTACAAACTTTAGTAGTCAAAAAGCTAGTAGCCAAATGAAGTTGTTTTGTTATCTACTCAAAAAAAAAAAATAATTAAAAGTCCCAAATCCAAAGACCTTTACTTTCATTAATATATGTTATTTTGATGTCTTCACGAAATGAGTCATGGTGGTAATTCCTAAAATAATGAATGAAGTAATTCCATAACAACTATAAAGTCTGCAATTACTCAAACTACTTGCTTTGTGGCTATAGGATTATTACTTATTCATGTAAGAAGCTTTATACAATAACCCTTATTGACATGAGACTACAACTATAAATCATCTTGAAGTTAGCCATAAAACTTATGTATCTCAAGTGTATGTTAGGCCACTTGGGGTGACATAATTAGTGCATAAGATAAATATTAGACTTACAAAATAAAATCATTTACCTCATTATGTAAATTGAAATGATAATATATCCTAGAGAATCAAACTCAATACTTCCCAACTGGATAAAACTAGGGCATAAATTTATTCTTTTATTTTAGTGAGAACAAACATATATATTTTTGGGGTAGTAGTTTTTTTGAAAAGCTATGGCTAAAAAAATAATTTTTTGAAAAGCTGTGTGTATTACAATATTTTTCTTTTTAGAAAATTCAAAAGTAACTTTTCGATAGCCACCACACTTAATAGCGGTTCTCAAAACAAAATTTTCACCATAAAACTTTTAAAATGTACCAAAAAGTAGCCAAACTAAGTCGCTTTTCAGCTTCTAAAAAAAGCAAAGCAGTTAGAAAGCTGTCCCAAATGCACCATTACTTTCATTAATATATGTTATTCTGAAGTCTTCCTAAAATGAGTCATGGTGGTAATTCCTAAAGATAATGAATGAAGTAATTCCATAACAGCTATAAAGTCTGCAATTACTCAAACTAGTGCTTTGTGGCTATATGATTATTACTTAGTCATGTAAGAAGCTTTATACAATTCACAACCCTTATTGACATGAGACTACCACTATAAATCATCTTGAAGTTAGCCATAAAACTTATGTATCTCAAGTGTGGGTCAGGTTAGGCCACTTGGGGTGACATAATTAGTGCATAAGATAAATATTAGACTTACAAAATAAAATCATTTACTCCTCATTATATAAATTGAAATGACAATATATTCTAGAGAATCAAACTAAATACTTCCCAACTGGATAAAACTAGGGCATAAATTTATTCTTTTATTTTAGTGAGAACATTCAGCATATATATTTTTAGGGTAGCTGTAGTTTTTTGAAAACCTAGTTGTAAAGTTGCTGTGGAAAAAGTAATTTTTTTCAAAAGTCATGGTGTGTTCTAAATATTTTTCTTTTGAATAATTTAAAACAACTTTTGATAGCCATACTCTTAACGCTTTGATTCTCAAAAGCCTTTTTTTACCAAAAAATTTTAAAAGTAGCTAAAAGCTAGTAAATGAAGTCGCTTTTTTCGCTTTCTAAAAAAGCAAACCAGTCTGAAAGCTGTCCTAAACGCACCCTTACTTTCATGAATATATGTTATTCTTGTCGCTAAAACCATAGTGAAAGTTTACTCCTTTTGTGAAATCAAGACACACACATATTTAAAGAAACAAAAACTCTAGAAATTTTATGGAAAACAAAGAGGGAAAAATCACTGGCCTAGAAAAAAAAACTTCCACTATGTATGCTTTGAGTACAAAATCTTCATAATGGGATTACAATATATGAGAAAGGATCAACGACTATGTAGTCAGGTGGTAACAATTGCTAGTGAAACAGATCATGAAACAACGAATAAATGACCGAGCATGAAGGTCATCATGATGGAGACTGGCAGAGGTTGACGCGACGAGGATCGGTGGCCGACGCAGGCGTGGTTGACAGCCGAGTGGTGGCATGATTGTGCTTGGAGGATCTTCAAGCTTTAGAGCTCTCTCTCTCTGCTTGGCCTCTTTTCATATGAAGGATGAGGGCTATTTATAGATTGAAGGAGGACGTCAGAATACATGCAAAATAACCACTCCTCTCCATCTGGACGGCTCATGATGATTCCCTTGATCATATGATATATTTTGTGTATTTGAATGCTCAAATAATGTCGATTATGAGATCTTGTTAGATCCGCTCGAGACGCCGATTTGATTATAATCACCCATGTTTAAGAGTCGATTTGATAATAATCGCTTGATCTCGTTAATCTTGATTGAGATTGCTTTCGACATCAAGATTCGCTTCATTAGTAGTATTTTAAATATCATATCGCTCTCTATTTTTGGATGATATTATCTCAATCATCCAAATATATATATATATATATATATATATATATATATATATATGTCAAATACTTGAAAATAGCAAATTCTTCAATGAAATTTGAGTGTCCATTAACCACACATTTTGATAGAACGTGATCTTCATGAGCAAGATTATGACCGCGAAAGTGATGTGAGATGTGTGTAGGTATGCTGCGAGATTGAGGTTACGGGACCCATCCGGTATGAATGGCCTTCAAGCGAACGAAGCCGGGCGCTGAGCGGATCGGGTCGTCGCAGGGCAGCGAAGCGGCGTATGGGCCGGCGGTCGCTAAACGGACGCTGGGTCGGCGCCCGGATTGGCCTACATCTAGAATAACAGGCCTGAGGGTCACGCAATGGGCCGCGCGGTCATGAACCGACGTGAATGGTCGACGCGGCGAGAGTGCGCGGGCGAGCGAGCGTGGAAAGACGACGCGTATGAAGCCACTAGTCCGGCGTTGCCATGCTTTTGGCATTTCGCCCATTTTAAGCGCTTTTAGCGGTTTGTAGTGATTTGACCTTCTTGCCTATGGGTCTATAAAACCTCCCAGGCGGAGAAGACCTTCTTCTATTTGAGAGAAGGTCGGGAGGATCAAGCGTAGTTCATATGAGTTCCCTCGAAAGAGGTGTTAACCGACCTCGACCGACCGTCGGCATGGCGGCGAGACGAAGAGACGGCGATGACGATGCCCGACGATGGTGGTCGATGACCGCCGGCAGACCTCACGGTCGAGGATAACCAGGATGATGGTAGGACGACCGAGATTGCCGGATATCGACACCGTGACCACTTGGTTCTACCGAGGGTGACGGCGAACTGAATGCCGATGGTATGACGCGATCGGCGCAGTATGGCGACCACGAATTATGGTGATCACAAAATTGTCGCTAGGCGGCGACGGCGCGATGACGCAAATCGACCGAGTGAGCATAACCGGCGACGATAATGATGCGGCGAATAGCGCAGTCGGGGATGACCGGGCGATCCGGATGGTCGACGCATTGACCGCGATGGTAGCGGTGACCTACAATGATTTGTCAACAGGGTGGTAAAGAATCGGCGACCAGCGACGATGACGCGTAGTCAATGGGGATGACCAACGATGGTGGTACCGGAGAAGATGCCGATGGCCGGGCGAGAGGTAATCACAATTAGTCGGCGGTGGCGCGGCCGACGGGGTGGTCGGCAATGAATGCGGCCTGTGAGTTATGCGGTAGTGGTGAAGAGGGATGACCAACGACGATGAGGATTTTTGACATATCCGAGGATGTTTGTCAGAGTGTGACTTGATGCGTTAACCTGTGTGGAAGAGGCCGTGGGAAGTCCACCAAGGACCTTTTGACCTATCCTAGGTTGTTTGTCAGAGTCTTTGCTCGATGACGTTAACCTGTATGGAAGAGGTCGAATTGAATCCGGCCGAGGATTTTACCCATCCGGGTTGTTTATCGAGTTACCCGGCGACGAACCGTGGTGATTTTGACCCATCAAGGTTGTTTGTTAGAGTGTTATCCGGCGACGACTGTATGGAGAGGTTGAATTGAATCCGAGGATTTTGACTATCCGAGGTTGTTTGGCGAGTCTTTGCTCGATGACGCAACATGTGGAAGAGGTTGAATTGAATCCGGATTTTGACCCATCCGAGATTATTTTTCAGAGTGTTACCGATGACGTTAACTTGTGTGGAAGAGGTTGAATTGAATCCGCTGAGGATTTTGACCCATCCGAGGTTGTGTCGAGTGTTACCCGGCGAAGTTAACCATGGAAGAGGTTGAATTGAATCCGCCAGATTTTGACCTATCCGGAGGTTATTTGTCGAAGTCTTTGCTCGATGACGTTAACCTGTGTGGAAGAGGTTGAATTGAATCCGCTGAGGATTTTTGACCCATCCGAGATTATTTGGCAGAGTGTTACCCGATTACATTAACCTGTGTGGAAGAGGTTGAATTGAATCCGCTGAGGATTTTTTACCTATCCGAGGTTATTTGTTAGAGTCTTTGCTCGATGACGTTAACCTGTGTGGAACAAGTTGAATTGAATCCGCTGAGGGTTTTTGACCTATCCGAGGTTGTTTGTCAGAGTCTTTGCTCGATGACGTTAACCTATGTGGAAGAGGTTGAATTGAATCTGCTGAGGATTTTTGACCCATCCGAGATTGTTTGTCAAAGTGTTACCCGATGACGTTAACCTGTGTTGAAGAGCGGAAGTCCACCGGACCTTTGACCTATCTAGGTTGTTTGTCGAGTCTTTGCTCGACGTTAACTGTATGGAAGAGGTGGAAGTCCACAAGGACCTTTTGACCTATCAGGTTGTTTGTCGAGTCTTTGCTCGATAACGTTAACTTGCATGGAAGAATTGAAGAGATTTTGACCCATCTGTTGTTTATCGACACTAAATGACGCTGACTGTATGGAAGAGGTTGAATCAAAACATCCGTTTGTGGTTGTAGCCAAAGTTTCTCCTTAACCTTGGTCTTGTTTTTCCATGAGTATGATTGGAAAATCATAATTTGCAAAGCTATATCTCTTCTCAATGTTGAAATATCCTCCAACTTTGACTTGTTTCTTGGGATGGTAATCGATTAGATGCTTAACATGGGCAATCTTCTGAGATTAAGATTTGCCCCCCAGTTTTCGACAAAATCTGAAGGAATGAAGTTAGAAGAATCTTCATTCTTCGCTTGCACTCCTTAAGAGCTTGAAATGCTCCACCTCGATGGTGGTTTTGATCTTGTTGGAAAACTTGGTCGCCATACAAGATGAAATAATGGGAATCGGTCACGATTACGCAAACTGCATGTGCTAGAAAACTAGCATAGAGTGAAAGTTTTAAATTGTTGAAATCACACACACACGTATTTAAAGAGTAAACAAGAAAACTTAGAAATTTTCACGGAAACCTCAAAAGAGGGAAAACCACGGGCCTATAAGAAAACTTCCACTATGTATTTGTTTGAGTACAAAATCTTCCGATAACGGATTATAATTGTATCAGCCCTATAATGCTGTGGTAACAATTCTGGTAGCAGATGATGGCGAACAACGAACAAATAATCGACGATGAAAGTCGTCATGATGGAGACTAGAGGTTGACACGGCGAGGATCTTGGCGGCCGACGGCTGGTTGACGACCGTCGAGTGGTGGTAACGACGATTTGGAGGATCTTCAAGCTTTAGAGCTCTCCTCTCTGCTTGGCCTCTTTCATATGAAGGATGATGCTATTTATAGATTGGGAGTGGCACGTAAATACATGCAAAATCCAACCACTCTCTCCATCGACGCTCATATGATTCCTTGATCATATGATATATTTTGTGTATTTGAATGCTCAAATGATGTTAGAATTATGAGATCTTGGGCTTGTTAGATCTGGCTCGTCGAGACGCTCGATTTGACTATAAACAGTCTATGTTTAAGAGTCAATTTGATAATAATCGCTTGATCTCGGTTAATCTTGATTCAGAATCAGATTGTTTTCGACATCAAGATTCATTCTTCGACTAGTAGTATTTTAAGTGTCATATCAATTCTGAAGTCTTCCTGAAATGAGTCATGGTGGTAATTCCTAAAAATAATGAATAAAGTAATTCCATAACAACTATAAATTCTTCAATTACTCAAACTACTGCTTTGTGTCTATAGGATTATTACTTATTCATGTAAGAAGCTTTATACAATTCAGAACCCTTACTCACATGAGACTACCACTTTAAATGAGCATGAAGTTGGCCATAAAACGTATGTATCTCAAGTTTGGAGTCAGGTTAGGCCACTTGGGGGAACATATTAGTGCATAAGTTAAATATTAGTCGTACAAAATAAAATCATTTACTCGTCATTATGTAAATTGAAATGACAATATATCCTAGAGAATCAAACTCAAATACTTCCCAACCGGATAACACTAGGGAATAAATTTATTCTTTTATTTTAGTGAGAACATTCAGCATATATATTTTTCAAGTATAAATAAAGTGGTAAATATTCTACACAGTACCCGAAGCTGGATGGGCTGAACATTAGAAACTATAACTACAACAAAATAAGTGATCGATCATGGGACAAAAGATCAACATTTCTTCCTGTAGGTGCTAGATTTGTTGGACTTATATTTCGAATGGAAAAAGCAAACGACATGAAAATCGTAAAAGAATATATAACATCAGTTTAATCGCAATCGAAGTGGAAACCATGCAAGTTTCACACAATAACTAAATTCACCTAGTTACATATTTTCGGGATTTCTAATCGGACTGAAATTAAATTATCGAATAGTTTTTAATAAATTTTGAGTAACAAAAATGAGCTGAAAACCTAGAAGGCAGTCCTATAAAATCATATGTAATTCAAATTGGAGAAACATAAGCATTCCAATGTATACTTACCGAGAAGTAGTGCTTTGCCGATGGAACCCCTAAGTTCGTGCTACCAGTATCAAATACCACTGAACTTTTGTGGAGGTGAACTGATACGGATCTTCCATTGTACTTAGCATTCGTAATTCTTTAACCGCCCATCCAAAACTCCTCTAAAGAGCATTCCTACCAAAATTATTGTGCTCCACTTCATCAGTAGCAAGCCTTTTGGCAACCCAGTTGTTCTCATCCAGCTATCCCTTTTTCAGCACGACCACCCTCACAAGTCCATCTGCCAAAATTGGGAGAATAAGCGGGAGAAGAACGATCACTGGAACAAGAATCAACTAAGCAATCCAATGCACATTCCCCATCAAAGACTAGTCTATCAAAATAGAGAAATTTCAGAACAGATGTACTAAGAGAAACACCGGACATTAATGAATAATTTCAACCAAAAGGGGTGATATCAGCAAATATCAGAATGAAAAACATAGGACTGAAGGAACTTCGATGCAAAGGGGATTTTTATGGTTCTTGGCCAACTTATAGTTGAAAAAAAGCTGACAAGTTTGATCTGACTTTAAAAACAGTGGATAAAATAGAAATTAAAAAGTATTATACAAAATGTATGCCTTTTTTACCAACTTATTCAGATAACTTATTTGTTGGTAAGATCTTTGATAGTCGTTTCCTAGAGCTATATTCAGATCCAAGCTACATCATAAATAAAGTGGTTTCAGTTTTGATAAATCTTACTATAAATAAAACAAGTGCACTTAATTGTATCATTATTATATTGAAAAAAATTACCTGATAAAATGAAGTTAAAATGCCCGTAAAAAGTTTAGCCTTTCAATCCATCAGCTCAAATGTATGTAAAAAGAGAATACTTCGAATACTTCACAGGTTGACAAAAAGTTGATTAAGCAGCATTTAAATTAATTTAAAAAAATTAAATAAATTCATCATCTCAATTTCAATATAAAATATTGGCTTCAAACTTAAAATTTAATAAAAATATGTATTTCACATAAAAGATAAAACATAATTAGTTTAAGAAAAATTTTAGTATGATAATAAATGTATGAATAAAATTTTTATTTATAATTTAAATAATGTTATTTTAATATATTTTTAGTAAAATATTTTAGTATAAAGAGCCATACAGATAAAATTGAACTCCAAAATAGATTTATTATTTTAAAAAAAATTTATCACATCAACTGGTAACATAAGTTGATACTGTTATAGCAAATTAGAAAAAATACTATCTGAAGTTTGGATATAATTTTCACATCTAAATATTAATAACATAATATTATATAACACTCAACCAACACATAACTGTACTATATTGATAAAATATATATATATTATTATTATTATTATTATTATTATTATTATTATTATTATTATTATTATTATTATTATTATGGGCTTACATGGAGAAGTTGTGCCTAAAGATTGTTGGTATGTTGATCTCGTATTTATAATTACAACTTTCTTTATGCTAATTATCTATCCTACACTTCTTATCTATGCTAAGTGCACTTTCTTTTATTGATTAGAAAGATGGCTTCAAAAAAGGATGCATGCCTTATGGCTAAGCTTTGCTACTATTTGTTTGCTTGCATCATTTCACACACTCAATGGAACGAATCTTCTTTATCAACAATTACTTGGAAGAGCTCCATTTAACATGATAGATATATGCATCCATATGATAATTTTGTTTAGAATGTTTAAATGGTTGATGGATTTAATCCAATAAAATGTGAGTTCATACTTGTATTTTATTCAAATAACTTCATATTATATATGCTTAGTGCATCTACTGAGACCTGGTCCCTACTGTAAAAAAGTTGTTTGCAATTTGTATATTACCGTTATATTAGAAGCATGCTACTTTTTAAAATAAAAGATTGATGGTTATCTAATGTTTGTTTTCTCGACATGTTTTTGCTTGTGAGTAACAAATATGATTCAATTATAAGCACAAATAATTTGTTATAATTTTAATTTGTTCTTTGAGACCAACGACTATTGCAAGAAATGATCCACGAGCCACCAGGGAGGCAACTCATGAAGCTTCTCAATAGGGCTTCCTATCTTCAAGACGAAACCACCGCCGTTGGACCGATCTTGAGCTCCATGGATGTAAATTCCTGCAAATTGTAGAAATCCTCTTAGGTGTTGGTGTTTTATAAAAGATTTTGCAATTTCGTGCAATTTTCACCGTAGGATCTCTTTGGATCTCTTCCCCAAACATTTTGGTGTCAATCCTAATGCCTCAAGAGCTTTGGCGAGCTCGGAGAGAGGCGGTGTGCCTTCTGTAGCTCGAGGGCGAAGGATCATCCGCTCGCTCCATGTGATTAAAACGGATGGCCATGATTGAATTAGAATTCTTGATTTAATCCCTTAATTAATCTCTATCATCCGATCCAGATCGACGGTGGGGATGAAAGCCCGCCCATCGCCTTTGACTCAACACTTATTTATGACGGTTTAAGTGGCATCTGGCCACATGGAAAGCGCCATTGCATGGCCCAACAGAATTAGGGGTTAATTAAGTGTAAAAATGTGATTAATTGCTATAGAATTTAAAAATTTATAACTAATTGTAGAAAAATCCTAAAAATATAAGTAAACCCATTTTGGAAAGGATAAACAAATGAGAATTTATTAATCACTGATTAACAGTGAAATGATAAATAGGTGATTATGACCTCTTTCCTAATTGTTTTCCCAAATCCATTTCGTAAAGGAGGGTAATTAATTCATAATTTAATTAAGGTTAATTAAGCAATCTAAATGGTCAAATTAAATCAAATTAAAATGGCAATTAGATCAGATAACTCAAATTGAATTTTTGGGTTTCTCTTTATGTGTTTAATAAAGAAAGAGTCTTAAGAAAATTATGATTAACCCATGGGTGTGGGGAATTTATAAGATTACTTAGTTTAGTTACTTCCTTAATCTAATTAACACTTAAGCATGAGCCTATTGCATTAGGTTCTTTAGGAAGCATTGCAACTTTAATTTATCATAAGCATGTCATTTGAGGCTCATGAATAAGTGGTTAATTAGAATAAAGAAGCATAGAAAAGGGTAATTAAATGAATTGCTTAATGATTCAACTTTAATTAATCTATAAAACCCACTTAATTTTTTTCCTTTAAACATATTAAATCATCAACATGGGATGGGGTAAAAATAGCAAATATTATTTCTCCTCTTTAAATTTAATAATTCAAATCCAAAATCAAACTTCATAAGAAGCTTTGGTTTTCCTTAAATGATTTCATTCAACTTGATTGTCCTTAGGAATTAAAGTAGTTAAATGGATTATGTGGAATTGTTCAATTATTCCTTCTCATTCATCATAAATTTTGTATGTCATTTGTATCATGTATTCATGTTTTCAAGTCAAATAATCAAGCAAATATATTTATGTAGAGTTACATGTGTTGAATTAAACCTATTATATGTGTGACTATTATAATAAATTCTAAAACTATTTTTAAAATTATAAATGTAAGTTAAATTGATATTATCTTTGAATATTACATTTGATTTACATGTGCTTATAACCTAAACATGTCAAAGTATTGTGTTATCTTTATCCCACTAAAATTTCTAGTGCCCTCACCTCTTATTATGCCACTAAAATTTTTGAAATCCATCCTCTTACATTTAATCATAAGAAATCATTTTGGGATAACTTTATTCCTGGTTTTTATTTCTCCTTAAAATCTTTGCCAATTATTGTTATTATTATTATTATTATTATTATTATTATTATTATTATTATTATTATTATTATATTTTTGTTTGAGACATTTATGTTGTTAGTTGTGTTATATCATAGACTCTAATACTAATGGCCATGGAAAAATTTTCTTAAAATTACCCATGCACCTTAGTACACCCTATTAGCTAAATAAGCCTAACTCTTGCAACATCAGCTTATAACACTAAAACTCTTAGAAAGAGAACAAAGAGAACAAAGAGAACTTTGAAAAAAAAGAACATGTATTATTAAACAAAAATATTGCAATACTTAGCATGCTTAAGGACATGGTTTGTATCATAGAATAAACTTCTTAGAAGCTATCCATGTGGCCTTAGCACACTCCCCTAGTGTTAACTAAGAGCCTTACACTCACACAATGCATTTTTAGAATAAGAGCACTACAAATAATGGAAGTAAAAAAGAAAAATTTTACTTTTAGCAAAAACGAAAAAAAAAAACCTTATAAGAGTTTACACTAAAACTCACTCTTAAATTTCTAGGGGATGGATTACAAATAAGGGGAAGATTCATATTTATAGACCTCCTCCTTTGCTTAGGAACATCCGTGATTGTAATATATTATTCATATAGGTAGAGTTCCCTAGAATACTTTGCACCTTCCATGTATATATTTATTATATTATGGAGACCTTTAAAGATTCTCCCATTACTCCTTATGTTATTATAGTATTCTAAGGAATTCCAAAAACTCGTCAATTATTTTTGTAGTATTTAGAAGATTCTATAAAATTTTAGAAGCATTTAAAATATTCTCATAATATCCAAAGACTTTTGCTTTCTTCTAGAATTTTCTAGATGCATTTGGACTTACATTGAATCTTTTATAACCTTTTAACACCTTATGACTCTATTTCAGTATGATTTTAGTGGATTCTCTTGGACACATTTGTCATGTTACTCTCAAAGAGTTGTGGTTAATATTCTATCTCAATTTGAGGCTCTGATAGTAAGCTGAAGAAGCAAAATTTTCCAAAGGATAGATTCATGGCTATGATTATTAGCATTAAGCTTATTAGAAGATGAGTGCCCTAATGCGACTAGAATTTAGGAAGCTACCTCCATGATATTGGTGGTATAGTTCATTTGAGGATTATGGGTATGATTTATTTTCATTCCAATATGTGTATCATACATTTATTGGACTACCATCTTCTTTTATTAATATATTATTTATATTAAATGCATAAAATTAAATTTCTTATGTTTACCAACCTTTTTGATGAACGAGTCTATTAGACTTGATAAAACAAGAGATAATTTACAATAAGATTCAAATTCATTGTAGTCATTGCCTTGATAACCTATAATTCAATATTTTATCATCCATTCATTAATACTTTCTTGGCTATAGTGTATCATATTGCTACAAAGTTTCAAACATTAGGACAAGACATCACAAATTTGAGAAATTGTTGTAGTCAAAATAATGTACCTAAATGTTATTAGAAATATTTAAGAGGAGGTTCTACAACTCATAGCTCAATGAAACGATGGACTTGAGACTTTTAAACTAATTGAAATATCTTATTGATGCCTTCCAAGAAAATATTTAAGGCTTTGCATGGTCTATTGCTAAGATAAAATGAGTAGATCTAAATATTGTATGTTAAAGGCTTAACATTGATAGAAATATTAGGTTGATCAAATTAAAAAAAATCTGGCAAATGGCTATAACTTTGGATAAACTAATTTCTTATTAACTGTAAATGTATTAAATGTATTTATAATGTTATTTTAATTAGGAAGTATAATGGAAAATGGAAGATGTGCATCGATTTTATTAATTTGAATATGGTCTATCTATAGAATAGCCACCTTCTATAAATTGATGTAATCATTGGTTAATTAGTCGGCTTTTTTAGTTATGAGCTAATATTTTCTTAGTAACCATCAAGTAAAAATATGTATTATAAATTATAAAAATGACAATTATCACTAGTGATGGTTTGTACTATATAACCTAAAGAATGTGTATGATGGATCCATAGACCAAAAAAAAAAAAAAGACAATTATCTCCTTTTCCTTTGTAATTGTCAAGTGGATGTTTGAGATTGCTTTATTTTTTGTTTTAATTTAATTTAATTTATATTTGAAATACAAATATTTGGTAGTAATATATGTTTATAAAAATATTCAAAGCATCTAAAAGTTAGTTTGTGTATTTATTTTTAAAAATAATGTGATTTAATTAAAAAAAATAAAAAGAATAAAAAGAACTAAAAATATATTGAACAAACACATTTGAAAATAAAAAATATAAAATATAAAACAAATGTTTTTGTGGAGCTATAAATGGATCTAACTCTACGATCGAGAGTATGAGAAGAGAGAGCTATATTAACAATGCATCTGAAGATAATTATATAATCACAATTAACAATGAAATGGTTAAATTTTGATTTTTAGTCAAAATCATTCTGGAAAGAATTGTCATTTTTTCTTAAATTTATTATAGCATGTGTATGAATTTTCAGCTAGAGAATAAGTAATGGAACAACAATTTTCCAAGCAATTTATTATTTTATATTATTTTTGGGACAATTATTTTATATTATTAATCCATCGCATTCCATTTCCAAGAAAAGTTAATTGTTTTAGTTATTTTAAATAGTTAATGGGAGAGATTAAAGTCAATTATTAAAGAGGATTAAGAATATCTACTTCTAGAATTTAGAAATTATACAAATCATCTTAGTCTAGTGGTTAACCAAATGGTCTTGAGCTCAAGAATTTGCAAATGTGTATGATGGATCCATAGACCAAAAAAAAAAAGACTCATAATTAAATCAAAAGAGATTATATGCTTAAAAAATTGTCTCTCATTGTAATTTTTTTTTTGACTCATTATCCAACATATTGATATCATGATACAAGTATGTAATCACATTCTACTAAAATGATGCATATTATACTTTAATAACATTTTCTATAATACTTGATTAATCAAATTAACATTTTTGCTTTTAATTCTTCATGAACAATGTAATATGGAAAGTAAAATAGAATGGAGAGAGAGAGAGAGAGAGAGAGAGAGAGAGAGAGAGAGATTTGAATATATAATTAACTTTTAATTGTGAGCCAATTGCATTATGTTATAATTAACTTTTAATTGTGAGCCCATTTTAAAGATATAAAGTCCTTTAGCTTAATTAACTTTTAATTGTGAGCCAATTGCATTAGACCACATTTTTTTTGTTAGGATCATTGTTGATTTAATTTCTAATGCATATGAATATCATGTTGGCTCACCATTACTTGGGTAAATAAGTCATGGTGATATGGGAAAGGGGTAATTAATGGACTTAACTCATATTGCAATCTAATTAATCTATAAAATCAACTTAATTTCTTTTCATTGAACCAAATTGATTAACCAATATGGAAATGGGTTAGCGAAATTATTAAATCTCCTCTTTTCTAAAATCAAATCAAACATCTAAAAATAACTTAATAAAAGCTTTGGTTTACTTTAAATGATTGTATTTGAAATAATTATCTTAGAAACTAGTTTGATTGAATGAAGCATGTATTTTATGTCTTATTATTTTTTTCTAATCATATATGATGATGTGTCATGTGGTTCCATGCATTCATGTTTTTAAAATGATTAATCTTAAATGAATTTCCTTTATGTCATGCTTGCATGTGTTGATTTAATTTAATGCATGTGTGTCTATTATGACAATTAAATTCCAATATATTTTCAAAAAGCTTATAAGTGAGCAATAACATATGAAGTGTTAGTAGTTATGTTTACATATAGGTTTGCATGTGCTTATAGCTTAAGTATGTGAAATAGATCTTTCTTTTCTTTAATCTATATGTAGTTTCACATATATTTGAATGTTAATATATACAAAATTGAGAATATAGGCTTTAGTTAGCTAAGGAGGTCATTTGATTACCTCATTTCACTTTAACAATTACACACACTTATTTGATTTCATTTACATATGTTCTTACATTAGAATTGGGATCAAATTCTATTTCACATACATAAATGTTCCAATCAAATAAAATGTAATGTAGATGACTTTCTTTCTCTTACTTACATATACATTCATGTAGTGGATAAGTATAAAGTCTAGAAAGAATACAGTATTTAACTTAAGGAGGTCATTTGATTACCTCACTAGTTTAAAAAAAGGCAATTCTCGCTTATTTCTCTTTACATGTGCATGTATGTGTGGCTAAGGAATGAAAATCCCTCTTTTCTACTAAGAATACATGCATTCATAATAGACTAAATGATTGGATTAATTAGCCATATGATTTGGGGTCTCTTTCCTTATATTTTTACATGTAAATTTACATGTTTTGAATGCAAATGGGTATATAGTTTGAGATCCGAATAATGATGTTTTAGTTAGCCAAGGAGATGATTTTTCTCAGGTTTAACAATGACACATACTTATTTAATTTCATTCTTATGTATTTTTGTATAAGAATTTGGATAAAGCTCAACATTATTAAATAAGAAATATAAACTTCAAATATGCACATCTATTCATCATTTGAGTGTTCTAAAACATGTTGTATGTATAGTCATACTTAGAGTTAAGTCATATTTACATGTGATGGGAATAAATTGATATATGTCTTGTGTTAGTAGTTCACTCAATTTAATCTTAAGAAGCCTTTTATGTTGAATGCAATCATTTAAGGTGAACCTAAACTTAGATTAATTTAAAATGTGTAATAAGTCATTCACTAAAGAGAACTAAATCAAATTAACATGCTTTAGAAATTTAAGGTAGGGATGAAAGAGAGCAATTCTCTTTCTTCTCTTTATAATTCTTAGTTGCTATGTATGTCATATGAAACAAAAGAAAATACAAATTAAAACTTATCAATCAAAAGCACTTGAAGTGAAACCACCCTTAAAATTGAATCTTTCTACACTTAGAAAATCTTATCTCTAAAGCCTAATTAAGACATATCAAGCCTTAATACATACACATTAGATTAAATTATTACTTTTATACTTATGTTGGGACATTTTGATATATGTTATATTTTATGATGTACATTGTAGAGTTGATGTTAGAGTGTACATTTCATAGACTAGATGGTGGGCCATGATTAGCCCAATCATATTTTCTGGGATTTTGCTTGTAAATAAAATATATATAAATGCTCTCTTTCTAAATTTCTTAAGCCTCTAAGCATAATCCAAGTTAGATGGGCTTGATTACCCATGTGCGGTGTTAAGTCCAAATTATAAATAAGCTTGGGTTAATGAGTGTCTAGCTAACACTTATTTTGCAAAGTTAGAGTTACTTTTCCTATTCTTAATATAATTTTGTATTAGAAATTAGATTAGTATTATGGGGATAAGGATGAGAATTTGCTATAAGGCTTTTGTCTAGGCCATGTGATGCCTTTGAAGTGGAGCAAACCAAATCAAAGAAGGAGGAAGACACATAAAGGCATGAAGACATGAATACTTGAAGGCACCCCCCCTCCCCATAGCATTTATTATTTGTAAATTGTAAGTTATTATTTTATGTATCGAGTTGTATATGGCTAGAGCTTGGCTACCTATTTTCTCCATTCGAGTTAATACAATAACCAATTTTTATTCTATTAGCTATTAAATGTTTGATGTTATGTTGGTTGTGAATTAGAAATTACATGTATTTTCATAGTTTCTTTTTGATTGATGATTGAATATGTGGTCTGGCTACGACTAGACTCTTAGAAAAAAAAATTTCTACCCAACTACAACTCATAACTAAAATTTTCTTCAACTCCTCACATAAATCCTAGGTATTAAATCAAGATAATTAAAATATTTAGTAACCTCTTAGCTGTTATTGTATGTTTCACATCATACAATATTCTTTCTCTCTTGAAAATAGATTTCCCTTGCACATGAATGCTACGAGGGCATCCCTTGTGCTAGAAAACATGCCTTTTTTGATGATTAATAAACCAATTTCATCGCATATAGGTATATAAAATCAAAGTCTTTGTCAAAAGAAGTGTCAAAATCAAATTAAATTTGAAAAGATTTGCATTTGTAAATTAATTCATTACTCATACATGCTCTAGTTAGAGTGTAAGGACTGTCTTTTCTAAATAAATAAAGCCTAACTAATCTTGCAATTTCATATGACACTACAAAGATTTAAAGAGAGGTGTTAGAATGACACTAAATTGTAAGTCCATCAAGTGATTTACTCTCCTTGTGGAGGTAAACCTTATACCCATCTTCGCTTAAATTTAGTGCTTTAGTTTTCCTAAAGCTCCTAGATTTAAGATTCTAGGTAGTATTTCCTGAGCTATTAACATAAATCCTCACCTCTTAGATATTTCACAATCTTGTGTTTTGGGATTATAAGTCATTTCTAATAAAATGTTATCTTTAATAAAATCAATCTCTTCAATTTCAACCATATAAAGCCCAATCATGATAGATTGAAATGTTCACTAGATTCTTAGTATCATGAGTAGTTTCTACTTATTCCCTTTTCTAAAATAAGTGTTCTCCTTGAACAATCCGATTTTATTTTCCAAACATAACCAATTTTGATAGTTTAGCCTTGAAATCTTTGGAGACATTAATTTCTACGTTAATGAGTATTCTTAAGGGATTCCCATTTAGATGTAATTAACTATGGAGGCTTTCATGTGGGAACTTAACCAACCCAAATTTAAAATAAAGCTTACTTCCATGTAAAGTAGGGGAGAGATCTTACATTCACTCATTATGCTGTGAGTCTTAGTGAAGGTCCATTAATGATGATTTCATCTTAGATAGTGCATCATTAATGCCAGATCGATGACTTCAAGTATCCCCTAAGATCTGTGGTGTCCCACATCTCAAAAATAAACATCACATTTACATACTATAAATTTAGACGATATTATCATCTAGTGGATTTAAACATAGGAAATGTTGCATTTGCATAATTTTCTTCTGATCAACACCTCCTCTCATTATCTTATTAGAAATAAACTCTCTTTTCATCCTACTATAATACCTCCAAAATTTTAAGATCATTAAAATTGGCCTTGACTGATTTTCTTCAATCTATTAGAACCACTCTATAAAGTATATAATTTGTTGGATAGATATATATATTCTTAGAAACATATTATGATAAATTTCTCTTGGATAGAAGCTAAAGAAATTGATTGTGGTTGATGTATCAATAATGAGGTTATTAAAATAGGTTTTTTTTTACTTTGAAATTTTTAATGAAGCAATCATTTACCTTGGATTGTTTTCCAAAAGTGCAATATTTGGTAAATTCTCTTCCTCATTAGGTTCTTTCTTTGGTGATCAACTATGAGTGTGCTCACACACTTTTGATATTATGAAACATATATGAATAGAGACTTAGAATAAACACTAAAAATGCAAATTATAAATATATTAAATGTCTTTCTTGCATTTTCTGAGTGTTTATTTATTCATATATAAAGAATGAGTAAAATGGAAGAAATTGATTTGATTTGATGATTTCGCTAATAGATGTAATACTCTGCTATCATTTTTGGCTTTCACTTGTAGATGTATGTTTCTACTCCGATTTTGCTACCATTTGTTTAAAAAAATACAAGAAAGGTGAAATCAAATGAATAAATCATAATATTTTTTTTTCTCTAAATGTATTAATTGTTTAAAAGAGATATTTTAAAAAAAATACAAAGAAAGCTGAAATCAAATGAACTAGAAGAAGGTTTAATAGTTAAACTATGATTAGTCAAATGATGTAATAAATATCAAAATGATCTTAATATAATCATAATGTAATAATGATGTAATAATAATATGATAATAATATTTTATGAATTTAATATACAATATTCTAATTTAAAGATCTTCACTCTTAAATATTTTGAAAATACTATTATTTTATATATTTTATTTTAAATCTCTTATATGTACCATCATATTAAAATAATAAAAATGTCAAATTTGATTATGTTAACTGATTTTGTGTAAAAGTGATTTTAAAATTAAACCGAATAGATCAGAGGACTAGATCACAATCAAACTAGCTTGTCTGATTTTTAAAGCCATGCATTTTACTCCTCTTCCACTTCAATTTGTAATAAAAAAGACAAAAAAGAAATAATAATGACAACAGCTATTTTTTTCTAATTATATTACATGTTTTAACTTTTATTAAAAGAAGATTTACATACATACTACATAATTTTTAGATATTAACATATCTAATACTTAACATTTAATATTTACATTTATAACATTTTAGTATTTGCATTAAATAATTTCATCATCTTAAATTCTAATCTAAGTATTCACAATAATGATATACGCTTCTATTACTTTTCATTTAGTCACATTAAAATATATTTACACAAATTTGTACTGCATTATGTTAAATTCATATAATAAATTATATTAAGGTATTTATTTAAATGAGAAATTCTATCTAGCAAATGGCTTTGAGACAATCAGCGACTTTAAAAGTCATTTGTAAAAAAATATCCAACGCAATTTGAACACTTATTATTTATTTTGTCAATTTGAAATTAAAATGATAAATATTTCTGTCAACCTCAAAACTAGTACTAAGAACAATTCTCATAGTTATAAAGAAAAAAAAAACATCGAAACTCTCTACATTGAGTAAATATTATAATTATGAACTATTTAGAATACATCAAATTAAAACTTCTAAAAACTCAAAACCTATTTCCTAGGCCAAGAGCTCTTGGTGCATAATGTCACTATAGCAGTAAAAGCAAATAAAATAACCGGAACAACTACCATAGGGTATAAATAATAGGCTATTTTTTTTAAAATAGGCCTAATTAAGAATTAGTTTAGTTAATTAGGTATAAAAAAAATTTAATTTTAGGCTTAGTTGCTTGTTGAACTACCCTATATTTTCCTAAACCTATTTTGATGCTATGAACTTTCGACAATCTGGAGAAGCTTGCCAATATAAAAAAATGCCTTTGTTTTTTTTGATGATTTAGGTATTTTAAAATCTAAATGTATTTTTTAGTTAATTCTTGTTATATAGAGTTTTATTTTGTATGATATACTTATTTATTTTTAGTTTTAAGATAGATTGTTATTTTGGTAACTTTATTTTATTAGATCCATGTATTTTAGAAATGCATGTTAGATTTAGGGTTTAGGTTGAAACATTATTATTTGAAGGTTATAAGTATTCTTATTGGACATGTAACTTTAGTTTAGTAGAAATATTGATATGGGGTTTGAAGATCAATTTATTTATATCTAAATTATCAATAGACAAAATGCCTCCCTTTACTTTTTTTGCCCATCAATTTAGGTATTTTGAAACCTAAATATATTTTTATGGTAAATCTTGTTATATAAGTTTTTATTTTGTATGATATGCTTACTTTTTTAGTTTTAAGGTAGATTATTATTTCAATACCTATTTTATTAGATCATATTTTGGAAATGCATATTAGATTTAGGATTTAGGTTGAAACATTATTATTTATAATTATTCTTTACATGTAACTTAAGCTTAGTAGAAATATTGATATGGGGTTTAAGATTAATTTATTGAGTTTGGGTATGTTTTGTCAAGAATATTTATATTCAATTATCATGCACTATTTAATGTTGTAATATTTGCATGTAATAAGTGTTGATTTAAATATACAATAACTCTAACACTTCACATACTCAACTTTTAGTCAAATGCACAAAGTGTACATTCTTTTAACTAAATTTTTCTTTAACCAAGTGAGATAAATGATCAGATCATGGTGTGAGTTAAAAATAAAATATATAATATTTTTTATATTATGGTGGTGAACTCATTGTAAGAAGATTTTTCCTAGCTTATACTAGTGGAAAAATCATCCTATACAAATTCCATGGCATTAATTTCACTAATTTTACGTAAGCAAATTATGAGGCCATTGAAATTTGATCCAACAAAGTTCTCCACAAGTCTTACAAGCTGATTTCCTATTGGTGTTGGATTTATTGCATCACACATTTTTATGATGAAGTTTGTGAGTCTATAATCAATTCAGCATGCATGCAAACTATAATTATTTATGTTGAAGTTGAGGAAATAACATATGTAGGAAGAGAAGTAGATAATACTAAGGAGTGTCGAGAGCTCCAAGCAGATAAATACATTACATTTGCAATTAACTACTCAAGCCAAAGCATATGACTCTACACCAGAATATGCTTATTTTATGGACAAGTTCTAATTTATGGTTAATCAAGGTGATTACATCAATTCATTGTCTTCGAGGATGAGGGATATGAAACTATGTAACGCAAGCAAAGGATATTGATGTTGATGATAAGAATGACATTTACTGGCCCATAGAGCTATGTTTTAGAGTCTAGACGAGAGACTACTCAATCAAAATAAGTCATGAAAAGCTTATTATCTAACAATGAGTACATGTTTAGTGCTCAAATAACTAGAGAATGTGATAAGGAGCTCACATTTGATGGGCTGTCAGATGAATCAAGTTTCAAACAAGAAAATTGTATTCCAGATGAACTGTTACAAGGTATGTGCTTCCATGATAAGAAGTAGCTTTAGTTCACTTTTCAAGGATGGTCTATCCTAAATAATGTTGAGTTTGTGATATATGCTTTAAATAAGACAAAGTTCAGTATACTGTGCATGTATCATGCTCACCCAACTACACTTTGCATGTGGCAATTACAAGTAAGCTCAAGTAAGATATTGGGTGGTGCATGGAGGATTGACAATATTGGTTCACCTCATACATATAGCCATTCAATGTTGAATGCTAGAGACAAACAATGTACATCACAGTTTATCAGTTATTTTATTCAACCTGTAGTTAGACGTCAACTAGATTTAAAGCCTAAAGAAATTATGGGTCATATGGATTCCAAATTTAATATAAGAGTGTCTTATATGAAGGCTTGGGATGATGAATCAAGGTTATTTTAGTAGTTTGGAGGAAGTTCATTAAGAATTTTATGTGTATGTTCGCTATGCAAGGATCGATATCAAGTACACTTGAAATCAAATAGATTTCAATGATTGGTCATTTGAGCCTTCAATTATAAGTTGGCGATTGTCGCCATTTTATGTCTTGATGAACATTTCTCCTAGGTAAGTAGGGGACTCTTCTTAGCAATTAAGATTTGTGCTAATAACGATTTATTTCCACTAGTGTAGTAGTTCAATCTAAATGTATTAACTCATGGGTTTGGTTTCTACGGACACTCCATGACTTAATCCCTTTGGTATCTACAAGAAGTGATTTATGCATCATATTTGATAGGCAGGTAGGTCTAGTTCGTGGTTGTAGAGAATATTTTCTTATTGACGTCGCTCTAACATTTGAGGGAGAATTTCAAAACAATTTAAGAACTGGGTTTAGAGACGTAAGTTCATATGCTAAAAAATGGTATGTTGTAGGTAATATTGATGATATTCATATTTTAAAATAGTATATGACTGATATTAAGAACATAAAACAAGAAGCTTAGGATTGACTAATTTCAAGGGATGTAGAACAGTGATCTTTAACTCATGATGGTGGCTATAGATATGACACGATGACCATAAATGCATCTGAATGCTTCAATAGTGTCTTGAAGTGGGCATGTGATTTGCCTATTCAGGCACTAATTACTATACAATATATTATAACATTGTCCCCTTTCATAAAATGGCTTGAGACAATAATAAATCTTGCCAACCATCATGACTCTATATTTTCTCCACGTAAAGAGTACCATAGAAAATGAATGTGAAACAAGGAGATTTCTAGACCAATAAGGATAAACACCAATGAGTATCAAGTTTTTATATGTATAACATAACATTTAAGATTAAGTTGTTACAAACTCATGACTACAGTGTTAATGTAGATAGCCTTAAGCTATCACATTGCCTATGTAATTTCGTGGGACAAGAACATCCGAAGTCACATTCAATATGTCTTTACTACACCATAGACTTTTGCCATAACACCTATCAACAAGAATTCCATATCATCCCGATAATGAGTGGCTTGAACACATAATCAATAACATTGGTCGAGCATCTTGACAAAAATACTAAAAGAAAGGCCACATCTAGACAAGAAGAACAAAAAATACAATACAAGAGTAATACAAGGAGTAACATGATTTATAGTTTATGCAAAAATGTTGGGTACAACAGAGCAACATGTCAAAAAATTGGAGACAAAAATTTAATCTAGATCAAGGTTGTTTTATTTACGTAACTTGTATTGTCCTCAGCCGCTAATTATTTTTGATTTATTAGTGTTTACGGCTGATTTGTGTGATGCAATACATTCACATTGATAACCACTTACTCATAACATTTGTTGAATGTTGGTCATCAATGACAATATATCATTCATTTGGAGAGATGATGATTAGCCTAGGATATTATTATGATTTTGGGTGTTCATAAAGGTGTTGTTTATTTTTGGTTTGATGTATGTGTGTATATTGGGAGGGGACATTATATACTGAGGATGTATTATGAGTGATCGCAATGACATCAAGGAATAGTGCACTATCAAAGATAGAAATCACTACCCTATTGGACCTAATCAAACAAGGACGCATGATGATAGTCTTCTAAAATGTAGATTTTTCCCTACTTTATATGGATGAAGAAAGTTTATTTAAATCAAATTTAAAGTTCAATGAGGCAAGCCCCATAGTTAATTACATAAGGAAGGTGAGTTCTGGAATTTCTGATTAAATTAGTAATGTTGTAAGAATTCAAAGATCTATCAATAAATGGTTATTGGAAGATCAAATGATAGATGAAAAGGAAAGACTTATTATCAAAGCCAAGGGGAGATGAGTGGGGATGCTCATGATACTAGAAACCTAGTAAGTATTCCAAAGTATCATATGGTTAGTTTTATATGTTTGAAATTGAAGAGAATTATATATTTGAGTTAAAATTTTATTAGAAATCTGGGACTTATTTATTTCTATGGGACACCACACAAATGAGGATGTTTATTGAGGTAATCGTCATGACATCAAGGAATAGTGCACTACCTCAAAAGATAGAAATCACTATCTACAAATGAACCTAATCATCTAATAAGGACTCCTATGATGAGTCTTAAGTACTGAGATTTCCCTACTTTACATGGATGATTAAAGTAGGGTTTATTTAAATCAAATTCTAAAGTTCCCTATGAGGGCTAGCCCCCATAATTAATTACATCCTAAGGAAGGTGAGTTCCCTAAGAATACTCTCAATTAAAGTAGGTAATTATTGTCTCCAAAGAATTCAAAGATAGACCTATCAATAAATTGGTTATATTTGAAAGATCAAATGGGATAGATGAAAAGCAAATACTTATTTTCGTTATGAGATGAGTGGGATGCTCATGATACTAGGAAACCTAGTGAGCATTCCAAACTATCCTATGGTTACTTTATATGTTTAAAATTGAGGAGAAATATATATTGAGTAAAATTTTATTAAAAATCTAGACTTATAATTCAATAGAAGATGAAAAATACCTAAGGGAGGATTTATGCTAGAAGCCCCATAGGAAAACAACAAAATCATCCTAAATGTAGGGAGCTTTAGTAGCAAAGCATGACCTAAATCTAAGGTAAAAGTGTATATTGTCTACTACAGAGAATAAAACATGTGCTGACTAATAATAATGAATGAGCCAACTAACTCCTCCTACATTTTAAAATCATGTGGTTAAGTTATATGTTTTGCAAGATGGCTAGGTTGTTATTATTTAAGATGAAACTAAAGTCCTTAAATCCACTCCCTAAGAGACTACATCATGAGTGGTATGAATAATGACTTAGTCTAATGCAAATCTAATCAAAATTTATTTGATTTTTTACTCTTTATTTTGACATGGGCTATAGGATTTTATATGCCAAAATGTATGATGAAGTTGATTATGGGCTAAATCAAAAGAGAAAGAGGTGTTTTTCCATCATAAACTCTCAAAGGTTAAGCCTTTTTACTATCTAGCAAAGATGGAAATCCTCTCTTAGCAATAGTGAAACAAAATGATATGCATGATATTAAGCATTCAACTTCCAGCTAAGGGGTTGCTAAATATTTTATTATCTTGATTTAATGCCTAAGCTTTATGTGAGGTTATGAGTTATTTTAGAAGTTTAGTTATGAGTTGTAGTTAGGCAGAAAATTTATTTTTATCGTAAGAGCCTAATCACATCCAAGCCACACATTAAATCATCAATCATAAATAAACTATGAAAAGATATGCTTTTTATAGTGCGCAAGATAAACAAAATATTAAAAAATTTTATAAAGCTAACGCAAAAGAATAAGAGGCCAGTCCGGTTGGATACTGCCATACAACTTGAAAAAGAAATGTGTAGCCAAGCTCTACCCTTATACAATCTAGTATATAAAAGAATAATTACAAGTTACAAAATGATAAGTGTTATAGAAAATCTTCAAGTCTTCATTCTCTCTCCATTTCTTCATTTGATTTGCTCCATTTGGTTTGGTAGGCTTCTAGGCATCATATGGCACCCCAAGATTAAGCCTTCTTGCCAATGTTCATCCTTAACCCCCATAACACTTGACCAAATTCCTAATGCACAATTACATAAAAAGAAATGGAAAAGAAAATCTAACTACACTTGCTAAACAAGTGTTAGCTAAACACACCATACAACCCAAGCAGTTATATGAATAATTTGGACTTAGCACCGCATTTCTAACCAAGTCCACTGAATGTAGATTATGCTTAGGGGTTAAGCAACCTGCACGGTAAAACATTTATATTTTTATTATAGTAATCCCTTAAGCATAATATCCTACAAAAACATGATTAGGCTAACCATGGCCTACCATCCAATCTATGCACATATGCCCTAACGTTCACTCTACAACATTACATCACAAAATAAAATATACATCAAACCATACGCAGCCCTAACACAAAGCTAGAAGTGGTAACCTAATCTAACATGTGTGTTAAGGCTTGTGTGGTATGTCCTAACTAGGCTTTAGAGTTAAGATTTCCTATGTATGAAAGATATTTAATTATCAAGGGTGGTTTCACTTTAAATGGTTTAATTAATTTGCAACTTTTACATAATGTTTTCTTTTGTTTCATTTGACCAACACAAAACAACTAAGTGTTATGAAGAGAAAGAAAGAGAGGATCACTCTCCTTTATCCCTACCTTAAGTCACATATAAAATAAATAAATTAATCAATTCCCTTTAGTGAATGACTTATTACATGTTTTAATTATCTTAAGTTTAGGTTCACTTTAAATAAACTCATTCAATAAGAAAGACATCTTAAGGTTAGTTGGAATGAATTACTATCACATAACACATGTTTGTTCATTTCTTTACATCATGTATATCATGCATATGATCAAATCCTAACAATAGCTATACATGCAATTTGTATCTTAGCACACTTAAATGATGAAAGTGAATAAATGTATTTGGAATTCATATTTCAATTGGTTGAATGATTTTGTCATATTAGTTTAAAGCTCAATCTAAATTCTAATGCAAAAGCATAAGGAAAGAACCTTAAATCACATGGCTAATCAACTCAACCAAATAACAAAGTATGAATGCATCTCTTTTTAATAAAAAAAGGGGTTTTCCATTCATAAACACTCAACATGTATAAAGGTTTAAGAAAATGTCAAATTCTACAGGGAAACAATGAACTTCATGCATGAGCTCATTTTAAAGCTATGCATCCCTGGAATGCCAAGACTAATATACCTGTTATCCTTAGATACATATAGATATATAAACAACTACAAGATTAGAAAGCCATGTAAAAATTATATTTTGATTTCATTGATTTATTTTGTTGTTGACCTCATTTTTAGAATGAGCTCTCAACCCCTCCATCTTAGATATAGGACTCCTCTTAGACCTTAAGAGTTCCTTAGTCTTAAGACACATCTAGTGATTAGGTGGACACTCAAACCTAACCTTAGAAATTTAGAAGAGTTAGTCATAGGAATAGGTCATGCCTTAGGGGTGTTAGGAAAATTTCCTACCCTTAGCTTAGACCATTCCTCACTTTCCTTCTTTCAAGTCAAACTCCAAATCAATTCTATTTGATTTTCTCCAAACTCAAATAAATTCCATGATTCAAATCCATGATTGAAATCTATGATTGAAACCCATGACCAAAATCCATGACAAATTTCTAAGTCCAAATTTTTCCTAAGTTCTTAATCTTCCCTTAAGGACTTAACCAAAATCATGATTCAAACCTATTCAAACCTTTGAGATTTTTTCATAATCCATTTATACTATCATTTATATTCACATATATAAATGAAATATAAATTCAAATCAATCCAACTAAACTCTAAATTCCAACTCAAATTCATGAAATTCCTAAGTCCAAAATTTCCTAAGTCATTAATTCTCCATTAATGGATTTAGCCTAAACCTTGATCAAATCAATTCAAATCCTAGGGATTTTTCTCAATACTGATTTATATTCATATATATAAATAAAATATAAATATAAATCAATGAAATAAAGTTCTCAAATTAAATTTCCAATTTAAAAATTCTTAAGTCCCTTAATTTTTCATTAAAGGACTTATCCTAAACCTTGATCAAACCATATCAAACTCATGGGATTTTCTCAAAATTCATTTATATTCTCTTTTATATTCACATATATAAATGAAATATAAATATAAATCAATCAAATCAAATGTAAAAAATTAAATTCCCAATTTAAAATCTCCTTAAGTCATTAATTTTCCATTAATGAACTTAGCCTAAACCATCATCAAACCATATCAAATTCATGGGATTTCCTTAAAACTCATTTATATTCTCATTTATAATAACATATATAAATGAAATATAAATATGAATCAATCAAACCAAATTCAAAAATTCAAATCCCTACTCCAAATTTTCCCAAGTCCCTTAAATCCTTGTTAATGGAAATAGCCCAAATAATGATTAAACCACTTCAAATCTTTGAAATTTTCTCATGATCAATTTATATTCTCATTTATATTCACATATAAAAATGAAATATAAATTTAAATAATCAAAACCAATTCCAAAAATCAAACTCAAATCAACTCAAAATCCAATCTAAGCCTTTCAAGTCAAAATCTTGAACTTAGCCAAATCAATTTCAAATCAAGCCAAACTCTTGATTTTCTCTCATGAATCAATCAACCCTACAATCATGAGCTCATATATAAATCCAAAATTCAATCAAACAATCAAAACCTAAGTCAAAATCAAAGCCAAAACCCTTTCATATTCTTCCTTTGAATATGAAATTATCAAATGGATCAAAACCCATTTGACTTAAACCCACTTGTAAATGGATTTATATTTCAATCATAAGTCCATATACAAGATCAATCAAGTTCAAATCAAGCTTTGACCAAGCTATTTGACCCACTTAGGCTCACTTGACCCAAAGTGACCTAAAGTGCCCTCATGAGCCAAATTTTGATCCTAACCAAATTGGATTAAACTAAACTCAAATATCACTCCCATAATGATCAACAATGATCATGGGATGATCAAGCAATCAAATTGGGTCAAACTAAGTCGAACCTTAGGGTTGACCAAGTCAACACTTAGCCCAAAATGAAACCTAACATAGCAAAATTCAACCATAGGCCAGTTGATTGAAACCATTGATCTAAGTTCACTCATGACTTATGTTTGAACTTGACCAAGCCAACATTTGAGCCTAACCTAACCCAATTGGCCACTTGACCCAAGTTGACCCATTTTGACCTAAATGGTCAAAATGTGTCAAAACTTGATCTAAGCCAAATTGATTAGAACCAATGGTCAAGTCCATTCCAAATCACTTGTGGAAGTTGACCAAAGTATCAATTGGCCAACTAGACCTAACATAGCCCAATTGACCTTAGACCCAACATGACCTAAAGGGGTCATGTTGAGCCAAATTTGAACTTAACCAAAATTGATTGGAAACAAAGATACCAATCCACTCCATTTGATTAACCTAACCTAAACCTACCCTTGACCTACCTCAAATAGGTCAAATGGGTCAAATAGGTCAACTTGACCCATTTGACCTAAATGAAATCATATGAGTCAAATCCAAAACTATTCCAAATTGAATCAAACCAAAGCCACCAAACATTTCAAATGGTCATATGAACCTGACCCAACCCTTGGTTTGAACTAATTTGACATATTGGTCAACTTGACCCAAGTTGACCCATTTTCACCTAAATGGGTCAACATGAGTCAAACCCTATCAAATGAATTGCAAATCTCATGAAACTTGGCCAAACCTAGTTTGTCCACATACCCAACATGTCCAAAGTAGAAAAATAGCAAAATAATCATTCTACCCCATAGGCCATAGAACAAATTTTGGCTTAATCCATGGGTAATTTGGTCATACCCTCTTCACATTCACTTGAGGCTTTCCTAAAAGCTCAAGGGGACCTAGTGGAGAGTGGTGCACCCAACCCAATGGCTTTGGGTCAGCCCATTTGGTCCCTAGACCAAACCCAACCCTATGGGTCAAAATTAAAAATTGAAACTCCCTCTCAAACTCAAATTAAGGCACATGGGAGATTGGAAATCCACTCCTTGGCTCAAACTGACCATGTGCACACTTTGAACCGGTCAAACTACCCACAACCCAAGCTCAATTGGATCAAAATGACAGGTGCATTGCTGACCGTCCAATCCTTTAAGGGGGAGATATACTCCCCCTAAACAAACTTGAATTGATGATTCTTGAATTCGATTGAGTACTAGTGAGACTTAGAAGCCATCATAAAGTGATAGAAAGCCTCCTAGACCTCTTGCCAATTCTCCATTTCTTAGTTTTCAAATAGTGAAAATAGGGGA
Source organism: Cymbidium sinense (assembly GCA_021442155.1). NCBI lineage: Eukaryota > Viridiplantae > Streptophyta > Magnoliopsida > Asparagales > Orchidaceae > Cymbidium > Cymbidium sinense. The sequence continues at coordinate 55,810,206 of CM038229.1, forward strand.
GCTCAAGTTCTTTCCCAAGTTCTAAAGGAGGGACCTAATTGGATCAAAGACACAAGCTAGCCAAGGAGGAGTTGGCCCATACATTAATCCACTCAACCTCAAGTGCTTATACTCTCAACAAGGCTTTGTCTCAACTAGACAAAGCTTCTCCAAGGGAATCGAGTGCCGGTGATCACCACTAGCAAGGTATGGGAATTTTCGACCATTAAACTCAATGTGGTGTGGAGCTTTGCTAAAGAAATTTTCACCCCATCGATTTTTGACCATTGGATTTGTCGTTCTTTAGCTTTAGATGGTGTGGGTTGAGTTTTATTTAAATCCATGCTAGATTGAGCTCGAATCTTCCCCTTGATCATGGATGGTCTCTATTGATCAAGGGGAAGAACTTGGGAGATCTCAGCAATCCATCCGAGCATTTTAGATGGACAACTGAGATAATCCCGCTTGTTTAGAAATCCCTTTACTCATTTTGGAGATCCTCGTCCGATCTTTGATTGACGTGGATCAAAGCAGCCACCGCCACGAGGTTTGACAACTTAAGTAATCCCCTCACAGTAGGACGTGCGTAAAGCACACTGACCGCCATCACCACGCATCGCACTGTGAGCCATGGATTAGTTAGAGTTAGTTAAAATGTTTAATTAATTCCTAATTAACTTAAGGATCTTCCAAAATGCATAACTCCCTCTAAAAAAGTTAGAAAACTATGAAAGAAAATCCTATAGAAAGATAATTTAACTTAGAATATTTTAAAATTAATTTCAATGGGTTTTAAATTATGATTTTCTCTGAATTTGGGTTTTATTAGAAAGTTTATTTTACTAATTACTTTGTAATTAAGCTTCTGATTAATCCTAAATTTCTTGGGTATGATTTAGGGAATGACTTCTACCTTCCCTAATTTTCTTGGGATTTGTTGAAGGCTGGATTAGAAGAATTGCATATAGTTTTCTTAATTACCTTCCCTATGTAATTAAAAATAATTAGGGTATGATTAGTGATTTTAACCTATGATTAGGGCTGATTAAGGTCAGATACAATAAGTAAGGGGTTTATGGAATATTGTTTGGGAATTTCCTCTAAGCTATTCCCTAAACCCCCTTTTCTTTCCTTAATCTCCTCTTAATTAAGGGTTAATTCATTAATTATCCCCTTATTTAATTTCTAAAAATTCTAAAAAGTTCTAAAACTTAATTAATCTACTTTGGGTAGATGCTTAGGTGTTTAATAGCCTAAGTTCAATTAAAGAAATTAAAACCCAATTCATAAGTATGAAAGGGTGTTTTGAAATTACTTAAGCTAAATCCCTTAGCTTAATTAACTTTTAATTGTGAGTCAAAATGCATTAGTCCTTTTTCTTATTAGGTGCATTGCAAATTTAAATTTCTTATGAGTTTTATGTCATCTCACTAGCTCATAATTATTTGGTTAATTCTTCTAAGGTGGTGTAGGTAAGGGTTAATTAAGGTACTTAATTCATACCTTAACCTAATCAATGCATAAAAATGGATTTAATTATCTAAAAGTCAAACAAAAATATCAAACACATGTGGGAATAGGTTAGGAATAGCGAACTCATCTCACCTTTTAAAATTAAATCAAACTTCAAACTAAACAAAAATCACTTTGAATTCACTTTGATTTATTTTAAACTTTCTTAATCTATAAGAATGTCTTTAGGATTTAAGTGAAGTGAGTTTGTTTACATGCTTTCATTGCTTTGGATCTTTCCCCAACATGTTAAGTTGTATTTCATGTGATGTCATGCATTCATAATTTTAAAATTCAAAATTTTAAATGAAATTATTTACTTTATGTCAAATTTCCATGTGTTGGCTAAAGTAGAAATATGAGTGGTTATTATCACTACTAAATCCAAATTCTTTTCAAATCATATAAATCAAATACCAAATCTGAAAGTGTGCTACTTATACTTTAATTATGAGTTTGCATGTGATAAAATATAAAGGTATTCTTAGCGTGGGTTTCTTTTCTTTCTTATGTTGGTATAGTTTTGAATAGGAATTTGGTGAGGTTGGTGGTTCATTTGAAAAGAACCTAACACTCACTTAATTCCATATCCTACTCATCTCTATGCTATCACCTAAGAAGGGTTGCCAATACTTGCATACATAAATTGCATAAACTAAAATGAATCCATTAAACAACTTTTGCATTTTCCTCTTCTATTTCATTTCTTTTATACATATATTTGTATTTAAGGAAAGTGGTATATTAGTCTGGACAATCCCGAGGTAGCGAGGCTTTAAGTAGCTCTAAGTAGGTCTTGTAACTTACACCTCTGGTTAACAATGGCACTGTACTCACTTATGCCTTTCTTACTTTCATGTGTGTCTATGAAAATTTGGATAAGAAAAACCCTCTCTGCTTAAAAAAATCATGCATATTCAACTTCTAAATTTTCTTAAATGGATTACTTAGCATGCATCATAAAGTGTGTTAAATACTCTCATTTGTATGTATAAATATGTTTAGGGTCTATCCATATGCATGTTATATATGTTGGGAAAGAAATAAAGTAATGTGTGTTATGTGAATTTGGGACTCATTTTATTTAATCTTAAAATGCCTTTCTTTTTGAATAGGTTTGTTTAGAGTTTATCTAAACTTAAGATTAATTAAAATATTTAATCAAAACATTTACCTAAACAAAACTAAAATGTGAATCTACTTTAGAAATTACTTAGGTTAGGAAAGGAAAGAAAAGTTCTCTTATCTTTCCCTCTCATCATAACTTAGTAATTAATTGTAGGATTCACTTAAACCAAATCAAAATATGAAATAAAATCAACCCAAATAATTAAACAACTTAAATGAAACCCTCCTCTAAGTTGAACATGTTCTTCACACTTAGAAATTTTAAACCTAAAGCCATAACTATGCCACACAAGCCTCCAAAACACACACATTAGCCTAAGTCACCACTTCTAGCTTTAGGTTGGTGCATGGTTTGATGTTCATTTTATTTTGTGATGTATGGTTTAGACTGGATGTTAGGGTGTATGCTCGTAGAATGAATGGTATGACGATCTTAGTCTAACTATTCTTTCTAGGGATTGTGCTTAAGCTATCATAAATAAAAATATAAATTCGCTTGGTGTGCTTTATACCCCTAGGCATAATCCATGTGGACTTAGTCAGTGTGGAGTGATATGTACAATATACATTTTGGGATTTGTGTGCTTTGTTTTGGCTAACCTTTGTTTTGTAGGTGTTAGTTAGATTTTCACTTTGCCTTTTCATGTAAATTTGTGCAATTATGATTTTGAAATGATTGTTATGGGGATTAGGATGAGCATTGGTCATAAGATCCTATCTTATGCACCATGTGAAGCCTTGGAGCATCTATCTTCCAACCATCCAAAAGAAGGAACCAAAAGAAGAAAGAAGAAAAGAAAGGAAGAAAGAAGAAAAAGAAGAAAGAACAAATAAAGCTTGAAGACTCCCATAACAATGATTTCCTTGCTTAATTATAATTTAATTCATTTATAATCTGGGTTATATAAGGGTAGAGCTATACTACCCATATTTGATATTTTTGAGTTTATGCGATGGTGCCCGACCACAACGGCCTTCTATTCTTTTTGCGATTAGATTTATAAGTTGGTTAATGATTTGTTTAGCTTTTGCATTAAGTGGCATGCTTTTCCTAGTTTCTTCCTTATTTTATGTATGACATGGATGTGGATTAGGCTCTTTAGGGAAAAATAATTTTTTTTACCAAACTTAACAACTCAAAATTAAATTAAAGAACTCATAACCTCACATAAAGCTTAGATTTAAAATCAAGATAAAAGAATTAGAAACCCTTAGCTGGATGAGCATTTCTTTTGTAATATCATGCACAAATGCATCTTATTTCACTCTTGATTGGAGGGCTTTCACCTTTCCTAGAGAAACTTGGCTTGACCTTTGAGAGCCATGGTTTATACTCACCTCCTGCCTTCTCACTGATTTTGGCCAATAACCTTCTTTCTCATGCATTAGTCATATGAATCCTATTAGCCTAAGCCAAAATAATTATCCAAAATAAAATTTGAATTGCATTAGATTTAGGTCATTTGAAGCATGTCCCTTTACATGATCTAGTCTCTTTAGGGAGTGAGTTTAAGGACTTGCCTATATGTATTTAAAATTATAGGAGGAGTTAGTTGGTGGCCACCCCCAGGCGGTTGTAAGTCCAAGTTATCGGGTGGTTTGTCCTCTCTTGTTAAGGCAAACCAATCACCCATTTTTGCCTTAAATTTAGGTTGTGCTTCCGGCCCTTGCCGAAGCTCCCTAGATTTTGCTCCTCCCCTTTGCGGGCCATAAGCATAATTCATCACTCTTAGGAATTTTCTTAATCTTGTGTTAAGGAATCTTAAGTCCTAAATTTCTAATGAAAAATACAACTCAAACAAACTAAATCATTTTAAAAAAATATAAAGCCCAACTATAAGATAGTTTGAGATGCTCGCTAGGTTTCCTAGCATCGTGGGCATCTCCTACTTATCTTTTATTTTGGCTTCGATAATAACTCCCTCTTTTGATCAATCCCATTTGATCTTCTAAAAATAAACCAATCGATTGATAGTCCTTCCTATTGAAATCTTCAAAGACAATGATCATTTACCTTAATCAAGAGTTTTCCTAAGGGATCCCATCCCTTAGGATGTATGGGGGCTTGCCTCTATAGGGAACTTAATGAACCCGATTTAAAATAAACTCTGCTTTACTTTTCCATGTAAAGTAGGGGAAGAGTCTCTGGTACATATGCAGACTCATCATCCTTAGGAGTCCTAATTGAGGTGATTAGGTCTATTAAATGGTAGTGACTTTTATCTATCAAGATAGTATACTATTAACTTGATGAAATACTCGATCACTTGAATAAGTACAACTGTGGATCTGCGTGGCATCCTAAAAAGGCAAATTTTTGTAAAGGTCTTGTCCTCTTTCATTTCTCACCAACAAATTTGAAAGGCGACTCCTACCCCTCAATAGGAATTTTTCTCCACATTTGTGTTAATGAATTAAAGCTCTATCTAGATTGTAATGTCCAAATGCATAATAATTAAATCAAGCAGGTACGTCACCATTGTTCTGCACTAAGGGAACGAGGTAGGAACCTCCTTGGGGCTACTTAAAGTCGTGCGTCCTTGGAATGTCCAGACTAATATACCGCAAACATTCTTACTTATGCAAATCAACACATCAATGTAAGGAAGAGACTTTATTTCATACACTAAATTTATATTCACTTGCATTTCCTATGTATATGTAACTAAAATTCTAATACATATGTATATTCATTCTTAATAAACTTTTGAAAATATATTTGGGATTTAATAGTGATACCACATATTTTTAATTTAAATCAACACATGCAATTTGACATAAAGAAAATCATTTTTATTTGATCAATTTGAAAGACAGGAATGCATGAGTACAAGTTGCATACAATATTTAGCATGATTGGAAGGAAATAAAATAACACAAGCATGTGATTTCATTCAAATCAATTAGCTCCCAAGGACAATCAAGCTAAATAAGATTATTTAAAACAAACCAAAGTTCTTTAATGTCATTTCATTTTCATGTTTGATTTAATTTAAGGAAATGTGAAAGAGGTTTGCTAATTTTAATCCCATCCCCCATGTGTGAGTTAATTTAGTTTAATGAAGATTAATTAGGTTGATTTTATGTTTTAATTAGGTTAGGGTATGAATTAAGTCAATTAATTAACCCTTATCTACATCACCTTAAGTTAATTAACTAATTAATAATGAGCCAATATGATATGCAACCACATGAAAATTAAATTGGCAATGCTCCTAAGAAATGAAAGGGGCCTAATGCAATTGGTTCATGATTAATAGTTAATTAGGCTCAAAGGATTTAATTAATGACTTTTATTGTTCTCTTACACATGTAATCTAACCATAATTTCATTAGACTATTAAATATCTAAAGGGCTACCCAAACTTGATTAAGGGTGATTATATGTGAATGAATGGATTTTAAATTAAGTTTCATTTTAATCAAGTCATGAATTGATTAATTAAATCTTTGGATTATATATCTTAATTAGGATGATAAAATTAACTTAGGGAAAGGGATCAAGAGCGGGTCTCAATCCCAATCACTAAGTCATTCCAATTAACAAAGCTCTGAAATAGCTCACATCTTAATTAAGTTAATTAATCAAAAGATTAATTAATCACTTAATCTTTAATTAATTGAAATGGATAAATAGGATTAATGAAATGGTCATAAGGAATACACCTAAACTATTTCTCTAAGACTCTTCACTGTTAACATAGGGCCATGAACTTAATTTATAGATTGAGTTACTATTCATTCACTAATTATCACTAATTAAATTAAGAGAGTGATTAATGCTTACTCAATTAATTTTCCTAATTAGGCAACCAATAAAAACCCCAAAAAATAGGGGAAGCAGAGATCATCCCCCTAAACATCCATAGAAAATTTGAGATTAATTGGATGATTAATTAAGGAGTAATTAAATTAATTAAATTTTAATTAAACCTTAATTAAGACAAAATCACTAGTCAAAATTAATTAATAATAATTTTAATGCATTTTACTTTACACTATCTTCAAAATGAGCCATCATTTATATTTTTTTGGATTTTTCTAGGATTAGTTATGATTTTTAGAAGTTTCAAACTTAAAAATAGATTATTTAAGCTTAATTAAATCCTTAATCCCACCGAGCCATGTGGTGGTTAACGCAGCGTGCTGACATCATGCGCTTTCCACGTGGTATGATAGGATTGACTATTTAAGTTGTCACATCTGCCACTAACTCGGATTGTGGCAGACGCGTTAATTCTGCGGACCATCTGATCTATAAGATTAGATGACCTTGATTCGATCTGTGATTTAGGAAAGCAATCAAGGGATCTAATACGGGATTAGATCATGATCGTCCATTCCGATCATGCAAAATGGACGGTCCGTGATCTATCTCATTCTTGGCGGTGAAAGATGGATGTCGTCTGTCTTTCTCCGTTCAATCCGAGCTCACCCGAGCTCGAATGGCCTCGAAATTAATTCCACACCTTTGGGGAGGGGAGGCTCACACATCCAATGGTTAAAAACACATGGCATTCGAATTTTCTTCACAAAAGACCAAACAATTTTCCATACAAGGCTCAATTTTGCAAAATTTTCTCACCGAAGCTAATGTTTGGCAATGGGATCGACGGAAGTGGCTTCGCCTAGTTGAGGCGAGGCCCTATTGATAAGCTTGGGATTTGGTTTGGTGTAGAACTCTCGGTCAACCAATCCACATGCATAAAGGCTTCTTCGATTGAACTGAACTCGTCTAAATGGAAGGCTTGAGGATTGTTCAGTTGGCTTTGACGAAGTAAGAGAATGGTGTGGGTGTAAGGAAATTGTATTTGATCAAGTAGAGGAGGAGTATTGCTTGGAAGGATGTTGTCTTGTTTCACTTTACACACACAGAGCAATGGCCTATTGAGGGAGCATCGAGAATGCTCTTGGGAAGTCTATGGGATTTCAAAAATGCCTTAAGGACTCACACAAAGCAATTGCCGATGAATCCCACTCGATTTGAGGGGGTATACCCCTTAATCGGGCTTGATGGACTAAGGATGGCTTCAGAATTCAAATTCCCCATGGGTTATCAGAGGGGTCTCCATCAGCTCCATGTGGCATGCCAAGAGTGGAGGAAGTGGTGGTAGCAGTCTCAACGCATGATATAGGAGGAGTTAGTTGGGTTGGGTCTTCCATTGCACCCTTCGGGTTCGACCATGGAGATGGCTATTTGCTTGCTTTCCTTAGTCCATGGAAAGTGGTTGGATGTCTTAGGATAGGCTAAGGTGGCCTAGGAGTTCCTCATTAGGAAGTTTGATGGCTGTCATGGAGATGGAGAGTGGACTTTACCTCTTCAGGCAAGAATCCAATGCAAATAGGGTTGTCCATTAGTTAATCCCCTTGGATTGGGTCCCACTTGGATTTGAGCTGGCTTGGAGCCGACATAGGGTCCATTTGGGTCGGGTTAGGTCAACCACCAAGGTTCCATAAAGTGACTCAGGGTGATTTGGCTTCATATGGTCAAAATAGGCTCATTCGGGCTAGGTTGGGTTGGGTTGACCAATTGGTCAAATTAGGTCAAACCAAGAATTGGTTTAGTTTCATATGATGATTTTGGATGTTTGGTTCAATTGGTTTTGATTAATTTGGCTTAGGTTTGATTTTGGCTCATTTGGAATCAAATGGATCAAATGGGCTAAGTTGACCAATTTGACCAATTTGACCAAATTGGGTTTGGTTAGGTGTTGAGTCAAGTTCAATTAGTTAATTGAAAATGATTGTAGGCTTTGGTTTGGTTTAATTTGGGTTTAATTTAGATTTTAGCCAATTTGACCCTTTAAGTCAATTTGGGCTAGGTTGGGTCAAGTTGATAATTAGGCTTAATCATGGCTTTGGTCAAGTTCAATAAGTGATTTGGAATGAACATGAGCCATTGGTTGCAATCAATTTGGGTCAAATCATCATTTGACCCATTTTGGCTTTTTAGGCCAATTTGGGTCAACTTAGGTCAAATGGCCAATTGGATTTGGTTTGGCTCAATTGAGTGTTTGGTCATATTCAATCATTGATTATGAGTAGGTTTGAGTCAATAGTTTCAATCAATTTGGTATATGGTAGGTTTTGGCTAGTTTGGATTTCATTTGGGCTAAATGTTGACTTGGTCAACATGCTAAGTTGACTTGATTTGACCCAATTCAAGATAATTGATTTTCCTAGGATGATTGTTGATCATGATATGGGGTTTGGATAGGCTTAGTTCAATCCAATTTGGGGTTGAATTAGAACTTGGCTAAAAAAAGGTCTTTTAGGTCACTTTGGGTTAAGTGGACCTAAATGGGTTAATTGGCTTCATCATGGCTGGATTCAAGTTTAATTGAACTCACATATGGACTTAGGATAGAAATATAAATCCAATTACAAGTGGTTTGAAGCCATATGGATTTTGGTTCATATGACAATTTCAAGTCAAAAGGGGTCAACATGGGCTTGACTTAGATTTGGATTGATAATTATAGTTTGTGTTTATATTTGGAACAATGATTGAAGGACTGATTGAATCATGAAGAAATCCATGGGTTTTGAGTTGATTTGGAAATCATTTAGCCAAGTTCAAGAAATTGGCTAAAAAGGCTAAAATTAAGAATTTGATTTGATTTGGGTTTGGGTTTGGCCATTCAGATTTATATTTTATTTATATTTGTCAATATAAATGAAGATATAAATGATTCGTGAGAAAATCACATGGGTTTGGAGTGATTTGGAAGAAAATTTGATCAAATTGAGGAATGTAGCTCAAAAGGGCTTAAGTAGAGAATTGATTTGGTTTGATTTAGTTTGATTTGATTTGAATGGTTTAGATTTCATTTATATTTGTGAATATAAATGAAGGATCGATTGATTTATAAAGAATTCAACCAAATTTGATTTTGTTTGTAGGAGGTTTTGGCTATGCATATGAAGATGGTTCATATGGCTTAGAAAGGGGTTTTGGAGTTTCTATTCAATCATGGGTTTCAATCATTTGGAGTTGGATTTGATTTATAATTTGGGTTGGGATTTGATTTGACATTGGATTTATGATCTTGAGAAAATCAATTGAATTGGGGTTGATTTGAATTTGGTTAAGGCTAAGTCCATAAGCTAAAATCAAAGGGCTTAGGAAAGGATTTGGAATTTGAATTTAATCATGGGTTTCAATCATTTGATTTGGGATTGGATTTATGATCTATGGTTCTGGATTTGAATTTAAGATTTTGTTTGGAAGAAGGAAGCATGGATTGGGTTTAAGGCTTACAAGGTAGGCAAATCTTCCTAAATCCCTAAGGCATAACTTATTCATATGGCTAACTCTTCTAAGTCTCGGGGCTTAGGTTATGTGTTCACCTAATCACTAGAAGTGTCTTATGACTAAGAAGCTCTTAGTATCTACAAGAGTCCTAAATCTATGGTGATGAAGTTGAGAGCTCACTCCCAAAAGTGAGGTCAACAAAGGGCGCCCAATAAGTGTGGTGTAACTGACTAGGCCCAGCACACATATTGGTGTTGACCTAGATGACCAATAATGTCCAAAAGATTGCAACTACTAATAGAACCGATCTACCACTAAACCTGATATGTAGATCGAATCAAGATCTTAGTGCAATTCAACTCAACCCATGCCAAGGGCATAAGAGAGGAAAAAAGGATTCACTGAGGGATCAAGCATGTGAACCTTCCACTAGGGAAGCAGGTTCAAGTTATCCATAGAGGATAAAAGTTGAGTTTGATAATGATTTGAGAAGAAAAGATTTGCTGGGGATCAGTGCATGAACCTTCCACTAGGGAAGCATGTTCAGATCATCTACTAGGGATAGGGATTTGATTTGGTTTGATTTTATAAGAGTTCCACTCGGGAGAGGATATGATTCATGCCTCACTGAGCGGGAAACTGGTTTAATTTGATTGGTGGCATCCACTGGGGATGCAAATTTAATTTTATTTGTGATGGCTTATGGTTTGAGGCTCCACTAGGGAGAGAATATGATTTGGTTTTGAGGGCACATCCGCTGGAGATATGAGCTCGGATCCACTAGGGATAAGGTAGATTTAAATTTGGACTCCCCCGGAGAGAGGATGGTGAATTGGATGAAATGGACCCTATCGACGTGCGATGGATCCACTAAGAAGGGGCTAACATCAGCCTAGTCCTATCATAGATTTTCAAATCCAAGGGATAGTCTACTAGCCATCATGTAGAGCTATCCAACTTAAGGGTCGCCTTTCGGTGTGCCATGGTCAAGTTAGGAAGAAAGCTCGAAGACTTACAACATCTGAATAAGGAACCATTGGGGCAATCAGTTAATAGCACAATAAATCAAACCCGACCTAAGACGACTATTAAACGCATGCCATGTGGACTCATATCGACTCAGGAATAGTCAGAATCAATTTAATTTAAATTTTAAGATGGACCCTATCGGTGTGCGATGGAACCACTAAGAAGAGGAGAATATCAGCCTAGTCCTATCTTAGATTTAGAAATCCAAAAGGATAGTTTACCGATCGTGAGGTAGAGCTAACCAACCTAGGGGGTGCCTTTCGGTGTGCAATGGTCAAGTTAGGAAGAAAGCTTGTAGAATTACAACTTCTTAAATAAGGAACCACTAGGGTGACCGGTTGATAGCACAACAAATCAAACCTGATCTAAGGCTACCCATCAATGTGCGATGATTGTGCTGGAAAGAATGCTTAATTCCTATTTTGGACTTACTGGACTAAGGGAGAATCTGCATGTCCGATATAAATTCTCCAACCATAGGGGTGGCTACTAGGAAAGGGGGACTATCTAATCCAAGAGTAACTGGGGTAGTCTATAAATGGGGTTGTTAAGGACGTGATCCAAATAGAGTACCCACAGGGGAGGTGTCCTTAGGGGTTTTATCGAGAACCCTGTAAAAGAAAGCCTATAGGTATTTGGTAGCCAACCCAAGAAGAAATCGTAGCAGTCTTGCATCTGCCAAGAGTGGTGTATCCACCGGGTGGGTCGTCGTCAGCATGGAGAACACCAACCAACCTAAGTTTCCCATCGGTGTGCAACAATCAATATAGGAAGAAGCATGTAGACTTACATCTCCTTAAAGTGGAATTGATTGCCAGGATAGTCTATCTTCAGCTCGACAAGTGCTATCTGACCTAGGGCGACTACCAATGGGGAGTCTCGTGTAAGGACTAAACCCAGAGTTGAAGTAGTCAAGAGGAAAGGAGCCGCTAGGGGACTTACCCTAATCCTCAAATGTAGTCAACCTAATTAGTACACGATGGCTAGTTCAAGAAGAAAGTGTGTAGGCTTACATCCTCTTAAGCAAAGTCATCATGAGGTAGCTTACTGGCTGCGCAGTAAAGCCTACCAAACCAAAAAGGCACTCGTTGGTGTGCAACAGTCAAATCAGGAAAGAAAGCGTAGTAGACTTACATCTTCCTACATAAGGGACCATTGGGTGACACACTAGTAAGGTAGCATGTCAGCTCGACCTAGAGTAGTTAATGAGTGAGTACAATAGGGGGCTTTCTCTCACATCAAAATAGCCCAAGATAAAAGATATGTGTTTGTGTGTTTGTCATATATACTCAACCAAGTCAGTTCATGATGGCTAGTTTAAGAAGAAGGCGATAGACTTACATCCTCTTAAACGAAGCCAACATGAGGGTAGCTTTTCAACTGTGCAGTAAGGCCTACCATACTAATAAGGTGCTTGTCAGTGTGCAACAGTCAAATTAGGAAAGAAAGCATAGCAGACTTACATCTTCCTAAACAAGGGACCACTGGGTGACACACTAGTAAGGTAGCATGTCAGCCCGACCTAGAGCAGCTAATGAGTGAGTGCCACAAGGGGCTTGCTCCCACATTAGAATAGCCCAAGATAAAATATATGTGTTTATTTTATATGTGGTTGTGTGTCGTTTGTGTTGGTGTTGTGTTTCTAAATGATAGGATGCCACTTGGGTTCCTTACACCTACCCTAAAAGCTCGTGTCGGATTCACAAGCAAAGATA